>CM070764.1:11325367-11750625 GCA_036346245.1 Bonia amplexicaulis
TAAATAGACTTTATAATACAGTTGGGAGTAATATGCCACGTACTTTTTGATTACATGTATAACATAGAGCATCATGTGCGACTAACTCACCCAACTGCTCGTACTACCTACTGTGTGGACCGGAGCTATTTTCCCTTCTTTGCCAACTCGACGTTGAACTCCTCAGTAGCTTCTTTTGCCTTGGTCGTCATTTCCCTCCTTTTCTCGCGCTCCCTTTGAAAAGTCTCCCGCTCCCTACGCCGGCATGCCTCGAGATGAGCTTTCGTCTTGCTTTGTATACGCAGGGTTTGCTTGTCCTTGCAGCGCTCCTCCTCCCGGATCTCGGAGGACCTTGCGACATTCAACTCTTCGAAGTCGAGGGTCCACTGGTCCTCTGGGTGGATCTCAAGATCGATCCATTTGTGGTAGCCACATAGGGGTTCCGGGGACTATGAATACAGAGGAGAGGTTGTTAGTGCGTACTCTGAAGGAGAAAAGGTAGGGGAAAATGATGCACCTAGTCCTTACCGGCTGCCGATAGGTTGCGGTGTCTAGACGGAGGTCGGGGTAGTCAATAGAGTAGTTTACGCAGCCCTAGTAACCATACTTAGGTTGAGACGGTGCTTAGATTTGAAGATCTTGCATAGGTCCCAACACCAACAAAGGAGGGCGTCTCCCCATCTGGTGGGTGTTGTGACGAACGCTCGGTAGGAACGTTCGGGATGGGGTTGTTGCTACGGGAGCGTCATTGCGGTGAGCTGACCTCGTAGCACGCTGGGCTTGTTCTGCCCAGGCCGTAGCAGCCCTTGCTTTCTCATCACGGGCGGCAACTGATCGTGCTAGATCGTGGGTCTCCTCCCATTGCTTCATCATCTTATCCCATTGCTTCTTCAGCCTTTTGTCCATCCCGATGTGGTGAAGAAAGCGCTGGTGTAGTTTAGGGTTTGCCTATGCAGTGTTCTCTCAGAAATCTCTTCGACCTCCTTTTATAGGGCCCCTTGTTGCCTCCTCGGTACATGAAGATGCTTGTGTGGTCCCATCACTACGCAAAGCTACCAAGTGTGGAAAGCCGGTAAAGCTGGGTCGTGAGGTCTTGTCGCTGTGAAAAGCTGGCCCGTGCGGTCATGTCGCTCCGTAATGCTGGCGCGTGTGGTCTTCTCACTGCTCAAAACTGGCCCGTGATATCATGTCACTGCGAAAAGTTGGGCCGTCATATCATGTTACCGAGCAAAGCTGGCCCGTACAGTCATGTCACTGAGCAAAGTTGGCGCGTGCGGTCTTCTCAGTGCTTAAAGCTAGCATATGTGGTCTTGTCGCTGGTGAAACCTGGCGTGTGTAGTCTTGTTGCTGCTAAAAGCTGGTGTGTGTAGTCTTGTCGCTGTGGAAAGCTGGCCCGTGTGGTCTTGCTACTGAGCAAAGCTGGCGCGTGCGGTCTTATCACTGCTCAAAGCTGGCACGTGTTGTCATGTCTCTACGAAAAGCTGGACCATCATGTCATGTCACTAAGCAAAGCTGGCTCGTGCGGTCATGTCGCTGAGCAAAGCTGGCACCTATGGTCTTCTCAGTGCTTAAAGCTGGCGTATGTAGTCTTGTCGCTTGTGAAAGCTGGCGTGTGTAGTCTTGTCACTGCTCAAAGCTGACATGTGTAGTCTTGTCACTGCTCAAAGCTCCTACGGCCGCTAATTTTCTAAAACTACATTAACTAAATTTTCTATACTAAAAATTAAACTATTTCTATCTACATCTACAATTTTCTACTAACACTAACAATAAATAATATATATACTGCATATACAACATTACAAATAAAAAAATTACCTAAATTTGCTTCTTCCTATCCTCTCCACCCCCTCCTCCTTCCTCACCTCTCCTCCTTCTCCCCCTCTCCCTCTCCTCTTCTCTCCTCCCCTCCCTCTCCTTTTCTCTTTTCTTTCCTCTCCTCCTCTCCTCGGCCATCTTCTCTTCTCTTCTTCTTTCTGTTTCTGTTTAGCGGTGACGGCTGCTGAGCGGCCTCGGCTTTTAACCCCCTTTCCAGTCGTCTGGCCGTTGGGCGACTGGACCTCCAGTCGCCCAACCGTTGGGTGATAGCAGTTGCAGTCGCCCAACGGTCGGACGACTGCAATAATTCGCCCAACGGTCGGCGTATTGCTTGCGTGTCGCTTGATCATTGGGCGATAGGCTCCAGTCGGACGACTGGAGTCTATTTCTATAAAAAAAAATATTACCGTTGGTATATTTCTGTTATTTTGAATAAAAAATAGAATATTCGTAAAAAAAATTCGAGAGGCTGTGGATGCCATCGCCAGTAGGGCGAAAGCAACGAGAGCTGTGTCCAGTAATTTTTTTGAGATTTTCATATTTGAATTTGACAGCTCAATTTGAAATTTTTGGACTAAATTTTCCGAAAAACCGATCTACACAAAAATTGTTTCTCTTAAATTTTTTTATTAAACAATCCTTTTTCTAAAATATTTTATTAATGACCCCTCCAAACTTTATTTCCCTATCCGACCGTTTTAGCCACACGACAGCCTGTGGCGTAGAAAATACACGTTGCCAGGCCATGTCCGATGGCGTGGCCAATGCTGCAATGCCAGGCAGATTGCTAGGGTGGACGCCGTTTATGCTGCCATCTAGGCAGGTCAGCCGAAACTTGCTTTGTACCGAGAATGTTTTCCCAGCTATGAGATAGAGCGAACCGAGAGCTTAACTTACAATGAAAGGGAAGTTGTATGTACATTTTGTTGAAAATGTGGACAATATTTTGATTCCAAATTTTACTAGGAGACAAATATAATAAACTAGTGATGTAATACTTACTACTGACAGCAGACTACTCAACATACTTCAGAATATACTCAAGAATAATATATTAACAAAGTCGTACGTTCGCGCGAACGACTTACTAGTTAGCCTGATGAAGGACAGGAAGCCGCGTAGGCTTGACGCAGTGCAGAACGTAGATGTCGCAGTGCAGTGAGCGGTCGCGCAGATGCGCTGCCTAGAAACCTTATTGCCGCCCCGTGTAGGTACTCTCTGCGACAACGGTTCAGAGATAACCGCTCACCCTCCTTCCAGGTGCACGCTGAGAAGAAAGGTCAATGAGGTTCAGACAGCACAGTACTCGAGCATAGAATCACAGATAAGAAGAAAATGGAAGTAGTGAGTTTCTCACCCATACTCTGGATGTCTCCAAGCATATAAATAGACAGACTGATAACTAACATGATTAAAGCAGCCATTTACCCACTGGTAACTGACACATTGAACCAGCCATTTATCCACTGGTAACTGCCTATCATCAAAACCCCAATAAAGCCTCAAATTTAAACGTTTGAATCTCATTCAAACACAGAGAGAGTGGTGCAGAGTTCAGCAAAAATAGAGATAGACTTGGTCTGCCAAGTGGCGCGGCCACGTCACTTGTCACAAGTCATGCGATTTTCACGTGAAAATACGCGTATACGCGCGCGTGCGCGTGTGTGACTAGATAGAACCCTCCACATACCATCTCTATCCATATTCAAGGAGTGGTGAGGACTCCACCTTATAAATTGGTCTTCCTCACCTTTCCTTAGCAATATTGTACTAAACCATGCATGCTTTAGAATTAAGGAAATGAGCCATAGTTAAATGGGTCAATTTCTAACACATTTCTATTTGTAGGGCCCACTGGCTTGCAAGGTTTTGGATGCCGTGACAGAAATGAAATATTCAAGAAAAATGTGGATGGAATAGTAAACAAGATAAAAAAAACAAGAGTATCAATTACAAAGTTTATAAGTAGTATAAAATGTTACTTTACCGTTCGCATAATATAAGTTCACTTTCTTGATCTATGCATATGATAAAATGGACTCATAATGCGAGACCGAGAGAGTTATATTCAAGAAATTAAGTGATTTACAATCTTTTTATCCCGTATATATAACCAGGGCCTTTTTGTGGTCCTGAGAGCAAACTGGAACCCATTTTTGGTGTGTCTTTGTGCGTCTGGTGGTCATATTAAGCACAAGAATATGTGATCTATAGCGACACAAATGAACCAGAGACTAAACTGCTTCGTTCACAGAAAAATTGTCATTTTGGGATATGTTTAGTCATACTTTCTAAACTAGCTATTGATATCTCAATGAATGCTGATATATTAAACATATAGAAATTATACATGTAGATTAATTTTTTTAAAAAACTATTTCCGTAATTATGATTTTACTACCTTGTATAAATAACTATAATAGAACTTACTGCTCGTTTTGGAGTAGCAAACACAATTTAAGCATGAAACTGCTTACTGGAAATAGCTGCACGTACATATGTAGCAGTTCCAACGCCACTTGTCCTTTCTAGAGTACAATGGTGGACGAGGTAATCACTTTATTCACATCTGCTAGCATTACAAATATGTATGATAAATCTTAATTTGTGTCAAGCAGAACTTGTAACTACACGCAATATTTTCATTTCAAATTTTACTAGGAGACAAACGTTAGAAATAACTAGTTATGTATAAAGCAATACTAACATATTGTACATTGAAATATATGTAAAAACAGAATTCAAACAAAATAGATATACAAATGACTTTACAGTTGGACCTGATGAAGAACAGTAAGCAACGCAGGTTTGATGCACTACAGAACGTAGATGAAACAACGAAGCGATCAGTCGCCCAGATGTGCACTACCTAGAAACCTTATTGCTGCCCATATGCAGGTCTTCACGATAGCATCGAAGATACCACTACCCTCCTTTACGATGCACGCTAGGAAGAAGAGCCAACAAGGTTCAGATGACTCAACGCAACAAAACAGGTTTGCAGGAGGAAGGAAAAGAAATGGATGTGGCAGTAATTTAGGGCACACTCCTCTAGACGTCTCCATGCATATATATAGAAGTACTAATCAGTAGCTATGCGTAGAATAAGAGTGATGTCCCCTTGCATCGACCCGATCCCACCAAATCACCAGACAAACATGCATGCATTAAGAGGAGAGAGAAATATGCATGTCAATAGCAAATAGCTCGTACAGAAAGTTATTGCCGTGAGTGAGTGAAGTTACTGTCAATATGCATGCATTGAGATGAGAGAGAAACATGCATGTCAATAGCAAATAACTCATATGGAAAGTTACTGCCGTCTATGAGTGAAGTTACTGCTAAATACATGTAGAGTTACTGTCAGTTGTAACACTATAAAACTGACAGTAACTCTACATATATTTGATAGTAACTTCACTCAGCACAACAGTAACTTTATATATCCGTACTTTACAGTAACTTTACACAAAGTTACTGGTTATTGACAACAAAGTTATTTTTGACTGGTAGTAAAAATAGCACGCATTTCACAGCATCGAAACATATTCAACATAGATTTTGTTTTGTTAAATTCGTAATTTCAAACACAATGGTGCAAACGGATCGCATATCAGACTTTCGGTGAAAGAGTTATTTTATTTTTTATCTTGTAAACAAGATAAAAGAAATCACAAGTCAAGTGCATGCATGTGTCAAACAATAACCATCCACCATGTTGTTTTTTCTGGTATTTAGTGGGGTTGTTAGTTATACAAAAGTTATTATCTCCTGAACATAAAGTTATCATCTATAATTTATCAAATTATTTACATTTGCAAAATTACTATCTCATGCACAAAAGTTATACATATTTGTACATATATACATATATTCATACATATACATATACATATATATACATATACATATATACAAACATATACATATACATATATATGTATTTGTATATGTATATGTTTGTATACATATACATATATATGTATATGTATATGTTTGTATACATATACATATATATGTATATGTATATGTTTGTATACATATACATATATATATACATACATATATATATACATATATATATAGGAAAATGATTATATACTCTTGGGAGTACGTACTCCTACGTCTTATATACCGTTTAAATGATGTTGTTATACCTCTTTGTCATTTTAAGTATATTTGTAAGCAAGGATGGTTCGGTGGAATCCAGACGCGTGAGATTTAACGGTAAGTCATTGGGGTCATATGAAAGATGGCAAAGCATGGACAATTCTTTGTGGTAAAGGAAGTGGGAAACTTCATGAAAGGCGGTAAAAGGGTACTTTGGTAAGTTACTCAATACCAAAAAAGTGACGGTGTGCGAAACCGCGGAATTGACCTAAGTGATTTAGGCTTTGTATGTGCTGAAAATGTAAAGTGGATTAAGTGTTGATTCACTAATTGGTTAATGGGTGTGAGCACTTTGAGAAGCATGTAAAGTAATGTGTTGTGATTATAGCTAGCCTAGAGAGGCATTCTAGGTAAGGAAAAAAGTTGGCTAAATCCTATGTGGATATGAGTGAGTGGAGAGATTAATCTTAGTCCTTGAAGTGATCCAAGGGTTGACATTGCTCCCAAAGGGCTATAAATAAAGGGGTGAGGGTATGCCTCCACCACCAAGTCTTTATGAAGGATTTAGGATTCTCCTTATGCTCCTTTGAGCTTTGCCCACTAGGAAGTGTGGCTTTGAAATCCTTCATCTCAAAGTAATGGCAGTTCCATGTTCATACATGTTCTAAAATTTATTGTATTTCTTACAATTTCTAGCTTTTATTTGTTGCAACTTGAGTTTCTCTTCCTCTCCTTCTACTTATTGTAGTTCTATTGGATCTAGAACATGTAAGAGGTTGAGGAGTTCATCAAGAACATGTCTCAACCTAGCAAGATCCATTAGAACTCATTCTTGCTCAAATTGTATTTACATTAACCGAGTTCTTGAGCTAAAATTGTTATTTTTGGTGTAGCTTGAACTATTTGCACGATAGGTTGAGATTTTGGGCATATCTTTGCAATTCCTTCTAGAATAATAGCTATAAGATCATTTTCTAGCCACGGTTTAAGTTTCATCAATTTTGGATGAGTAGATCTTGAGTTCTTGAGGTTTCTTGACAGCCAAATTACTCAAATTTCAATTTTGATGCAACGTGGATCTTGAGGAAGATAGATCTATCTCTTGAGCTTTACTTTGTAGTTCCTTTTGGAATCATGACTCTAAAGATCTCATCTTGTTATGGTTTAAGTTTTATCAATTTTGGTTAAGTAGATTCTGAGTTCTTGATATTTCTTGACAGCCAAGTTGCTGAAATTTCTATTTTGAATGTGAACCTTGAGCAAGATAGGTCTCTCTCTTGGGCTTTATTTTTTAATTTATTTTGGATTCATGACCCTGAGGATCTCATCTTGCTATGGTTCAAGTTCTATCAACTTTGGTTGAACAGATTTTGAGTTCGTGAGTTTTCTTGATAGCTAGTCACTGAAATTATAGTTTTGATGCAACATAAATTTTGAGCAAGAAAGTTATATCTCTTGAGCTTTATTTGCAATTTCTTTTAGAATCATGACCCTAAGGATCTCATCTTTCTGTAGTCCAAGTTTCATCAATTTTGGTTAAAATTATCTTGAGTTTTTTAAGTTTCCTAGCGGTTAAGTTACTGAAATTTTTGTTCAGTTCACTGTGTTCTTGGTGTACCGTTGGTGTTCTTGAACTTAGTGTCTCAATAATAGCACTAGAGTTCAAGAGAAGAAATACTTGAGTAAGACAAATGTGATTTGCATCTATTCCTTCAGTTATTACTAGTTTGTTCTTCTTTGATTACTATGGGGTACATGTTGATAAGAATATGTTCTTTTGATCCCTTCTAAAAAGCAAGAATCCAGAGTCCTCATTTCTTGATCCAATTAAAGATATAATGCTCGTTCTTGTAGTTCTGGTTGCTACATAGTTCAATTTCCTTTTCTAGATGCCAAGTGTAAGAATACTACTTATGCTAATCACAAGTCACTTGTGCTAAACCAGTTATCAACGTATTCGGATTATGGTTCTTAATTATTCTATAATTCCTTGTAGGTTATTATCTTGAATTGCAATTGTGAAGTCAATAGAGCAACTGGTCTATTTGAATGTGTTGTATGCTTAAGATAAACATGGGGGCGCAGGTTGAATCAAGATATGTATTGGTAGTTGTTCCATCATTGATACTTGACTTGAATGAACAGATGATGAACAAGCTTGATCTATTGCAACTTGTAGAGATTTGATTTACAGCCACAACACTATGATCTCTCACACCCAAGAGCACACACCCCAAAAGCCTCCTCTCTAAGGAAATCCCTCTCTCAAACCCTAGAGAATTGATGAGTTGGTTGGTTAGCCCCATACCTCCAACCCCCTCCTACTCAAATAGAAGAGGCAACCAAGTCACATCTAACCCTAATGGATACTATCCATTATCACAACCAGGGAAACCTATTAACCCTATAGACACTAGGTTTTACACTCAACATATGACTTATGCAAGCTTCTCAAAGGGCATAAGCCCAAACTAGCTAACAAGCAAGCTTCCATCCACTAGGCCTCCTTAGCACCTCCTTAACCTAAACCACTCTCCAAACACCCTCCAAGCGCTAGGGTTTTAGTCCCTTTGTCATTTCTGGCATTTTGGCTACCCAGCCAAAACACCTTCGCCATGACCTTGGACCTCAGCTCTTTCCCAAGCCTAGTCCATAGCCTTCTCTTCCTTTGCATGCAATCACATGCTTGCAGTGTGTACACCAATGACTCATGCATTAGTAAGTCTCTCAATGTTAGTTCCCCTCGACCACACCTCACTTGCACTAACTATACCATTTAATGAACTATTGCTCGATCCTTCCCTTCAACATCCCTTGTCTTCTACTGTGCCTCGCTTGAGCCCAACCATTCTGCCAGGCTTCCTTGAACGTACATGAGCTCATCCCCAAGCCTAGACTCAATCCACGTTATTGACCATAGCTACCTCCAAGCACGCTACACATCAAAGATCAAGTAACTATTTCTAGGAACAAGTTCTTCACACTTGACCCATGTCAGTCCAACATGCTTCATGCAACATGAATGCAATGACTTAGACTTCACAACTCAACCCATGACTAGTTCCCACAATTATCCAAACCCCATGGATAATTTCAAACAGAGCCAGTATGACTACTTGCACCAATCCGAAACTACCGCCCTGGTAGTGCCGACATTAAATGCCCGATCACACCACTCCAGTCAAACCCTAGTAATAGCAGAGCCAGTATGACTGCTCACACCATACCAGTACTATTGCCTTGGTAGTAGCACTATTCAAATCCTAGTCATACTGCTATCTCTAATAGTACCACGAAATCCATCTGGTAGTACTTGACCTAGACACACCCAAAACGACCCTCTCTGAAAAATAGCTACCGCCAACTATAATCTGGTCGCACCGCACTTGCACAAGAAAATGTATCATACTTGATTTCCTCATTAGCCTTGGGTAGCAAAACATGAAACTTTCCCTTGTCCATGAAAGTGTATTGGTTGGACCATCCTTGATGTGTGACATTCAAGTCAAATTGCCATGGACGTCCCAATAAAAGATGACTGGCATACATAGGTACTACATCACACTCCGCCTTGTCAACATATCCATCCAAAGTAAATGGCATTCACATCCCATGTTATCTTCACCTTAGTGATATTGCTAATCCACTTAGTATAGTAAGGTTTTAGATGCTACCAAGTGGACAATGAAAGTGACTTCACCACCTTCGTTCAGACCATACTCGAACTACCGCTATCAATGATAAGCTTATAGATCTTCCCTTTGATGTGGCAATCGGTTTGGAAAATATGGCAACGCTACCCCTTCTCCACAATAACGGTGTTGTCCTGTTGGACCTTTTGAGCCACCAAACTAACACCATCAAGATTGGGATCAAAAATAAGAACATCATCATCTTTCCTGAAATCATCATATTGCTCGCCTTCATATTCAGATTCACAATTATCACTCTTGGACACATATCCTTCATGTGTTAGCAACATCTTCTTCAAATTCGGGCAATCCTTCATCATGTGTCCCGTACCCTTGCACTTGAATCACTCAATTTTTCAAGTTTTAACGGTAGAGAAAGCGCTAGAATAGGCTTTGGATGCTTCTTTGCTTGCTGTACTCACCTCCTCCATGATGCCCACCATGTCCAACACCTCAGCGATCAAAGAACTCTCTCCTCCGAAGGTCATCGAACATGTCATCATCAAAATTAGCAACATAGTAGTGGTCACCATCATGCGGAATAACATATCTCCTCAAGAAGGTTCTTGTTGCCCCTGTGAGCCAACTCCTCCCAGCTGTGGTAGTCTCTCCTCCAAATGATGAAGGGACAAGTTTAGATTGTTGAGGCCCTTGGTGAGACAGGCGTTCAATGTTTCTTGTACCTCCGTAATTCGCACATTCAATCTATCGATACCCCAGTAAAGATCAGCATGCAATGTTGAATTGAGTATGTACAGCTGGTGGTAAAGCAACTTCATATGCCGAATCCACCAATTCCTCACTGTGATCACCATTTGATACATGCTTGCTTACACCCAACATCTTGTCAACACCCTAAAATTAGGCAAAAGAAAACCCTCGCTTACCATGATCAACCACACTCTGATACCAAGATGATACGAGCCAATGTCTAGTTGATGTCAGGTTGCCTGATCCTTCACGATACTTTCCCTTCAATTGCCACCTTCTCTCTTATTGCTTGTGTGTAGTAGCAAAACAAGGATGCAGCTTCCTATATCTTCACACATGAACAGAAGCAACAAGATTAGGGATTGGTGCTAATAGCTCAATCCTTAATCCCTTCCCTCAGGCAGGCAATAGCTTCTATCTCTTTGACTAAATTAGTAATCAATCAGTGTTTTTTGATTACAGACTTAAACAACAAGGTGCTAAATAAAAGCAATCCAAGATCAACAACATGCGGACCAACTATGCGAAGGAATTACGTGGATGATTTTCTCGGAATCATGTGGATTAGAAAGATTTATAGCTCTCTAATCCTATGCGCATAGCACAAACCCTAGATAGGTTCTCAACTTGCAGACACACACGATATGGTTGCCATCTCTCTATGTGTTTTTTGTTTTCTCAATGCCAAAAATAGCATGCGTTTACTATGGTTCATCCTGGGATATATACTCATGACACAACAGTTTCAACCACAAAAATTAAACTTGAACTCATGTAAAACATAGAAGATACAAACTAACCCTACTCGGTTTGGCCAAATAGCATGTAGGCTGGACTCCCTAAACACACACAAACACACTCTGGATCGCACTTAAAATTAAAGGAAGGAAATAGCAACCAAATAGAAAAGAATCTAACTTAAATAGAAACTCAGATTGGGATTGACCCAATCAGTATAGAAATCAAAGAGAAAGACGTGTTCTTACTTGTTCCTGGATTGCACTAATCATCTTCCCTGGTTTGAATTCCCCCTTGTTCCTGGCTCCTTTCTTTCTTGGCTTGCACTGATCACTTCCCTGGCTTGAATTCCTCCACGTGCTTCTGGCTCCCATACAGCACACGATGCACATAGTCCAATCTCCTTGTGTCACTGTAACACCCCAGCCAAACAATGGCCTGAAATGCTACCATCTTCTAGCTAATAATAAAACTTCTAACAATTAATCCAAAATAATTAAACAAAGCTTAACTAAACAATGCTTAATAATAAATCGGATAAATGAAATAGTTCTAGTTCCATAATAAACAGCGGAAACGATAACAAATAGTTCTAATCATTATTACAATTAAAACTGATGAATAATAAAATGAACCAATTAAGCTAACCAGCCAGCAAGCTAATAAAGACTGTCTTTATTTCTTAATGAAGGAATTGTGCACGTGAATCTGAACTAGCCATTCATGTCCTCATATATGTTGATCTCACATTGGTACCTAAAATAAACAAACAACAACAAGGGTGAGTCCAATGACTCAGCAAGTATAACTGTAACAAATGCAAGTATGAACATTAACTCTCAAGTTAAACATATTACACATGAATTTCATGCTATGCATTATGATCAAAAGTCCATTCTCTCTTCGCATTTTACCGGTAATGCGGAGTGAGCATCCGTCAATGCCCACCCATGCCTGTACCCTCGGTGCTGGGGACCAATGCCCACACTCCTACAAGTGTGGGATCTCGACGCTTGATCACCATGTGACCAAGACTTCAACAATTCTTAGCATGATGCATATATGTGAATGTATCAACAAGATAAACAGGCATTCAACATACTATGCATCAATTCAATCTCAAATAAATGCTATAATGTAAACAGAACATTCATAGCATTAACAACTCATAACTTTACTGAAATTCATAAGTAAAGCATTCATAACTTAAACATCACTCATAACATCCAAATCATCCAATCACACAGATTATAATAACAAGGTTATACTTGCCTCAACCGCGAAACAACGACGAACGAACAGAAGGCGAAACCCCCGGAATCCGCTCTCCTCCTGAATAATTAATTAATAATTACTAATATAACAGTAACGGGTTTCTAGATACAAAATATCAGCAACCCCAATTACCCCAACAATTTATCTCAATTAAATCCCCAACTACCCGATCCAAACCCTTTTCTAAAACATCAACAATCACGTCGGACTCTCTGGACAGCGCACTAAAACGATCATAACTTCCACCCAGAAACTCAGAATCTGGACTTCTTTACCTCTCTGGAAAGCTAAGAAACTTATCTACAACTTTCCCAGTTTGAAGGACTCCTGAATCGCCACAATTCCCGTCGCACAAACCGATCTACTAAAATCTGTCCAGAACTACCCCGATCTGCAGAACAGCGGCACTAGAAAATTCATAACTTTCGCTACACAAATCCGAATCATGTGTTCTTGTACTCCCTGGAAAGATAATCACGTCTTATACAATTTTCTAGAAGGGGTCCAGACCTGAATCCCAATGAATCTACCCCAAAACTGCCGACTAACAACTTCTGTCCCAGCCGCCCAGAAAACCGACGAATCTAACTCGATTAAAAACTCATCTAGAGATTAACAGGGGTTACCCTTGATGACACGACGATGAACATGTCGACGAACACGACGAACACGACGATGAACACGTCCGCGATTTCCTCCTCTCCTTCCTCTGGATTCCACGCGGTGCAGCGACGGACGAAGACGACGGCGCACCGGGGGAGGAGATGACGTCGAGGCAGCGACGACACGGCACCGAGGGGCGCGGGACACAGGCAGCGCGCAGCAGGGGCGGCGACTTGGGGGCAGGGGCAGGCGGTTGGGGTTAAAAAGAGTGGCCTCCCTCCCCTCTTGGGCCATGGAAATCCCACCTGGGCCGAAGCCCAGGCCCAGGTTGTCCTAATTTTTCAGAAAAACCCCCTAAACAGTTTATTTTCTTCTTTCTTGTGACACCCCTCTCTTTATTTAAATAAATAATTACTAAAACATTCCGAGGTATTACAGTCACATGGCACCAAGTGCTCTGGCCTCGTTCACGTGCCCAAGTGACCAATTGCTCACACAGCCACATGGCACGCACATAGCACCAATGCTGCTTCAGCTCACGCTGCTCCCCACATGTTGTGCCAACCGCACATGCATCTCTCGGCCCTCCTCCATGCATCAAAACCTCATGCACCGAGAGAACATAACTTTCTTCCCCTTGACTTTCCTACCTCTCCTCCAACTTGGCTGTCTTGGTTTCTTGGAAAGAACAACACCAACTTGTGAAATACTTTTAGGACATGAACTAGAAATGCCAATCGACATTGGAGTAGAACTTGGGGCTGTATCACCCTCCCCCCAAGCAAAACCATCCTCAATTTGGAGTATTCTTTGTGGCCATATTTTCTTACTGTACAACACAATATCACACTTGATTTTCTCTTTAGTCTTGGGAAACAAAACATGAAACTTTCCCTTGTGCATGAAGTGTATTGGTTGGACCTTCCTTGATGTGTGGCATTCAAGTAAAATTGCCATTAATGTCCCAATAAAAGATGACCCGCACACATATGTACTACATCACACTCCACCTTGTCAATATATCCATCCAAAGTAAATGGCATTTGCACCTTGTGTGTGATCTTCACCTTATCGACATTGTTGAGCCACTAAATATAGTAAGGTTTTGGATGTCACCAAGTGGTTAATGAAAGTGATTCCACCACCTCCTTACTGACCATACTCGAACTACTACTATCAATGATTAGCTTACATATCTTTCCTTTCATGTGGCAATCGGTTTGGAAAATATGCCGCCATTGCCCCTTCTCCACAATAACGGTGATATCATGTTGCACCTTTTGAGACATCAAACTAACACCATTAAGATTGGGGTCATGGGGTCATAAATAAGAACACCACATCATCTTTCTTGGAATCATCAGATTGCTCACCTTCATATTCAGATTCACCATTGTTGCTCTTAGACACATATCCTTCATGTGTTAGCAATACCTTCCTTAAATTTAGGCAATCATTCATCACATGTCCCTTGCCCTTGCACTTGAAGCGCTCAATATTTTGAGTTTTAGTGGTAAAGAAAGCACTAGAATAAGCTTTCTTGCTTGCTATACTCATCACCTTTTATGCTTCTTTGAATATTGTTCCAACAGTTTAATGGATGCAACCAGCTTAGAACTTGAACAACATTCATCCTCTTGCGAATTTGGATGCCTCCAACTAGTTGTATTGGTGCAGCCACCTCTATTGTGCATATCATTCACCCATTGTTCATCATGCTCTGCTTGGTGTAGTAGCTCTTGTACGGTGTTGTATTGCATCAAATCAACGCGATTACATACATCCTCTTTTAGCCCTTCAAAGAAACGTGTCATAGTTGCTTCCATGGACTCATGTACACTGGTACGGATCATGAGTAATTGCATCTTTTGGTAGTATTCATCCACGGACTAGGAACCTTGATACATCCACCGTAGTTTTTTATGCAGCGTACTTGTGTAGTACGTTGGTACAAATCTCGATCATATAACTTGTTTCATCTCCTCCCAAGTGTGTGGACATTTTCCTACATGATTCAATTGATCCCACTAAATAATAGCGTATTAGGTGAACTCAATCGAAGTAACACAAACCTTCTTCTCTTTAGAGTAGATGTGGTAGTTGAAGATTTGATTAACATGCATCTTCCACTCCAAATAAGCTTCTGGATTAGCTCTACCCTTGAATTCTGGTATGGTTATTTTGATTCTACCAAGACCGTCGTCCTGTGCTCTACTCAGCGATCAAAGAATTCCCACCTCGGAGATCGCGAAAAGCTTCCATGGCCATCAAACGTGTCAGCGTCAAAATCAGCACCGTAGTAGTGGTCACTATCATGCGAAATAGCACGTCTCCTCAAGATGGGTGCCTGCTACCCCATGCGCTAACTCCTCTTGACGGTAGTAGTCTCTCCTCCAAATGACGAAGGGACAAGTTCATATTGTTGAGGCCCTTGATAAGATAGACATTCAATGTTTCTTGCACCTCCATGATTCGCACGTTCAATTTGTCGATGCCCTGATCAAGATCAGCATGTAGCACGTCCTCTCGACGATGGAAGAGCATTGAATTGAGTATGTACAGCTAGTGCTAAAGCATCTTCATAGGCTAGCTCCACTAATTCCTCACTGTGATCATTGTTTGATCTATGCTTGCTTGCATCCGACATCTTGCCAACACCCCAAATTAGGCAAAAGAAAGTCCTCACTTACCGTGATCAACCATGCTCTGATAACACAATGATACAGGCCAATGTCTAGTTGACACGTAGGTTGCCTGATCCTTCATGGTACTTTCCCTTCAACCACAACCTTCTCTCTTATTGTTTGTGTGTATAAGCAAAACAAGGATGCAACTTCCAATTTCATCATATGTGAATAGTAGCAACAAGATTAGGGAGTGGTGCTAATAGCTCAATCCTTAATCCCTTCCCTTTGGCGGTTTCTTTCTCCTTGGCTAAAATTAGCACTCAAGTAGTGTTTTGGATTGCGGAGTTAACCACCAATGTTCTGAATAGAAGCAATCCAAGACCAACAACACACGAATCCAACTATGCAGAAGGAATTACGTGGATGATGCTCTTGGAACCACAGGGATTATAAAGATCTACAGCTCTATAATCCTATGCAACTAGCACAAACCCTAGATGGGTTCTCAACTTGCAGATACACACGATATGGTCACCATCTCTCTAGGCTTTTTTGTTTTCTCAATGCCAGAAATAACATGTGTTTACAATGGTTCGGCCTAGGATATATCCACAACACAACTAACTCAACAACAAAAATTAAACTCTAACACATGTAGAAAATAGAATATACAAACTGACCCTGCTCGGTTCAGCCAAACAACACGAAGTTGGACTCCCTAAACGCACACAAACACAACTTTGGATCAGACTCAAAATTAAACAAAGAAAATAGCAACCAAAATGGAAAGAATCTAACCTAAATAGAAACTTGGATTGGGATTGATCTGATCAATATAGAAATCAAAGAGAAAGATAACTTCTTGCTTGTTCCTGGCTATTTGTTTCCTGGGTCGTACTGACGTCTTCCCTGGCTTGAATTCCTCCACGTGCTTTCGGCTCCCATATAGCCTATGATCTGTGCATGGCCCAGCCTCCTTGTGTCGCATGGCACCAAGTGCTCTGCCTTGTTCACGCGCCCATGCGACCAATTGCTCACACGGACACGTGGCCACGCACATAAGGGCCCATGCTACTTCGGCCCACACTGCTTCTCACATGTCGTGCCAACCGCACACGCATCACTTGCCTCGCCTCCCCACATCACATCCTCATGCGCCGAGTGAACAAGACTTTGTTCCCCCTCGACTTTCCTCCCTCTCCTGCAGCTTGGCGGTCTTGGTTTCTTGGAAATAAACAACACCAACTTGTTAAATAATTTGAGGACGTCAACTAGAAATACAAACTGACATTGGAGTAGCACTTGGGGCTGTATCAATCTGGTTGACTTTTCACAGTCATAAACGTTACTCTTTCACTACTACAGAGAAGGTCATACTGGATACCTCATCACAGATGGTTCTACAATTGTTATTGGAGGATCGTATCTGGTGTGGTCCTGTACAACTTGTAAACAAAAGAAGACATCATACTCCTCTATTCTAATTTATGTATGTAATTACTGAAATATGTGCATTTAAACTATTGAAACTTTAAAGTTTAAACTCCCTCCATTATCTTTTATCTATCATTTTGGACATTGGCACAATGTCAAATACACATGGCTGAAATCACTTTTGTTATTATATGTTCACTAAAATTATTAAAATGTACTTATATGGAAATGCTTTTGATGTCAAATCTATTAATATTATTTCCATGTGACAAATGTAACCACTATATATATATATATATATATATATATATATATATATATATATATATATATATATATATATATATATATATATATATATATATATATATATATATATATATATATATAGGAAAATACATTCTACACCGGTGTAGTTACACCCACCTCTAATATACCACCTAAACAAACTTGAAATACTCCTTTATCACTTTAGGTACATTTGTATACTAATTATAAGATATTCCAATGTGAACCACATGAAAAACTTGTAAAGGAGTTCATAGTTTTTAGCGTATTTTGTAAATACCTTTATATACGCGCATAAAAAGGAGTATGTCGAAAAATGTACATACCACTTCTGAAAAATTGTTCATACCACCTAGATGGTCTTAAATACTTGTATACTACATGTACATACCCTCCGTTACGCGAGATACTCCCTACATTGCGAGATACGATATAGGGTGTAACTACACCCGGGTGTAGAAAAGAGGCTTCCTATATATATATATATATATATATATATATATATATATATATATATATATATATATATATATATATATATATATATATATATATATATATATATATATATTGAGAAAAGAGGAATTAATATATACAAAAAAGTATTTATTTAGATTTGTCACAACTAAACGATATTACTACTAATAATTCAACATCATTAATTTTTTAGTAATTATACTAACATAAAATTAGAGTACATGATGTTTTTCCACATTATACCCTCAATTAACCCACATTTTCTCAACTTTCTTTGATCTTTGTCATTTATTAATTTGTGTGATAGGTGCCCCGAGCCATCTATTATGCAACGAGAGAGTAAGAAAAAGAATGAAGAGTATAGGTAGTACAATCTTTTTGCCGTTGGTTTGAGTCACGGATGGTATCTCGCAAGATGATGTTTGCGTCCTTCACGTGCGATGCACAGTGCGGCCCAAAACAAGCGACATGAAGAGCCCTAAAATTATACTAAAAGAACAGATATCCATTGGAGAGATTTATCACCTCGAAATTTCTACACTTATTAGGTAGAAATTAATGTTGATGAATTGGAAAATATTAAATTCGAAGGGGAAAGTGAATTAGTATTCACTGTTAATTTTCTGCATTTTACCTCGTGACAATGAATTAATGTTAATATTTCTCTTGTGACAATTAATTTATGTGGAGCTTTAAAGGCTTACGTGCTACCATGCAAGTAGCAAACTGGTTCCACGAAAAATTTGCAGATTGGTGTTTTAACAACGATTTATATATGGGCATGCTTCAGAAAAAAAGGATTTAATGGTTGTACATACATAGGTACATCCAATCGCAAATGCAAACTACCGAATTCTACCCGAATCTGCTGCCAAGTTCCCGAGTGCTTCACGTTTTCCTATGTACATAAGGGAAACACATGGGAAGTTTCCCGTGTGCACAAAGAAAACCAACATAGCCTATATTGGACTCTACAACAATTACATAATACTGCCTGAAACTGAAAGATCTCTCACATAGTCGCATATAGTAACAGGAAGCGGTGTCTATCTTGATCACACTATGTTCCAAACAAGGTCTTGTATGATGAATGTTGTAATTAAGGGATCCTATGAAGAAATCAAATTGCTTGGTGTACCTAAAAATGTAGGTACACCTACTCGAACCCCCAAGTCTAGGCTTTTGCTCTAGGCCAGTTCAGGCCCAGCCCGACCTGGGTCCCTTTAGGCCCAAATCCCAAAAGATTTGTATTTCTTGACTCTTTTTGGACGGAAAGATTATTTTGCAGCGGATGTATACGCACAAACACCCCTTATTAGCTAAAAAGAACTTTTCCCATTTTCTCCTCCTCCTAGCTTGTGACATGCATGACTAGATAGCTAGTAAGCAAAGTGCATATGTAAAATGTGTGAAACTAAAGCATTTTTTCCAAGGAAAATGCGAACATATTGGCCATTGTCACTCTTATTTCATATTGTTTATTATATGGGAAATACATAAACATATTAAAAAATTGTTTAGATGTGTTCTCAGGTCCATGAAGCACACATTTAAGTCTAACACGGCAAACGCATATGGAATGGAACAAATCACATCTGGTCACCACTCACCAGGATAAATAGATTCTCATCAGGACGCACCCGAATTTAACACATCAGTTGCATGTGCGCGACCAGCTTCCTAAACTCACCCTTGATTTCTTCCATTTTCTTTCCTCTCAATTCCCACACTTATTTACTTGCCACATTATAATTTTGTACTTTGCTCTTTCGCCTAAATGTTAGTACTAAGTGTACATTATATTGATTATTGGGAATACACGTAACTAGGACGTGCAAGATATTTAAGATAGTGTTATGCTCGGTTGGGCTGAAGACTGTGTCTTATGGCTGAAATTGCACTGTAGCGGCTGAAATTTTACTGTAGCTGAAGATTGTTTATTTAACGTAATTAAATTTTAAAAAAATTCAAAATAGAAAAAATATGCTAGCTCATCACGGACAACGCAAACGAATATGAGAAAAAAAACCGACAAAAAAGCTCAAAAAACCAAAAGTTCAGAAAAAAGCGAAATTTTTGAATAGTAAAAAATAAGCCAGAAACTAAAAGCTGAAGCCGAAACGAACGGCAAGCAAAGCAAACAAAATAATGTACTAGGAGATGTTCAAGTATGCCGAGCTGAGAGATTCTAGTTCATGCATGTAAGTCACAGTCCTTTCATGGCCCATATAATAATCACCTTTTTATATCCTCATAATTGTCGAGTCAAAACTGGTACTCCATCTGTAGGTACGTGTTCTGCATTCATTGATTGGCAGCCAATCCCAGATTAAGCACCCTTGTCATTTGCTTCAGAGAAGTGTCAACAACAATCATAAGAAAGACAGCCAAATGAACCGGAATAATATAAAAGCAAACAAAAGGACGAAACTGCTTGCTCGACATTTGTAGAAGTTCCAGCAAAACTTGCCATTGCAGAACACAATTAACACAATTATTTCACATCGGTAGCACTGGTGTGCGTGATAAACAAAACTTGTATCAAGTATAGAAGCTTTGCTTTTACAAGGTTTAGCTAGGTGACAAAATGACCTATATATCTAAACCTAGTGTTAACCACCATTTCAAGAACTATGTGTTAGTGACATGCCCTCAAGCAATTATGGAGATAATTGTATCACTTTATCCTTTGAATAAATATCTTTCGTACTGATCAACAGGTATATGATTTGTTCATGAAACTCTTTATTCATGTTTTGATATTATTCCAAATTATCACAGATCTTATATCATTATATAGGACAATTATGATTTATAGATCAACATATATATTGATTGATAATCATGTTTTATAGATCATAGATATAGAGATATTAAATCAATAATATGGATACATATTAGAGAACATAGTGTTGGATTGACCCGCATTGAGATTTCGTTGAGATTGATATGTTTTTATATGTCATCACTTCGTCTCAAGCAATGATGATGTATAATTCTTATACCTGAGCTCAGTATAGTTTTCTACATATGTAATAGTATACTTAGGGGTTGCCAAACGCTACTTCGTAACTCAGTAGTTATCAAATTAGCTTTCGGGTATGCTATGAAACATGTAGAGAAATGTGACTAGTAGGATCTGGGCCCCTCGATATGGTCGGATGAAGAAAGTGCATAGCCATGCCACGAGTGGTTGAAGAGTCGACTACATGAAGTTATCAATCACTAGATTGGAAAAAGATTGAACAGTCAATACATGACATGTTTCTTACTTGGAGCTCAATTAGGTATCGTGAGGCAACAGGAGAATACACAAACACATCATTTAGTCTGACCACATACGAATTGGTCGTGTGGGTATACTAACTAGTTGTGAGTTGGCTAAATATGTCACAAACTCGTCAACGAACTTGTTGTATGGGATATGAACTGGTCGTAACCAGATACGAACTGATCGTAAGGAGTTATGAACTGATTGTGAGTGACCAAGACATGGTTGTAGATCATATTGCATAAGGCTCATCCAGTTTGATCTTTGTGTATATTTGGGAGTTGATATGTCCTGTTAGGGGCCGCTACCGACCAGTGATTGGAAAATTGTTTATGGGTTACAACCAAGTATACATGAACCTATAGAGTTACACACTTAACGGGTTGAAATAATAAGAGTCCGGATAGTAGACTCTGAGTGGGATACGATATCTACTTGTATTGGATGAGTATCCGGTTGGAGGCTCTGTATAAAAGGGTGCAAAGAGCTATGGGTAAGAGAGATTGCACCATCCACCGAAACCCTAGGTGCCTCATTCGAGGGCCCTACTGTGTGCACGGGTGCTAGCACATCGGTGTCGTCATTCCATCTCTGAATGTGTGGATTTTGGTGGAGGCGTTGCTGCGACTGCAGCACTAATCAAGACGATCCGAGGAGAAAGCAATTGGCTTGTGGAGATCGACTACTAGTAGAGGACAATCAGCTTCAGAGGTTTGTTTTTCAAAGATGTTAGACGATCAACTACTTGTACTACATCGTCTCACGCTACGATAAACTAGGTTGCTTCAACTCTTCTTTCGCTACACTGTACATCTAGTGGTAACAATTTATGATCTCTTACTCGCAAGGCTTCCTAGTTTGCACAGTAAAAATTTTAAAATACGCTAGTATAGGCTACCCATAATCCCAACACTATAAAAGTCCATCAATCCACACAGTAATTGAATAGAAAATGCAGTCCAGTACTAAAAATTTCTGCGAACCATTGCCACTGACACGAGACCTTCCTAAATTGCGCTCATCTACAGGGCCCATACATACGTCAGTGTTTCAGTTGAAAGAGATGATGACATGGCATGATAATTAAAGACTTAATGGTGCTGTAAGCCTGTTACCAGGATAGAGGGACTGTAAATTTGTCCCCCTTAATTAGTTCTATACTTTCAGGTAAGGTTAAAGATAAACTGTAAGTTTTATTTGTCAAATCAATATAGTGTTTTTTTCCCTTCCCATGCGTACTAGTTTTGACGAAATCACCAGCCTATCTTACGGCACCAATTACAGAACAGTAGCATACTGGAAAGATCCACAAGGCAACAGAATTAAGCAAGAGAACACAACGAGCATCACATGATGCTGCAAGCCTGAGATGGTTCCTCACAGGTGAACTGGATCTTCGCGCACCCTCCACACGGCACTCCGTAGCACGGCGCGGCGGCGATCGGCGGCGCAGGCGCCCCTCCGTTCACGAACGCGCACGTTGCGCAGCAGCAGCGGTAGCTGTAGCCCGCGCAGTGGCAGACGCGTCCAGGCATGGCGCAGCGGCACGCCAGAACCACGGGCCAGGCCGGCTCGGGCGGCTTCGGCGGCAGCATCTGCTCCCTTGGCGCCGGTGCCGGCTTCGGTTCATGCTTCCGTTCTGGCATCTTGAGCTGGATGTCCTTGATCACACAACCCGCCTTGCGGCGCAGCTTGCAGGGGAGCACCAGCGGGTCGAACGGGCCCGAGATCGTCACCGTCCCGACCCTGTCGTCGTACAAGATCGCCGTGATGTCCTCGCTCTCTGCGCTCCGTCCATGCATGTAGAACGAACACACAGCATGCACAAGAAATTCGTCGTATTCTCCTCTCAAAGAAGAAAGAAAGAAAGAAATGCGCTGTGTTCTACTATTCAAGGAATTAAGCTAGCATGTTAGTGAAGCCAGTTTGTTTCGTCAAAGAAAGCTAGTAACGTGTTGGTGAATTTGGGAGATTTCGTCGATAAGCAAGTATAATTTGGGCAGCCTTTGCCGCATAATTAATCACCCGTGTGCTCTATAGATAACTAGGATTAGAAGAATTAGCTGCAATTGAAATGCGACGTGACGCAATTACCTTGCAGCTTGCACAGAGCTTTCCGGATTTTCGTGAAGCAGCGGCAGCATGCAAGGTCGACTGTGATGACCAGCGTGGAGACCTGCATGCACACGGACTCCATGAGTGAATTTTCAGAACTTATATACGCGAAAGGAAGAGACTAAACTAAAGAAACATGTAAATAGCACAAACGTATATGCAAAACACTCAGATCTAAGTAAGAAAGAGACTGATGTATTGTGAGCTGGGAGCAGAGAGCGAGTTGAGAAGAAGACGCCCACCTTCGGATCTGCCATTTGAGTTGTTTCTCAAGCGGGGTGCACTGACTATGGCGTCGTAACCCAGTGGGGAGAGGAGTGGTGCATAGGTGAGCGTATTTAAGCTTTGGTGGCACCAGTAGAATGGTGCCACGTACGAGTTGAGGAGGTGTCAGGTAGCACCGTAGCGACGCCAGGGCCAGGACTCAGGCGAGTTGGGCCGGATCATGTTGGGTGGATTGCACGCATATTAATTAATACCGTATCATGCCATCAAGGAAAACTGACATATTGGCTGAAACTGAAAAACTTTATGTCATTGCAAAGGTAGGATATTCGTTCTGAAAACATAAGCTGATCCCTAAACAAAGAGCGATGTCGCGCTACACACCGAGATAGCAAAATCGGGGTTTTTTACATATTGGGGCCGAATGACTACGACCTCTGCACGTACGACTGAGGGCGCTATTTTGGTTTTCGGTTTTGCTATTATAAAAACAACTGAAATTTTTTTATCTCTCAGTCACTTGAAATTACACTCTTAATCAACTAAAGTTGCAGCACCCCTCTAAAAAAACACCTGCAACTTCAAGTGATTCAGAGTGCAACAATCAACTGAAATTGTAGTCCCTCTAAAAAATCATCTGCAACTTCAGGTGATTGAGAGTGCAGTTTCAGATGATTGAAAGATAAAAAAAATTTCAGTCGCCCATGCAATAGTTACTCCATTTGGTTTTTATGCCACTTTTTATAGCATTATGTACCTTAATTGTTCAATTATATACTGCCACTTCTATTACAAATTCATCGCCGTTACGCTGCGGATAACAACAATCTCAGACCAAGATGTTATTAAATCTTGCGGTAACACTGGAGGACAGAACAAAATGTTATTAAATCTTGTTAGCCGAATCTTTCATAGAACTACACGTGTTCCTAGTTATATCGTGTGTTCTTAATTTTTTTATGCTTTTAATTTGAACCTGATGTTCATCTAGCTTAAAGAAAATGCGGTTGACATTTGATCCCTCTATTGATTTAATATTCGGTAGTTCCGACGGGTGGTTAGACTCTTAGGCGCAAATGTTCATCCTATAACTAGTTGAATGTCTACACGTTGCTATAGATTTAAAAACAATTTACAACATGTTTATATGCATATTCTAAAAATTTTTACCACTCATTAGTTTTAGAGCTTGTAGTATGATAAAATTTTAAAATCCGTAGCAACGTAGGGGCATTCATCTAGTATTACAATAGAAATATATGGCTAAAGTTGTATTTTGGAGACCATATTGATGTCCAAAACGACATATATTTATGACCAGAGGGAGTAGTTAAGTTCATCAACCAAATATAAAGATTGAATTGTCCTTTGCCCTACGTTCAAACAGTATATTCTTCAGCAACTGACATCGATCCCAAATGAATAGGGCAACCATCAATGACAAACTCACGGATTTGGCCATTTCTTTATGACGAGCTCCACCGTCACAGATTTAGAGCCCTCACAAGGGCCTGTGCAATTCCGCAAATAATGATTGCTTGGTAAATTTTTGTATGGTGGATGGGCAATGGCTTCATGTAGGAATGACATTGCATGTGCACTCTGGTCTTATAATTCTAACAAAAAATCACACACTTGTGGTTTGAATGCTTGCCTAACTCCATGCTCCTCTAGTATATTGAGCCCACTAGATCATCGTCAGACATTCACACTGCACACAAGACTCAATATTCAACTTGCGAAACCCAACCTATAGTGTATGTGGAAGGCATATGCATAAACACTTCCATATTTTCTGAGTAAGGCTATGGGACTCCATTCTTCTCCTAATCCTATGGATCATTTGCAACAACAGAAGCTAACCAAGTTGTGGGTGGAAAACAGAAGCAAGCCCAGTTTTCCAAAGGTGCAAAGAAGACCTCCTCTTCCCAGCATTATGGTTACAAATAGTCAAAAACAAATAGAAACATGCGTACCAAGAAGCTTTCAGTTGGCATCAGATCGTACATATCCAACGTCTTACATGGCTAAATATACATTAGTCCCCTATTACTCTTCAATTCTCTCACACTTGACAACTATTTTATTATGTTTATTAGTGTTCTAATTTTATGCTTGAGGAACGCTGATCAAGCATTTTGGAGGAGTTTTGTAGAATTTTATTACAAAAAAGAACTCATCTTCCTAAAAAGCTACGTGTTTGGATTTTACGAATCACCCCTAAAAATCTTGTAGAAAATTTCCTTTCCTCCACTCTTTTGAAGAATCCGAATATGAGATCATACCTAGCTAAGCGAACAAATTTCCTTTTCATTTCAAACAGGCCCTAACAAATGGATGCCTTATAGGTATAGACTACAAGCGATTTGAAAGGTGGAACCGATAGCACATCAGATATATATATATATATATATATATAGCTTAAAAAACAAATGAAGATACCACCTCTGATCAATGTCTAAATTTCTTAAACCTGTTATGACTTGTGGCAAGAGAAATGTTTTGTTTGGATAGAAGTATGAATTAGGCTAGGGAAGGAAGCTAGAGAGCTTTAGGACGCATTTACCCTATGCTCGGTAGTGAGCTACACAGCCTCACTGCTGTGGGAGATTACGGCCCTAGAAACACCGCAGTTGGCAAGCACGATGCACTTCTTTAGGACCAAGGCGATGAGAGATGTTGTGCCGACGGCCACGGCCACCCCCGCAATGGCGGCTCTACTTACCACCTCCTTGTCCACAGCCCAAAATGCGTCCAGGATGGTCGTCCTCCACCAGCCCTCGAAGCGGTGGTCCGACCCATGGACCCAAGGGGATTCGGTGCGCAGCTCAAGCTTGATTTGCTTGGTGACAGCGCCATCTATCCCTAACCTCAGGTACTCGGTGACGGCTGGGCCAAAGTGGCCGTCGAACACCCTGAAGTAGTCGAAGCCAAAGGGCGGCAACAACCATCATGAACGACGGCATGGGCACCATGACGTCGGTCAACGCTGAGCACCTGCCCTTCAGAGAGACGACGACATGCGACAGGTACAACAGCGGACGTGCCCTGTGCCACATGCACCTCCAGCAGCGTCGATGGGACATTATCCTCATCCTGAATTAGTGGGATAGGGCCGCAACACCAGGAAGAGGGGGTAAGAGGGTAGGGCCAGGGCGAGGGAGTGGGAGGCCTTGGTGGAAGGCGATTGCATAGACGCAGGCGGTGCCGCCTGTGGAAGGCCATTTCACAGATGGAGGTGACACAGCTATGCCAAAATATGGTGAGACATGACGGGGAGGGGAGGGAAGCATATGATGAGAAGGGCGAGAGGTGGTGCAGATGTGAGGGGATTACGGATGAGCGAATGCAGAGGGAGGAGTGTTAGCAGTCGCTTTTGTTGGGGATTGGGGGATGACCGATTTGCGCAATGGGTCGGGGAAGGATTGACGCAAGGTGTTCAGTGAGGAAGCTATCGGCGACAACTTTCTTTATGAGGGGCACGGGGGAAGTGTCAGCGGCGGGTTGTCACTGGGTGGAGTAGGTGATGATTTTGGGAGGTATTGAAAGGTTTGGGGAGGAATTGAAAGGAATCAAGTGGCATGAGAAAGATGGCATTCCTGGCCCAAACTGCCTCCGTTAGGCGTCGGAGGGAAGAGGGGGTGGGAGATCGTAACTACTAGTGAAGTGGAGAGGAGGGGCAGTTCGATGTGAGAGGGAGGGGGAGGGATGTTAGAAAGACGGTCAAGATTTTAGTATTCAAGTCGAACGGCTGAGAAGAGAGGAAAGAGAATGCACCGACGACCATTAACTCATATTTTTAAGTAGTAGAGATAACTACACAAGTCAATTTTTCGTACGTTCTCAGAAATAATTTAATATAAGGGCCATGGTAACAATGGAAATGACTAAGACCCTGTTTGTTTCAGCCTTTTCTTTGGCTTAACAGCTAAAAGCCAAAGTCTAAACAAATACATTGCTTTTTAACCAAGCTTTTAAAAAGCTATAATTCACCCTATAACTATAAGCCAAAAGCCAGCCAAGGGGTGCTTATTTGGCTTCGGCGGGATGTAAATAACCCTTTGCCACTAAATTTCATTGAAATTACCCACAAGTCAATCCTTCTTCGGTTTTTCTCCTCAATTCTTCCCATTCTCCAATCCTGTACGAGGCTACACCCCCTCTCTCGCGTCTCACGAGAGTTTGGGTCATCTGCGGTAGCCCCATCTCCTGACGCCACTGTCCTCTTCCCCTATCTCTCCGTCCTTCGCAGTCTTCCTTCCCACGCCCATCACTATCATCCTCCCTCAAGAAGGCCACCGTCGTCCTACCCCAGCTCAACGTGGATGCCCTGCTAGGGTTTCGCATGGCGGGTATCACCGGCAACTGCATCTCCCCCAACCGATGACATCCTCCCCTAACCGCCATCCTCCTCCACCGACACCGTCGTGGCCTTTGCTGGCCACCATGACCTCTAGCCCCAGCGCTGCTCGTTAGATCTGGCTTCGGTGGCCAAGTGGAGCCACCGCCCCAACGACGATGAAGCCGCCGCCGTCCACACCACCGCGACCTCAACACAATCTTGTTTGATTTTTGTGAATGCTTATGTGCATGACTTTCAGTTCAATTTCTCTATGTTCAGATCAACATGAGTGCTAACAGTACCGAAAAATGACTATTGTTTTTTCTCACATTGTTGTTAATTTATCCAAATTTAAGGGCTCCGAATGGTTGATGCTAATGGGTTGTTAATTGATTCAACTAATTGATGTTCTGATGAATTGCTGGAGTACCCACCTAAAATCATTGGTTGAATTCTTGTGCTCACAAGAAGTTTGTTTGAAACATTAAAATTAAAAACCAGCCAATTGTTGTGTTGATGACTAGCTGAAAACAATCAGTTGGAGCGACTATTGTTCTTCTCAAATTTTTGTTCAAGGAAAGCAGGACCAGTTTTGCAACTAGTTTGTTGTGCTATACAATGCTTACTTAAACTTGCTACAACAAGATGACAGAGCTCAGACTTGTTGCCAACCAACATAACAGGAGTATTTCAGACTTTCTAGTAATAAGCTACATCATCCAACCTATTAAAAAGCTAGATGACAAATAGCCTGGCTTGGCTTAAAAGCTAACTGCTTAAGCTAAAAAGCCGACTTTAAACTATAAGCCAAAAGGGCTAAACGTAAACAAACAGGGCTAAACGAGGATAGTACCTTATTCACAGGGAAAATATGGTAACAAGTAGATGCCATTTAGGCCTCCTGGCTCGGTCTGATGTTGAGCAAGTTTTTTGACCCGCAGGCTTGGCCTGTAGTCATAACCGTAAAGCTCACCAAATATAAAACAAGAAAAAAATATTTCAAAAAATATTTAAAAATATTTTATGTGGAAAAATAATTAAAAATAACACTTTATTCTAAAAAACGTATTTTTGGGCTTCGGATCCGCCTGTCAAGTTAGACCAACCCGAAGCCCGACACTGCTCCACCTTGAACATGCCTAGTGCCTCTGTGGAGACAACGTTATCCAGTAGACATGCCGATTTTTGTTTCTTTCATGTCTAAGGATTACATTTGGATTTTTTTTTCTAAAAAAATCAGAAGGCATAGTAAGATTGTAACAATTATACCACTCCATGTGTATATGGATACCCTTATACTATTTTTGTCCTCCAAAGAGCCTCAAAATTCATGCAAACGACAAAATGATGGTACGATGGTTTGAATTTTAAAACTCTTCATTAATCTCAAAGCACATCTGATGGTGATGATAGTATAGATGATTAGACGTTCAAATACATGTTGAAAAAGCCATATTTGACAACATAAATTCATAATATACATAATTTTTTTTAACTCTAGACTTTGCCTAAAATTATAAGGCATTAATTTTGTAATAGATGTAGAACCTAGAACTAGTAGGTATGCCATAGTAAATTCATAAGGTATGAGAAACTTAGAGAGATCATATCCAGTGCATCCTAACTTTTGGTGCATTGTGGGGACCTGGACATGATAATCCAAATCTTCTATGCATTCTGATCTAGTCCCTGGATGAGTAAATAGCTCATACAATATAACATTAGCAGATATGACATCCATACATGTGTATAAGAAAAGGAGTACTTAATATTACATAGACAACTATAAATAGATCTTATGATCTAGTTTTACATAATAGCCCGGTAGGCCAAATGAGATTGTTCATGACAAAGCAACAAAAAAGTAAGTAAATAAAAAGGCATCCATGATCTGCAACACGCAATCAACTAGGTTAAAGCTAGTCCTGGCCTTCGTCTTCCATGCCATAGTCTGGTACTGTGGACAAATCGATACACTATGTCATCACTTCCGTCATCTAAAATCATATATTAAGCAACAATAAGTACAAAAGTAATCAATAAGTCCTATAGCAAAATGCAACTGTATGTATCTATATGTAAGGCTTGTTCAAATGAATGTCTTATGTCTCTTTTATCATAAAGCTAATTTGTCAAACATACTCATTTAGTTAATTTCCAAAGCAATGACTTAGCAACTTCTACATTGAAAACCAACATTTATTTTGAGTCAAATTCATCAGGAGAGTGAAATCTCTCCACTTTTATTTCCATTTCAAGTTAAGTTATCGCAACCATTATCAAGTAACCATTAATTTATGAGAACTACATAAGTATGATGTTTCTGCACATTTATCTATTTCCGGGGGGCATGGCTATTCAAATAGATTTTTAACACTTTGTAGAGATTGTACAGCTTTACCCATAAGATATTATTAACTCATAATATCAGCCACTACACACTTCCATAGACGTGCGCATGAGAAAACATAACAAGATTTTTACAATACTTACCTTCGATGCTTACTCCCACTCCAGAGTGAATCCTTAACACTGGCGATAGTGATCGTTTCCATCCCGGGTTACACCTCACCTCCAGAACGTTACCTTCCACTACCACAGAAATTGTCATTACAGATGGTTCGGAACCGTCATCACAGACGGTTGAATCGTCTGACTTCATAGGTCAATGATAATAGGGGTTATTCATAGACAGGTTTTAAACCGTCTATGAAAACCGTATCACAGACGGCTTGGAACTAGAAGTGTCTACAATCATCCATTATCACAGACGATTCAAAACAAGAACCGCCTATAATAGTCTATTATCATATGATTCTTGGTAAAAATCATCTGTGATTTGCAAGTATCATAGACGTTTGTATATAGAATCGTCTGTGATACTTTTTCATTATAAACGATTCATAGATAGAACCGTCTGTGATGTGCAAGTATCATAAACAGTTTTTTATTCGAGCCGTATAAGGTAGTCCTTCATAGATGGTTTATTCCACAAAACCGTATATGGTAGTTCATTCTACACCTAATTTTTTTGTTTTTCGGCTAGCCTTAGGAAATGTTAGTGTTGTAGAGGTGGCCCCCATCTAAGCCCAGCCGACCTGTTAGAAGGCTGTAAAGGCCTAAAGTGGGACATGTGTAATGGCATAAATGCCCTTGAGAAAGATACTTAAATGTAAGGGTACCGTTGTAAAAACACTCCCTATGTGGATATATTCTCCACTACCATATCTCTCTCTCTGTTTGGTCTGTAACCACAATAGTTGGCGCCGTCCGTGGGGAGGACAAGAGCAAGCCTTAAGATCTGAAGAAGGATGGCACCAAAGAAAGCTTCATCGTCGACGGCGAAGAAGAAGAAGGGGAGCACGACGGAGTCCCACATCAACACCAGGGCCTCGGCGTCGGCAGTCGCGGGCGTGGAAGGTGACACGGGCGCAACAGCCATGAACGTCGACGCTCATGGCGTGACGATCGACTCCGCTACCGCTGCCGCGACGGCCGACACCACCCTGCACGCGACGATCGACCTCGCCACCGCTGGCGCGACGGCCGGTACTACCCCATCGCCAGCGTGACAATCGACACTGGCAACATCGACCGGGTAGTAGGGAGCGGCAACGTCAACACCCAAGCTGACCTGACCGCCGTCCCTACACCCTGTGCGCGAGCGGCTAGCGGCTCCGGCGGTAATGCTGGCCCCATAGCTGACTCCAGAGTCCATCGCGCTGGCGCGTCGGGCAACCCAGGGGCGCAGGTTGTGGTCGCCGCTGTCCCAGCTGCGCCAACAGTGGAGAATGCCCTGCTAACAACCATCAGCATGCCCCAGCAGGAGTTAGCGGATCTCCGTGGAGCCGTGCGAGATATGCAAGAGGCTCGGAGTCAGCAGACCCCGCCGGTGGTCACGCCGGAGCCCACGCCAGAGCGGGTGGATAGCCGCAACGCCCCCACGTCCAGTCGCGTCCCGCTGCTGTAATATTCCGAACATCGTTACGGCGTAAGTTTTTAAACAATCGTGGAATCGCCGGTTTTTCGGTAAATCACGGGAAGGGAAAAATATGAATTGTAGAACTTTGTAAAATGAATTAAAAAAATTAAAACAATTAATTTAGATGTTTTTGGCTGTCCGGAGGGGTGGGGACAGTCGCTTTGGGCCACCAGCCCAAATGGTGGCCCGTACCCTCCCAAACCCTAACACCCTTTATAAACCCCTCCTTGGCCTCCACCCCTCCCCACCCTTGGCGCCCCCACCCCTTGGCGCCTCCCCTATTGCCGCCATTGGTGCCCCAAGTGTTGCTGCCATTGGAGGAGAAGAAAGAGAAGGAAGGAGAAGAAGAAAGGAGAAGGAGAGGAGAAGAAAGAAGAAGAAAAAGAGGAGGAAAAAAGTGGAGAAAATCTTCATCTTGGTAATTTTCTCCCATTTCAAACCCTCTGTTTTTATGAACAATTAGGGTTCTTGGCACGGATTTTGATGGTAGTTAATAGATTAATTGTCCGATTAGAGATTAGCTGCTGTCTGTCTGTAGATTGATTTGCGCAACGCGTCTGTCCTCGCAGATTTGACCTAGTAAACGAATTTTCCTGCGGACTCTCCCAAAATAAAAGTTGTAGAGGACTTCCAGATGCATTTCTTGTAATTGTTTCGTAAGTTTTGGCCGTGGGATCTGGGAGATACGGAGTCGGTAACACCGCTGTCCGTCAGGCGGACAGATTGGTACAGTCCGACGGTGATACGGGATTTAAAAAAAGCAATTGATTTTTATGGTCATGGCCATAATTGAGAAATTTGTAGATAATTTAGAGATCTAGTTTCCGTATAAGTTTCAGAATTTTTAGACCCCTGTACTGTCGTTGGGACGCGATTTAGTTTCGATGTCCAGTCTGCCAGATCAGAGAGTTTCCTCTGTTTTGGGCATTAAAGTACCCCTAGCTGTGATCGAAATAAAATTATGTGTTCTACATGAAAATTGTAAGCTTTTAAGTCATGAATCCAGAGAGGTATCATTTGCTGTATTGGATCATTATTTTTAAAGATACAAAAAAGTGAAGCAGTGTTGCTGCAGAGGATAATTTGCTGAATTGTTGAGCGGAGAAGAGTTGTGCGGGTTCGGGGTTCTAGCGACGTCTTTAATATTTTTTTAATCGTGTTTGTATGTTGTGGTATTGTGCTGAGAGTTGTCTTTTGGACAGGTGGTCTTGTCCCTGAGCACTCTTGATTTTACTTCGCTTCATCGGATTGAGGCAAGTGAACGTAGCGGTGGTTGCTACCATTTAACTTGTTATTCCTTCTACTTACAATTTACATTATTATCTTAATTGGATACATTATGCCATGATTGCATGATATTTTAATTGTGGAGATGGTAGCAAATATTTATCAATTGATATGTTGATATTATGCTAGTAGACATGTTGAATTCTTACTTAATGTTATAATGTGGAACATGAAAATAACATGTGCTGGATGTGGATATATTGAGAGCATGATAATGCTCCTTGTGGATGAATTAATGTGATTAATTAATTATCATATCATGTCATTTGCATATGTGGATGTCGCTGCACTTAGCCGCGACCGTACCGGTACAACATCGTATATTGCCGTAATACGATGCACCTCTTCGCCCGTGGAAGCATCATATAATGCCGTAATACGATGAACTACAATTCCTGCCCTGGCAAGAGTGATATGGAGCATAACATGAAGCATTCATATGCATTGCATTGTGGAAAGATTCATTTGTATACATATGCAATATATATTGTGGTGATGTTATTTTGTGGAATTTACAATTTTCTAGTTGTAATGTGGAATTAGCTCATGTGAGCTACTTGTGGTATGTGGATTGTGGATGTGGTCGTGGAATGGGGTTCGTCCTTTGAGTATGGTAAGGGTTGTGGTGATGGCATGAGATTCTTTTCTCTTGTATTAATTGTTAAAAGCAATTGTGAATGTGGGAAATAATAAAGCATTGAAGTAAGACATACATATGTTTTATTGCCTTTGGTAGTGGTAGTGGTTGAGGATTTAAAGTAGTCCAATAAGATTAATTTGCTAATGCTTTACCGTCTTTGATGGTGATTTGCGCTTGAGGTTATAAACATTGTTAATTGTGGAGGATTAACTGTTGATGATTAATCTATTATGGTTTGTGGAAAGATTAGATGTTTCCTTTGCAATTAATTTTGGATAAAATGATAGCATTTATATGTCAATTAAGTCTGAAATTGAAGAGGTATGATCCATGGAAGATTTATGGTGATTAATAATTATGGACATGAATTGTGGTTGTAGTTGTATGAAATTATAAATGATGATGTATAATTGTTTGTAGTTTGAATAGCCTGTTAAACAGTTTGCTTGCTGAGAACCGTTCCTTTGGTTATCATGTTGAAGTTGATTATGAATATTAAATTGTTATTACTATTCTGTTATCCCTTAATTGTTTATACTTCCGCTTTTATTATCTTGTTTAATAGTGTTGCCAGTTTATGTTCTTGTAAATTGGCTAGTTGTAGAACAGTCTTAGTAGCATCCTAGGGTAATTTGGGTCCTGGGGTGTTACAGTTGGTATCAGAGCGGGCTTTAGGTCCGTGGTAATTAAATTATTAAATTGACACACTGGTGCACAGTAGGATGGGATGGGTCAAGCATTGCATTTATGCTTTTAACATGTTGTATTGATGATTTACGTTATGAGATAATCTTGTATGATTATGTTTTGCTCCTATGATTGTTATGAGTAAAGGTAATCAGTGTTAAGATGTAGATGTTGTTTGTGCTGCCTGGGCTTTGCCAGATTATATTACTGTTTGCAGTATGGGGATAGCAATGTCGTTACCTCAAGTAACTTAATTGCAGATGTTGCGGATGAGTTTCTTAGAAAAGTTGCTATTATCCTTAAGTTGATTTTGGCCAGTTCTTGGCCTCTTGCAGTTAATGAATTTCTTTTGAGTTTGTGGTTCTTGCAGTTGAGGGTATGCAAGTGGTCTCTACTTGTTCCTTGAAGCAGTTATTGTTTCTTTCCGGGCTAATGAGATACTTTGCTACGTGTGCTTATTGTTGATTTGTAAGTTGGTCCCTTCGTGGGAGTTTTGTCTTGTTGAGAATCTTGGCTCATTGGTTCGCTTGGTATTTTTATCAATGAAAGTTTTGTGTTGCAAACTCATTAATATGTTAAAGCCTTATATCTATGTATTTCTTTTGGATTGTTTCGAGTGTTGAAGTTTATTCCCACTCCTTTCTGAAAGAGAGTGTTAAAACCATGTGTGGTGTTTTGCTATGCTTAAGTAGAAGGTGGTAATCATATAAACTAATTCATAAGGTATGAATTATCAAGTTGAGGTGTTAGCATGGTGCATAATTAATTTCAATTAGCATCCTTGGAAGTGTAGTTGATTAATGTGATATTGCCTTGTAATAGTTTCTAGAAGAACTATGATTAAGAATTTGTCTATTCATGATTAGAACTCATGGAGTTATTGAGGAGTGTGCAAAAAGAATTAGAATGATTATTATGATTGCTTAAATTTCTATCATGTTGGATAAATTGAATTATTTTTGTCTCTAGTAATTAATCTGACTGTTTGGAATTATTAAGTAAGGAGGTGTTAGAATATTGCCTTGGTAATATTAACCTTGATCTGTCATTTACTAGATACTTTATGAGCATGTACAATTGCTAGTTCCCTCAATCTTTCACCATGCTAAATTGTTGAAATATGTATAAAGAAATATAGGAAGGTTGTATTGACTTGTGAAACCTTGTCTTATAGAGTTTATATTATTGAAGTTTGAAGATATTTAGTTCTAATTGTTGAACATAACATGCAATATTGAATCTATGCTCATGATTATTTTATGATTGTAAAACGGAGTTAGAATCATGAATGTTGTTATGATAAAATAATAATCAATTATTGCCAGTAATGACTAGAGTACAATCAATTTGTGCTAAATTAGAGTTGAGTTTCAATGAGAATTGAATATATGGAATCTAATGAGAGATTTATACTAGCATGTTTTGTGAGATTGCCATGTTCTATTGCTAGCTTGTTAAAAGAGCTTTGTTTCAACATTGTGGCTTGTGCACTAGGCTTTACCTAGATCAAGTAGTTGCAATCTTATTTAGATAATAGAAACATGATGAAGTGAATTCTTGTGTTTCTTTTGGAAAAGATTATGAAGGGGTTTGAGGATATGATGGTGCTGGTTAAGAATGTATAATTCTATTGTTAGCATGATGGTTAGTATGCAGTTGTGATGACAATGTTGAAGGCTCTTTAAATAAAAGAATTTGATAACTTCCATGATACTATGTAAATCAAAAGTTTTGAGAATTATGTACGCGATCTTTTTGATCTCATGACTTATGTGGTAGCTGAAATTGTTTTAAGAAAAGTGTCATATTGAGAGGTTTTGTTAGTTCTTAAAGAATTAATGTGTTGAGATCTTCAATTCTCTTTTGTTAGAATTGTCAAGGTGATACCGTAATCGAAGAAGGTGATACTCTCTTGGTTAAAAGAAAGAGTGTGGTAAATGTATTGGATGTTGAAGTCAAGTTGTGCATTTTTTTGAGGTGTGTTTGACTTCTTATTCTCGCCGCATAAGAGCTTCTTGAGCTCGAATGGTAATAATGTATTCTTATTTGTTGTGATTTGATATTGTTCTTCTTAAGGGGGCTTGTGCCTTCAGTTTTGATCTTATCTTTTGTTGTCCAAGTTCATTGCTATTTCTTCTGGTCTTGTGTTTATTGCAGATGGTAACATCTTCCTTTGTGCTGAAATTTACTTCTTTTTGCCTCTCCAAGAAAGGGGTAATTAATTTGGGTTGCAAAGTCTTTTAAGAGGTGTATGGCAACTAGTTGGTGTGTTGGGCGATGATTTGGAAATCCTTGGTTCAAGGAAGTTAATTTTTTAAGGGGAATTGATTGGGAAATTAATAATATCTCGAGCAGTAATAAGCTCTCTCGATTCTTGTTTAAAACTGTGTGTTTATGACAGAGGTCATATGCAAACTGAGTTGTTATATGTTATGGTGTATTCTTTTCCAGTTAGGAAAAAAATGATTGTTTTGGTCTGTCGAGTGATTTTCACTCTTGACTTGTGCAGTGTAGATTTTCCAAATGTCTATTTGGAGAGTGTGAATGGTTTGTTGTGAATCCTTTGATTTGGACCGGGGTCCTTTGAAGGAAAGCTGGTTGCTAGTGTGTTGCTTGAGAATGCTTCATTCTTCTTGTGGTTGTGTCACATTGTAACAATTATTATTTGTACTTCGAGTATTGTTATGAGTGGAATCTGTGGTTGATTGTTCTTTGTCTCGTGGGTTGAGGAGCGAGATTCGAGGACGAATCCTTTTAAGGTGGGGAGAATGTAATATCCCGAACGTCGTTGCGGCGTAAGTTTTTAAACAATCGCGGAATCGTCGGTTTTTCGGTAAATCGCAGGAAGGAAAAAATATGAATTGTAGAACTTTGTAAAAAGAATTAAATAAATTAAAACAATTAATTTGGATATTTTGGGCTGTTCGGAGGGGTGGGCCAGCCGCTTTGGGCCAGCCAGCCCTAATGGGGCCCGTACCCCTCCCAAACCCTAACACCCCTTTATAAACCCCTCCTTGGCCACTCCACCTCCCCAACCCTTGGCGCTCCCCTCCCCTATTGCTGCCATTGGTGCCCCAAGTGCTGCTACCATTGGAGGAGAAGAAAATAGAAGGAAGGAGAAGGAGAGGAGAAGAAAGAAGAAGAAGAAGAAGAGGAGGAAAAAAGTGGGGAAATCTTCATCTTGGTAATTTTCTCCCATCCCAAACCCTCTGTTTTTATGAACAATTAGGGTTCTTGGCACAGATTTTGATGGTAGTTAATAGATTAATTGCCCGATAGAGATTAGCTGCTGTCTGTCTGTAGATTGATTCGCGCAGCGCGTCTGTCCTCGCAGATTTGACCTAGTAAACGAATTTTCCTGCGAACTCTCCCAAAAGGAAAGTTGTAGAGGACTTCCAGGTGCATCTCCTGTAATTGTTTCGTAATGTTTGGCTGTGGGATCTGGGAGATACGGAGTCGGTAACACCGCTGTCCGTCAGGCGGACAGATTGGTACAGTCCGACGGTGATACGGGATTTAAAAAGAGTAATTGATTTTTATGGTCATGGTCATAATTGAGAAAGTTGTATATAATTCAGAGATCTAGTTTCTGTATAAGTTTCAGAATTTTTAGACCCCTGTACTGTCGTTGGAATGCGATTTAGTTTCGCTGTCCAGTCTGCCAGATCAGAGAGTTTCCTCTATTTTGGGCATTAAAGTACCCCTAGCTGTGATCGAAATAAAATTATGTGTTCTACATAAAAATTGTAGGCTTTTAAGTCATGAATCCAGAGAGGTATCATTTGCTCTATGTGGATCATTATTTTTAAAGATACGAAAAAGTGAAGCAGCGCTGCTGCAGAGGATAATTTGCTGAATTATTGAGCGGAGAAGAGTTGTGCGGGTTCGGGGTTCTAGCGACGTCTTTAATATTTTTTTAGTTGTGTTTGTATGTTGTGGTTTTGTGCTGAGAGTTATCTTTTGGACAGGTGGTCTTGTCCCTGAGCGCTCTTGATTTTACTTCGCTTCATCGGATTGAGGCAAGTGAACGTAGCGGTGGTTGCTACCGTTTAACTTGTTATTCCTTCTACTTGCAATTTACATTATTATCTGAATTGGATACATTATGCCATGATTGCATGATATTTTAACTGTGGAGATGGTAGCAAATATTTATCAATTGATATGTTGATATTATGCTAGTAGACATGTGGAATTCTTGCTTAATGTTATAATGTGGAACATGAAAATAACATGTGGTGGATGTGGATATGTTGAGAGCATGATAATGGTCCTTGTGGATGAATTAATATGATTAATTAATTATCATATCATTCATGTCATATCATGTCATTTGCATATGTGGATGTCACCGCAATTAGCCACGACTGTACCGGTACAGCATCGTATATTGCCGTAATACGATGCACCTCTTCGCCTGCAGATGCATCGTATATTGCCGTAATACGATGAACTACAATTTCTGCCCTAGCAAGAGTGATGTGGAGCACAGCATGAAGCATTCATATGCATTGCATTATGGAAAGATTCATTTGCATACATATGCAATATATATTGTGGTGATGTTATTTTGTGGAATTTACAACTTTCTAGTTGTAATGTGGAGTTGGCTCATGTGAGCTACTTGTGGTATGAGGATTGTGGATGTGGTCGTGGAATGGGGTTCGTCCCTTGAGTATGGTAAGGGTTGTGGTGATGGCATGAGATTCTTTTCTCTTGTATTAATTGTTAATAGCAATTGTGAATGTGGGAAATAATAAAGCATTGAAGTAAGATATACATATGTTTTATTGCCTTTGGTAGTGGTAGTGGTTGAGGATTTAAAGTAGTCCAATAAGATTAATTTGCTAATGCTTTACCGTCTTTGATGGTGATTTGCGCTTGAGGTTATAAATATTGTTAATTGTGGAAGATTAAATATTGACGATTAATCTATTGTGGTTTGTGGAAAGATTAGATGTTTCCTTTGCAATTATTTGTCGATAAAATGTAGCATTTATATGCCAATTAAATCTAAAATTGAAGAGGTATGATCCATGGAAGATTTATGGTGATTAATAATTATGGACATGAATTGTGGTTGTAGTTGTATGGAATTATAGATGATGATGCATAATTGTTTGTAGTTTGAATAGCGTGTTAAACAGTTTGCTTACTGAGATTTTTATCTCACCCTTGTTTTCCCCTCTCTGCAGGTGGACTTTGAGCATACATTGGGAAGGGTAGAGCAGCACCACATTGTTGCACATGGATTTTGTTTTAATGCTGAAATAACGTTGAAGAACTCTAGTCTTTGCTTAGTTATCCTGTTGATGAATGTTTCATCTTATTATTGTTTAATTCAGAACCGTTCCTTTGGTTATCATGTTGAAGTTGATTATGAATATTAAATTGTTATTACTATTCTGTTATCCCTTAATTGTTTATGTTTCTGCTTATATTATCTTGTTTAATAGTTGTTGCCAGTTTATGTTCTTGTAAATTGGCTAGTTGTAGAACAGTCTTAGTAGCATCCCAGGGTAATATGGGTCCTGGGGTGTACCATCCAAGGACGCCTCCGAGCACAAGGACTCATCGGGCGACAAGTCTATACACGGCCAACAGAAGTCTCGGAGAGCCTGCCATGTCTTCGACATTAAGGGCGGCTTCGTGGACAACGCCTCTACCGGCCGTGGTGGCAGGACTCACAGGGGCCAGGGGCAGGGGCACGACCGGGGTCGTGATGATAGGACCCGCGCGGAATACGACGACCAGCATCACGGCCAGTGGTGCGTGGTACATGGTCAAGGCAGCCACGACGCGCACGCGTGTACCACCAATGCGGCACTCCGACAGAGCGTCGCCAGGGATAGAAACCTCGACGTACGGCCACCCGTCGTGGCCCACGTTCAGCAACCCTCGGAAGGCCTCATGCGGATCCAGGATTAGGGGTTGCAGCCTCAGGAGGGCACCTTGCAGATTCAAGCCCACGTGCAGCAAGCTCGGGAAGGTCCCCTATGGATTCAAGCCCCGGAGGGAGCCCAGCGCAGGGTTATAAACATCCTCTCCGGTGGCTCCTCGCTGGAGTTTGCCTCGGTGCGGCAACGGAAGGCCTATGCGCGGAGGCTACACCACGTAGCGGCACATTCGGCGTAGGCACCGCCGGACTTGGCGCAGCACGAAATCACCTTCACGCCCGCTGATGTTGAGGGAGTAGAGTTTCCCCACCAAGATCCCCTGGTCATCCGAGTTGCCATCGCAGGATGCGACGTCAAGCGCGTCCTAGTCGATGGAGGAAGCGCCACAAACTTTTTGTTCGCAGCGGCCTTCAACCAGATGGGGATCCCCCGAAGTCGCTTAGCCCCCTCTAGAATTCTGCTGTAGGGATTCGGAGGCCAGCCCCTGAGGGCGCTAGGCCAGATATGCTTGCAGGTCTTCTTTGGGCAGGACGACAACGTGAGGAGCGAGGACGTCACCTTCGACGTCGTCAATATCTGTAACATCCTGAAAAGTTAAATTTTGGATTATAAAATTTTCTTGCATTAATTGCTGTTATTTTGATTTGAAATTGATTTAAAACATTTCTTAATTAAAGAATTCAGAATTCCAATAGGCAAAAGGAATAAAACAATAGAACATAAAATATTAAAAGGGAGAATCTGAAAAGATGATCCAGTGCCAAAAAGAATATAGTTGATCCTAAATAATGGATTGTATATAGGGTTAAATCTTTACAAAAGAAATGAGAGAGAGAAATAAAATAGAAAAGTATATATGTAAATATAAATATTTGCATATGAGAAAATAGAAATAACATAAAGGGGTTTAATGAAGAAATAGATGCAAACAAACTCCACATAAAATTAGGAGTAAAAATATATATATGTATATATATAAAAAGAAGAAGAAATTAAATAAAGAAAAATATATATATATAAAAAAAATAAAAGTGGGTCACCGGTACGAACAAGCCCACCAACCCCGCCCAACCCACACACCCGCGACCAGACTGCTTTTTTTCTTCTTCCTCTCCCTCGCTCGCTCGCTTTCCGGCCCGCCGCGCGCGCCGCCCGCCCCCGGCTACGCCTCGGCGCGCGCGCTCGGAGACAGTATCTTTGCCCGCGCCGGACAAGAAGCCTGTGCCGTCTTGTCCGAAGGCCGCCAGCCGCCACCGCCACCTTCCCGCGCCCGCGCCACTCTCACTGCAGGCTCGGCTTCTTTCCTCGCGTGGCAGCCATGCACGGTCGTCGCCGCGGTTTTCCCCGAACCGCCTCGCGTGCGCAGCTCGCCCGCCCCTATGCTGCTCCGCCGCATGCGAAAAGACAAGACGGGCGGGCACTCGATGCCGACCCTCCCGCGTGCCCATAAGACCCCCGAGCCTCCTCCGTCCTCCCACACCTCCCGGACGCTTTAGCGCGCTAAATTGCCGTAAAACCCGTGAGATTGCCCGGCCTCCTCTTCTCCCCAACTCCGGACGCCCTCGCCGCCGACTCGCCCACCCGAGCTCAATCCTCGCTCCTACACCACCTCCGAACACCCCGACTCCATTTAGGCCTCCCGAGCTCCCGGCCACCGTACACCGCCGGCCGTGAGACCTCCCCCCTGCTTGTCACCGCTGCCGACCCATTCCGGCGCCTCCGACCACAGCTAGCGCAGCCAACTCTCTTCCCCTCCCGGGCTCCCCTGCGTTCGAGCCACCGCCCGCGTGGGTTGAGCATTTTTTTTTCTTTTCGCACGACATGTGGGCCCCGATCCCACACTGCCGAAGGCAGCAAGAGGCCGAGCCATCGATATGTGGACCCACATGTCAGAGGCACAGTCGGGAGAAATAAAAGAAATAAAATATGCGAGTGGGCCCCACCTGTCAGAGTTTAATAATTTCAGGATTTTATTTAAACTGAGAACTTTGAAATGTTATAACTTCTTCATTTTAACTCCAAATCGAGTGAGACAAATTTCTAAATTCGTCTAAATTCAAGATCTATCCAATGGAACTGAAATCATAATTTTTAGAGTTCATTTGAATTTTTGGTGTTATTTGGTTTGATTTTGTTGCCTTTCTTTTATGCAAATTTTAGCCGGTTAAAATAGCGACGAGGCACAAGAAGAGAAGCAGAGGCAGCGGTGACCCAAGCACCCAACTCCAAGAACCTTGTGACCAAGGCGAGTTACCACTTTGCCCATATTGAACCCAGAATTGTGCAAATTATTTCCTTTTAAATTATCCATGTGCATGCTTTATTTCATGTGTTATAATATGTTCAGATATTCAGAATGTAGTTATACACCCCATAATATGCTTGCTAGTATTACCCGTTGAGACATGTTGATATATGTGAACCTTGTCGCCGTAGTAAAACTAGTATAAAGTAGATTTCCCCAAATAGAGTATAATGTACCGTATTGCTTAGTCATGCTAGTTAAACAGGGACACTTAGTTGTCCCGAAAACTCTCGCTTGCAATATGGAAAATGATTTGGGCAGTCATGGTGGGAATGACTGATAAAAGTTTGAAACTGTTATTTTATGTCCCAAAAATTCCCAAACTTACTTAGTATCTGGGTAGATGATTTGGGGGCTAGAATGTGGTGCGGTGGAGGCACAAAAGTTATGGAATGTGGTAGAACCACCCAGATAACACTAAGGACCGAATCTTGTCATGTTAGCCGTGTAAAACAAGACAACCACATGTCAGAAATACAACTTGGCTAAGTAGTGGTATCGAAACTCCCCGACTCATCTCACCGGTAGTGGATAGACGTGGTTATGCAAGGGCAGAGGAGGCCTAAAGGGACACTGAGGGGAGGGTGACGTTCACCAGTCGTACTAGCATTGGGAGGAGTGGAGCCCGCATAATGCTAGTAGCCGTGGTGAACATCTCGTGCAACGTATGGGACCCACCGCAAGTGGGAACAGCCCATAGGGTGAGATGACTAGTGGAACTAGATATTCTGAACGGTCATGTGATAATCTATTTGACCACCTGACCTAGGAATCAGGTGGGGCAATAGGTGGATTATCGCTTGTGGTGAAAGTGTACACACTCTGCAGAGTCAAAACTATTCGAATAGCTGTGCCCACGGTCATGGGCAGACATGAGATACTTAACTAGATATAGTTCTGTTTCAGAAATGGTTTGTGAAAGGAATGGGAGAATAGAGGGCGATGGACTGCCCTAGTTTGGATTTGGCCTGGGTTTTGTCCCAGTGGTAAGTTAAGTGGTTATAACGCTGAAAGATGCTATATGATGCAGATGCCATGTAATGGTGGATGGAATCTGTATCGCTATTACAAAGGTTGTACTTCACTTTACTTTTATTAAAAAAGCTGCTAGATCATAGGGATTTTAATTATGTTATTCACATGCAATTTTTGGCAAACAACCAAACCTCAGCCTTCCCTTGATCTAGCCTTGCATGTAAATTACTGCATTCTATGTGGTAACTTGCTGAGCACGGTGGATAGTGTGCTCACACTCGCAATATCAAAACAGAGACAGGAACGCAGGGTCACTATGAGCACGAAGATGTCCCGGTCAAGGAGGAAGGAAACAACGATGATAATTAGGGTGTCGCTTGCGTTTCTTTTGGGCTCAGACAAGTTAGACTTTAGGCTGTGTGTGCACATATATAATCTAAGTCTAGATGATATACACTGCACACATATTCCCCCAGTCGCTTGCCTGTGGCGTTGGCTTACTTTTGTTCCGCTGTGATACTTTGATGACTGATAACATTTGGCCTTAGGGCCCCTTTTGTAAACTATTGCCCGACGTGGCGTATTTCCAACTTTGGATTGTAATATTTGATGTATGCGATGTATGTATGATTCAACAATGTCTTGTGTGCACTAACTCTCGATCCGAGGATTAGTGCAATAATCCTGAGGATTTCGGATTGACAAATTCGGGTCCCAGCGAGCTGGTATCGAGCATCTGATCGTAGGGTAAAGGCCTTAGTATGGACGTTAGACAAAGGATAGGATTACAATTTTATCCAAACTTATAAAAAGAGTTTCCCAAAAATATAGCGTAATATTTCTTTTCCTATCCTCTTTAGTTCTGCTCTATTCTATCTTCATTAATATTTTAAAATGTTACTAACCCTAGTAATTGCTTCTACGGATGGCGGGATATGCAATGAGGGTGGCGGGACTTCTGTCTCACGGCCTCCCCATGGGAGTTCGCCGACCTCCTCATGAGCTTTTGCACCACACAGGCTATAAGGACCAGCCCATGTACCGCATGGCCGCAAGGCCGTGGCGGTGGAGTGGAGAGCTGGGTGGTTCGGTGTTCATCACGCCAAGCGCGAACAGATCCCCTCACGTCTTCGGACCGAGCACACCAGAGCACCGAGTAGGCGCCATCCAGATGCGACCCGCCCGCCATTGCCCGACTACGCGCGTATACAAGACCAAGCTGCAGCACACGTCATTCTTCTACTTCCCATCGCGCCAGGAGGGTGCACAGTACAACGAGACCTACCTGCCGGTTATTGAGGACAACCCGATGCTTACGCATCAGGTTGACCTCACCCGCGCTATGGGTTCGGCTCACACAGCCGCTCTGGAGGAGATCACCACTCTCAAGACACCTTGTCTCCCAAAGACACGGAGATGGCGACCCTCGGAGCGGCTTGCTCGATCTTGGCGGGCCTTGGCGGCGGCCAAGGCAGATGCGGCTGCAGCGCGAGCACGATCGCGGCGGTCCCAGCTCTGCCGCTACTCCGGCACCTCCCGCCCGGCCGGCCGGGCGCGGCGGACCCGCACCACGCTCACGCAAGCGCAGGCGTGCGACCTCCGGGACCACGGTCGACTCTTAGCCACGGAGGGTCACACCGCAGCCGCTCGCGTTCCGAGACCGACCCCTCCGAGTTTAGCGGCAGTCGATCCCGCTCCCAGTCGCCGACTTACAGCCCCTCCAGCCCGGGCGCCGGATTCATGGAGGAGTAGATCGGATGGCGCGGTACTTGCGAGGCGTAGCGCAAGTACTAAGGGGTGTATCGTAGCATGTTGTCCAAGACCTTATGTATCGTAGTAGCTATTAGTCGAACTTTAATTAATTATGTTGTAATTGTAAGTCCACCTAGAAGTCGGCTATGTGGTGTTTATTCTAAGAAACCGCCTTGTGTTTAAAAATTGCTTTTGTCGTTTATCTTGTTGGTTTTATTTCTTTGAATTGGCAGTCTTCTTTTGCTTTGCCTAGCATTAGTGCTAAGTCAATCGTATGTATAAATATAACTGCAGATGGCCAGCCAGAGGGTAACTAGGGCCCAGACTCATGCCACCCACAATCAGGCGGAGGTTGACTCCACCCCTGGGGTCTCGCCAACAAGGCGTGGACCGGTGCAAGACCAAGGAGCCGACCTCCCACCCCCACCAATAAATCCCACGATGGCTCGGTCATGGCGCGAGAAACCCGATTCTTTGCAAGCCATTGTTAATGGGCGACAAGGTGGCTCCACCGGTCCGGGCGACTGGCCGATTTCAGAGAACCCGCCCTCACCTTCTCTTACGACGAACCTCTCGAAGCCGAGGATTGGCTTCGGGATACTGAAAGGAAACTGCGCCTAGCCAAGTGCGCGGAAGAAGACAAAGTGATATTCGCAGCTCATCAGCTCCAAGGAGCAGCGGCAAACTGGTGGGAAAACTACCTTGCCGCTAGAGGACAAGAAGAGACCTCCACAGACAGCGACATGGAGGCCATACCATGGACAGAATTTAAGACAACATTCAAGTCCAACTTCATTCCGACCGGAGTAATGCGGATGAAGAGGAACGAGTTTCGTACCCTCAAACAGGGGAACATGTCAGTTAATGAGTATCTTACCAAGTTCACACAGCTTGCCCGCTACGCCCCGAGGGACGTAGCAGAGGAGGAGGAGAAAATTGACAAATTCTTTGAGGGTATGAATGAAGAGCTAAGGGTGCAGCTGATCGTCCAAGACTTTCCTAGCTTTCATCAAGCGGTGAACAAAGCAGCGATCACGGAAAGCGAGAAGAAAACTTGGAGGCCGGTAGAAGCGCAAGATGGCGACAATGCCACAAGGAAGGTTTGTCCAAAAGCTCTTCAACAACTCTAACTTCTCAAGGCCGAACCGGTTCAAACCCTCGGCCTCATCGCCTAATCGATGGCGTTCAATGCAAGGACGCCAAAATGTTGGCTCAGGTCAGACCACAAGCTATAAGTGCTTCAGCTGCGGTGAAAAGGGGCACTTTGCCAATAGATGCCCACACAAACAGAATGCCCCTGTTCGCAGTCAAGCCTCAGCGCCCGGCAAGGGACCTCAGACATCTCAAGCCGGAGAAATGCCCCAATGCCCAACCGTGGTAGGGTCAACCATGTCCGCAGCAGAAGAAGGCGAGGAAGCGGCGGGAGTCCCACTGGCACGTTCTCTGTCAAGTCCATACCAGCACAAACTCTATTTGATTCAGGAGCTTCGCATTCATTTATATCCAAGGGTATCTCGACAAACTAGGGTTACCTACCTATCCTCTAAAGAGGCCAGTAGTACTTAAGTCACCAGCTGGTATGGTTACAGCTACCTTAGTGTGCCCTAGGGTAACAATTGTTATGGAAAGGTGCGGCTTTCCAGCAGACCTGATAGTACTAAGTTCCCAGACCCTGGACATTATACTAGGAATGGACTGGTTAGCCAGATATAAAGGGTTATAGGCGTGCCTCCGGGGCGGTGAAGTCGACTAAATGTCTTGGAATGACCATAGTTGTGAAAGTGGACCGACCATACCGCTGGGGCCGCGCAATATATTATTGCAAAGATGTACCCCTGGAAGGAATGATAGTGGTGCAAGATTATCAGAAAGTATTCCCCGAAGACCTACCCGGCATGCCCCCAGACCGAGACCTAGAGTTTGTCATTAACTTGAAACCAGGAGCTGCTCCCATTTCCAAGAAACCCTATAGGATGATGGTGGAAGAACTGGAAGAGCTGAAGACCCAACTCCGGTAACTGCAGGAAAGGGGATTTATCAGACCCAGTTCCTCACCCTGGGGATCTCCGGTACTATTTGTAAAGAAGAAGGATGGCGCAGCTAGGATGTGTGTGGATTAGGGCATTAAATGAAGTAACCATCAAGAATAAATACCCCTTCCGTGATCGATGATCTATTTGACCAACTTGGTGGAGCCACCATCTTCTCTAAAATAGATCTGAGATCGGGTTACCACCAGCTGAAAATTAGGGCTGAGGACATACCCAAGACAGCTTTCACCACTAGATATGGACTGTATGAGTTTACGGTCATGTCTTTCGGTCTGACAAATGCACCGGCTTATTTCATGAATCTCATGAACAAGGTGTTCATGGAATATTTAGATAAGTTTGTAGTGGTGTTCATTGATGACATCCTAATCTACTCCAAGACGGCAGACGAGTATGCAGAGCATCTCGCCTAGTGCTAGAGAAGCTAAGAGAACATCGGTTATATGCTAAATGCTGCAAGTGTGAATTCTGGCTAAGTGGCATCAGCTTCCTGGGACATATAGTGTCCGAAAAAGGAGTATCAGTTGATCCCGCCAAGATTGCCGCGGTGACAGAGTGGAAGCAACCCTCCTCTGTTACTGAAGTGCGAAGTTTTCTTGGATTGGCAGGATACTACAGAAGATTCATAGAGGGATTCTCTAGAGTAGCCAGGCCATTGACCCAGCTACTCAAGAAGGAACAGAAGTTTGAATGGACCAAAACTTGCGAAGGAAGCTTTCAAGAGCTCAAGAAAAGATTGACTACCACCCCAGTGCTAGTCCTACCTGATGTACGCAAAGATTTTGAAGTATACTGTGATGCTTCCCATCAAGGACTGGGGTGCGTACTGATGCAAGGAGGCAAGGTTGTGGCATATGCATCTAGGCAGCTTCGCCCTCATGAGGCTAACTATCCCACCAATGATCTGGAATTAGCATTAGTGGTTCACGCCTTAAAAATCTGGAGGCATTATCTGATCGGCAACCACTGTGATATATATACAGATCACAAGAGCCTCAAGTATTTCTTCACCCAGTCACATCTTAATCTGAGGCAAAGGAGATGGCTAGAGTTAATTAAAGATTATGACCTGAGTGTCCACTATCACCCAGGCAAGGCCAACGTAGTGGCAGATGCATTAAGCCGGAAGGCTTATTGCAATACCAAGACGTGCAAGAGCAACAAATTTTAACTATACAGGAATTGAGGGCCTTGAATTTGGAAATAGTGGAAGAAGGCACCCTAGCAAACAATGGAAATACTGACCAAGTATAGAAGAGAGAATCATTCTTTGCACAACAAGAGGACCCGCGCTTTGAGAATGAGAAGATTAATGGAAGGTGAAAGGCGCCTAAAATATCTGTAGATCAACAAGGGGTTTTGAGGTACGGAACACGTATCTTTGTGCCTCACCAGGAAGGCCTTAAGGAGCTGGTACTCAAAGAAGCTCATAGCTCGGCATATTCTCTCCATCCTGGGAGCACAAAGATGTATCAGGACATGAAGCAGTGGTACTGGTGGCCACGTATGAAGAGGGACATCGCCGAACATGTAGCCTGCTGTGATGTGTGTCAGAGAGTGAAGGCTGAACACCAGAGACCAGCAGGATTGTTACAACCATTGCAAGTACCCCAGTGGAAGTGGGAAGAAGTAGGGATGGATTTTATCACGGGGTTTCCCCGAACAAGGTCGGGATACGACTCCATTTGGGTCGTGGTGGATAGACTGACCAAGGTTACCCATTTTATCCCTGTCAAGACAACTTACAAGGGAGACAAATTGGCAGAACTATATATGTCCCGCATCGTGTGCTTACACGGTGTACCAAAACGGATAGTCTCAGATCGAGGGTCCCAATTTACCTCGCATTTTGGCTAGCCTACATGAAGCCCTTGGCACCCATCTCGGATTTTAGCACCGCCTACCACCCCAGACGGATGGTCGAGACGAGAGAGTAAATCAAATATTGGAAGATATCTTTGCGGGCTTGTGCCTGGATTTCTCAAGGATCGGGATAAGTGTACGCCATATGCGAGTTCGCACAACAACGACTACCAAACCAGCCTTCGATGTCCCCTTTGAGGCATTGTACGGAAGAAAGTGCTGCACCCTTTACATTGGTCAAGTAGGGAAGGATATATATTTGGGCACGATACTACGAAGCAGCGAGAGAAAGTTCGCCGATCGAGATCGGTTATTGGCGCCAGTCTAGACGGAAGAGTTATGCGATAAAGGAGAAGGCCATTAAGTTTTGAAATCGGAGACCATGTCTACTTGAAGGTGTCACCCCTACGAGGAATCAGACGATTTAAAGTCCAAGGCAAACTTGCCCCTCGCTATGTTGGGCCATTTCCGATCATAGCTAAGAAAGGAGAAGTGGCTTATCAGCTTGAATTGCCTGCGAGTCTAGCAGACGTACATAACGTCTTCCATGTGTCCCAACTCAAGAAATGTCTTCGGGTACCCGAGGATCAAACCCGATGGGCGGTGGAGCTCGAGAGCGACGACCTACAAGGAGCGCCCAATTAAGATCTTGGACTTTGAGAAAAGAAGACCAGGAATCAAACCATCCGCACCTGCAGAGTGCAATGGAGTCATCACTCAAAGAAGGAGGCCACCTGGGAACGCGAAGACCAGCTAAGGAGAGATTACCCCGAACTATTCTCCAACTAGGCTGAATCTCGGGGTCGAGATTAATTTTAAGGGGGGTAGGTTTGTAACATCCTGAAAAGATAAATTTTGGATTATAAAATTTTCTTGCATTAATTGCTGTTATTTTGATTTGAAATTGATTTAAAACATTTCTTAATTAAAGAACTGAGAATTCTAATAGGCAAAAGGAATAAAACAATAGAACATAAAATATTAAAATGGAGAATCGAAAAGATGATCCAAATGCCAAAAGAATATAGTTGATCCTAAATAATGGATTGTATATAGGGTTAAATCTTTACAAAAGAAATGAGAGAGAGAAATAAAATAGAAAAGTATATATGTAAATATAAATATTTGCATATGAGAAAATAGAAATAACATAAAGGGGTTTAATGAAGAAATAGATGCAAACAAACTCCACATAAAATTAGGAGTAAAATATATATATATATATATAAAAAAGAAGAAGAAATTAAATAAAAAATATATATATATATATATATAAAATAAAGTGGGGTCAGTACCGAACAAGCCCACCAACCCTGCCCAACCCAGCAGCGACCAGCTCGCTTGTTTTCTTCTTCCTCTCCCCTCGCTCGCTCGCTCTCCCGCCCGCCGCCGCCCGCCATGCCCAGCTCATCTCGGCGCCGCGCCGGACGCGTATCTTTGTTCGCCGGACAGACGGCCTTGCCGTCTTGTCGGCGCCGCCAGCCGGTATTGCCACCGCGCCTTCCAGCGCCGCGCCACTCTCTGCCGCGCGCTCAGCTTCTTTCCTCCGCGTGGCAGCCATGCACGGCCGTCGCCCGCGGTTTTCCCCCGAACCGCCTCCGCGTGCGCCAGCTCGCCCTGCCCCCTACGCCTGCTCCGCCGCATGCCGAAAAGACAGCACGGGGGAGGCACTCGATGCCGGCCCTCCCCGCGTGCCCATAAGACCCCCCGAGCCTCCTCCGTCCTCCCCACACCTCCCGGACGCTCTAGCCGCTAAATTGCCGTAAAACTCGAGATTGCCGCGGCCTCCTCTTCTCCCCAACTCCGCGATGCCCTCGCCACGACTGGCCCACCCGAGCTCAATCCTCGCTCCTACACCACCTCTAGAACACCCCGACTCCATTTAGGCCTCCCCGAGCTCCCGCCACCGTACACCGCCGGCGCCATGAGACCTCCCATGCCGCCATTGTCACCATTGCCGACCCATCTCCCGCCTCCCGACCCTCGCCGCCCGCCACGAGCTTCACCTCTGCACCAAGACTACATTTCACGCGCCGCCAGAACCTCTCCGGCCCTCCCTCGCCGCCGGCGTCACCACCCTCGCCGGCCTCGGCCACCTCCTTGACCTCCTCATTGCATACCTTAAAGGTATTAGCGCATAAGGGTAGGAAAAGCCTCCCGACCCCAGCTAGCGCAGCCAACTCTCTTCCCTCCCGGGCTCCCGTGGCGTTCGAGCCCGCTCGCGCGTGGGTTGAGCCTTTCTTTTCTTTTCCACGACATGTGGGCCCCGGTCCCACCCGTCGTGGCAGTTAGAGGCCGAGCCAGCGACATGCGGACCCCACATGTCAGAGGCACAATCGGGAGAAATAAAAGAAATAAAATATGCGAGTGGGCCCCACCTGTCAGAGTTTAATAATTTTAGGATTTTATTTAAACTGAGAACTTTGAAATGTTATAACTTCTTCATTTTAACTCCAAATTGAGTGAGACAAATTTCTAAATTCGTCTAAATTCAAGATCTATCCAATGGAACTGAAATCATAATTTTTAGAGTTCATTTGAATTTCTGGTGTTATTTGGTTTGATTTTGTTGCCTTTCTTTTATGCAAATTTTCGCTTGGTTAAAATAGCGCACGAGGCACAAGACGAGGAAGCAGAGGCAGCAGCTGACCCCGGCACCCAACTCCAAGAACCTTGTGACCAAGGCGAGTTACCACTTTGACCATATTGAACCCAGAATTGTGCAAATTATTTCCTTTTAAATTATCCATGTGCATGCTTTATTTCATGTGTTATAATATGTTCAGATATTCAGAATGTAGTTATACACCCCATAATATGCTTGCTAGTATTACCCGTTGAGACATGTTGATATATGTGAACCTTGTCGCCGTAGTAAAACTAGTATAAAGTAGATTTCCCCAAATAGAGTATAACGCATCAGTATTTAGTCATGCTAGTTAAGCGGGACACTTAGTTGTCCCGAAAACTCTCGCTTGCAATATGGAAAATGATTTGGGCAGTCATAGTGGGAATGACTGATAAAAGTTTGGAACTGTTATTTTATGTCCCAAAAATTTCCAAACTTGCTTAGTATCTGGGTGGATGATTTGGGGGCTGGAATGTGGTGCGGTGGAGGCACAAAAGTTATGGAATGTGGTAGAACCACCCAGATAACACTAAGGACCGAATCTTGTCATGTTAGCCCGTGTAAAACAGTACAACCACATGTCTGTAAAATACAACTTGGCTAAGTAGTGGTATCGAAACTCCCCGACTCATCTCACGGTGGTGGATAGGCGTGGTTACGCAAGGCGAGAGGAGGCCTAAAGGGACAGGGGAGGTGGCGTTCACCGGTCGTACTAGCATTGGGGGGAGTGGAGCCCGCATAATGCTAGTAGCCGTGGTGAACATCCCGTGCAACATATGGGACCTACCGCAAGTGGGAACAGCCCATAGGGTGAGATGACTAGTGGAACTAGATATTCTGAACGGTCATATGATAATCTATTTGACCACCTGACCTAGGAATCAGGTGGGGCAATAGGTGGATTATCGCTTGTGGTGAAAGTGTACACACTCTGCAGAGTCAAAACTATTCGAATAGCCGTGCCCACGGTCATGGGCAGACATGGGATACTTAACTAGATATAGTTCTGTTTCAGAAATGGTTTGTGAAAGGAATGGGAGAATAGAGGGCGATGGACTGCCCTAGTTTGGATTTGGCCTGGGTTTTGTCCCAATGGTAAGTTAAGTGGCTATAACGCTGAAAGATACTATATGATGCAGATGCCATGCAATGGTGGATGGAATCTGTATCGCTATTACAAAGGCTATACTTCACTTTACTTTTATTAAAAAGCTGCTAGATCATAGGGATTTTAATTATGTTATTCACATGCAATTTTTGGCAAACAACCAAACCCCAGCCTTCCCTTGATCTAGCCTAGCATGTAAATTACTGCATTCTGTGTGGTAACTTGCTGAGCACGGTGGATAGTGTGCTCACACTCGCAATATCAAGACAGAGACAGGAACGCAGGGTCACTATGAGCACGAAGATGTCCCGGTCAAGGAGGAAAGAAACAACGATGATAATTAGGGTGTCGCTTGCGTTTCTTTTGGGCTCAGACAAGTTAGACTTTAGGCTGTGTGTGCACGTATATAATCTAAGTCTAGATGATATACACTGCACACATATTCCCCCAGTCGCTTGCCTGTGGTGTTGGCTTACTTTTGTTCCGCTGTGATACTTTGATGACTGATAACATTTGGCCTTAGGGCCCATTTTGTAAACTATTGCCCGACGTGGCGTATTTCCAACTTTGGATTGTAATATTTGATGTATGCGATGCATGTATGATTCAGCAATGTACTATGTGCACTAACTACTGATCCAGGGATTAGTGCAATAATCACAGAGCATTTCGGATTGAAAAATCCGGGTCCGACAATATCCCATACCCCTACAACGTCATACTGGGGCGGCCGATCCTCAATTCCTTCGGGGCAGTCCCACATCACGGCTTCCTATGCATCAAGCTCCCGGGCCCGCGGGGCATCATCACATGCCACGGTGACCAGGACATGGCCCGGCGCATAGAGCTCGGTACCCGAGGCCCACACTATGAAGTTCAGCGGAACCCTTAGGTCGGGCACGCCAGCGCAAGGGCACCCGGGCTCCCACGCGAATCACTCCAGCAGAAGAGGCTCCCATCGTGTCCGGCCTCACCGCCACGGCAACGGAGTCGCTGTTGTCCCCGCCCTCGAGCGATTAGTGGTCAGTACTCTTGTATTTTGTAATCGCTCACCCGCGCTAACGGGAATTCAATAAAGATTCACCGTTTGCGAAACTAGTATTGTTTCTTGCAAAAAACACACGGAGTCTTCCCTCCACGCGCACTCTACGGAGTATAAATAAGACGTAGCGTCGAGGTCCACCTCCGCACACACTCTACGGAGTATAAATAAGACGTAGCGTCGAGGTCCGCCTCCACACGTACTTTACAGAGTATAAATAAGATGTAGCGTCGAGGTCCGCCTCCGCACGCACTCTACAGAGTGTAAATAAGACGTAGCGTCGAGGTCCGCCTCCGTACGCACTCCACGGAGTATACATAAGACGTAGCGTCGAGGTCCGCCTCTGCACGCACTCCACAGAGTATAAATAAGACACAACGGGGGGACGCCTCCGCGCGCACTCTACGGAGTATAAATAAGACGTAGCGTCGGCTCCGCCTCCGCACGCACTCTACAGAGTATACATAAGACGTAGCATCGAGGTCCGCCTCTGCACGCACTCTACGGAGTATAAATAAGACGCGGATGTTGTCCCTGCGCACTCTACCGAGTATAAACAAGACACGGATGTCCCCATGCACGTGTGGGCGTTGCTCTTACGCGTACTCTCCGGAGTATAAATAGACGTGGTTGATGTTCCCACGCACTCTATGGAGTATAAACAAGACGCGGATGTCGTCCCTACGCGCTCTACTGAGTATAAACAAGACGCGGATGTCCCCGCGCGCGTGTGGGCGTCGCTCCTATGCGTACTCTTCAGAGTATAAATAGACGTGGTTGATGTTCCCACGCACTCTATAGAGTATAAATAAGACGCGGACGTGGTCCCTGCGCACTCTAGTGAGTATAAATAAGACGCGAATGTCCCCGCGCACATGTGGGTGTTGCTCCTGCGCGTACTCTCCGGAGTATAAATAGACGTGGTTGATGTTCCCACGCACTCCCTGGAGTATAAATAAGACGTAACGTCGAGGTCCACTTTCGCACGTGCTCTACAGAGTATAAATAAAGCGGTGCAAGAGGCTGGCCTCCGTGCACGCTCCGCGAAGTATGCATGCAGCACAACAGAGGCTGGCCTCCACACGCACTCACGGCGCGTGGATAAGGCCCAGAAGAGGCTGGCCCCCGCGCGCACCGTATGGAGCATAGACGCTCGCGCGTCTACTTAGGCTAGGTGCTAGCTCCGCTGCCACCACTATGAAGGGTAGGTGACGGAGCACTCACGCGTCTACTGTAACTAGGCATCAGCTCCGCTGCCAACACTTCGAAGGGTAGGGGATGGACCGCTCGCGCGTCCACTTAGGCTAGGCGCCAGCTCCGCTGCCACCACTTCGAAGGGTAGGAGACGGAGCGCTCGTGCGTCCACTTAGACTAGGCGCCAGCTCTGTTGCCACCACTTCGAAGGGTAGGAGACGGAGCGCTCGCGCGTCTACTGTAACTAGGCGCTAGCTCCGCTGCCACCACTTCGAAGGGTAGGGGACGGAGTGCTCGCGCGTCTACTCTAACTAGGCGCCACTTCCGCTGCTAACACTTCTAATGGTAGCGGACGGAGCGCTCACGCGTCCACTTAGGCTAGCCGCCAGCTCCGCTACCACTTCGAAGGGTAGGGGACGGAGCGCTCACACGTCTCTCGTAACAGGCGCCCGGCTCGCCGCCACCACCGGAGGGTAGGGGCGGGCGCCCGCGCGTCTACCGACTGGCGCCCGGCTCGCTGCTACCACTTTGAAGGGTAGGGGACGGAGCGCTCGCGTGTCCACTTATACTTGGCGCCAGCTCCATTGCCGCCACTTCGAAGTGTAGGGGGCGGCGCGCTTGCGCGTCTACTGTAACTAGGCACCAGCTCCGCTGCCACTACTTCGAAGGGTAGGGGACGGAGCGCTCGCGCGTCTACTTCGACTAGGTGCCACCTCCGCCACCACCCCGAGGGATAGGGGACGGAGCGCTCTCAACCTAGCGTATGGACGTATGCGAAATAAAGTCCTGCGATTCTGCCGGAAGCAAGCATGGTCATGGGAAGTGACGGAGACGCATGCTTCAATCAAGGCAATATCCGCGTTACTCGGAGGATGTTTACAAGGGGTCGCAGTAAAAGCCAAATATACAAGCGTCCTCCGACGCTCACAACCGCTACTCGGCCGGCTCCTCCTTAACATATGCCCACGCTGAAGCCTCGCCTGAAGAGACCCGGGTCGCCCAGAAATCCAGCGACTCTTCGGCCCGCTGCTAGCATCGGAGACGCTGTCGGGTCACGAGGTCTGAAATAAGCGGCCGCTCCCTATCAAGTAGCTGCTCCGTACACAAGGATACACTAGTCAGAACATGGGGGCCAGTTTCTACTTTATTCATAGAAGGGGCCGCGTACATTGTAACGCACGCCAACACACGACAACCCCGATGTCACACCTATGGGTTCGCATCACGCCCCGAGGCAACGGCACCACATTCGCCCCTCTATGGGACCTCGTCCAGCCATCGGCCGAGGCTCCCCTCACCGTACATGGTGCGCCGCAGCTCCACCTGTTGGTGATATGCCCTAGAGGCAACATGGAGATGTTGAATATATCACATACTATGTTTATGATACATTGCTTTGTTCCTTGAAATAGACATTATCATTATTGATCAATGAGTATGTGACTTATTCATGAGACTCTTAATGCCAAAATGTTGCTATTTCTAAATGATCCCTGATTATATTTCATATGAGGAACAAATATGATTCAAAGATCAGCATATGTATTGATTGATGATCATGTCTCATGGATCATGGTATGGAGATACCAAATCAATAATATGGACATGTGTTAGTGAACATATGTTGGATAGACCCGCCATGAGACACTGCAGAGATTCCATATGTCATCAGTTGGTCTCAAGTAGTGTTTATGTGGAATCCTTAGACTTGAGATCATCATGGTTCCCAGCATGCTTAGTAGCTTACTTTGGGACTACTAAACACTACTCAAATGGCGGGTAGTCATAAAAGTAGTCTTTGGGTTTGCCATGAAACATGTAGTGAGATGTGAATGATGAAGATAGAATTTGCCCTCCTTATGGGAGAGATATCTACGGGCCCCTCGATGTAATGGATTATGAAAGTGCATGGCCATGCCAAGGTGATTGAGGAGTCAATCACGAGTTTATAATCCATCACGGAATCGAGAGAGTGATTGAGCTATTAAGAGGATGACACAGGTCTCGCCTTGAGCTTAATCTATATCGTGAGGCAAAGGGATTAGTATATGAGAACATTACGAGTTCGTAGATATGATCTTTACGTATACTTTGGGGTTAATATGTCTTACTAGAGGCCGCTATTAACACGGTGACCGGAAAGGTGTTTACGGGTCGCGACCAAGTATCGTGAACCTCTGGTCGCACACTTAACGGGTTGGAACACTAATTCGAATGTGATTCGGATATGGGCTCAATTCGGATAGAGATCCGGATAGACTCTATTGGGCCTCGGTCCATGAGGCCCAAGTGAGGAGGTCTATATATATGGAGGCGGGGGTGAGGAACGCACCGATAATCCCGAGCTAATCCGTAGCCGCCACCTCGAGCCAAACCCTAGCCGCTCGCAGTCTTTGGTACACTCGCGATCGGCGTTCCCACCGGACGTGTGGATACCGGTGGAGGCGCGCTCGTTGCGGCGTTGATCGGCATCAACAACCTCTGATTGGATCCGCTCGTGGTGTGGTTGATCGCGTGGAGGAGACGATCGGTTCGGGACGATCGACTACTTCCACTACTACTTCGACGCGTGGTTGGATCGGCTTCTCCAACTCTTCTTCATTGCTGCTGGCGTCTAGTGGTAACGATCCATGATCCTCCTTAAGCATGATGTTCTTGTGTGCGCGGTAGAAAAATTTTGTTTTCTGCTCTCGTAGCCTACTCGCGATCCATTACCACCTTCGCCGCAGCCTCCCCGATGTACTCCCAAATCCGCTCATGGAAAACACAAGCGGCGAGGCGAGCAGTACAAGACGGAGCAGACATCACCACATCCGGCCGGCATCTCGGTTCGGGTCGACCGGCTCGTCGACATCGCGGTAGCCGGTGCGTTCGAGAAACGCACACACCAAGCACGAGGTCACGTAGGAGCAGTGGTTGCCGAAGGATATCACGGCATTGTGAGCGAGGTTGGCCGCATCCCCGATCCGCTGAAGCGTCCGTGAGGTTGGGCTACTGAGGCGTCGCCCAAAATCCGGTCCCGCTCCCCAAGAGACGCGGTCAGATTGCCTTTCTCCTTCTCCAGGGCACCGATTTGCTGGAGAAGGTTGTCCCGCTCCTCCGCGGTCGCTCATCGTGCTGCCTTTGTTGCCACTAACCGCGCCACCGCCACGAGTGCCTCGGCGTACGAAATCGCCTCCGCACGCTCCGCCTCCAAGCATCGGACGCGGTCGTCCTTCGCGGAGTACGCCTCCTCGGCTGCACGAAGGGCTTCTTCGGGAGCGCGCAGACGATCGTCTAACGTGCCCCGCTTGCGGGCGTGAGCCGCCCGCATCGCCTGACCAAGGGCAAGGGTCTGTAAGCCAAGGTAGTTAGTAAACCTATACAGGACCACGGGCCACTAAGAGGTCAGGCACTCACCCTCGTCTCTGAGGCCTCCAACGCGCCTTCAAGGACCTGGTGATCCAGGTTTGCAGCCGCACTATCCGCGACCCCCTGCCATGCTCTCGCCACCTCCGGTCGAGGAACAAGATCCGTTGGGCTTGGGCGCACGGCGCCGTGGCGCTTTAGGGCGTCGGCGTCCCTCCCAAAGGCGCCCCGCCCGAAGGTTGTACGCGCTCGGGGAGGCATGTTGCTGCAAAGAAACATGGGGGTTAGAGACCCACGAGTGCACCATAAGACGACGCCAAGAAAGGTGGGTTTACCTGCGATATCAGCTGGCGGACTCTACCGGAGTGTCCCCCCGGCCCCAGGGGAAATCGCTAGGATGCCGACGTCCCGACGGCCGGCCCTCGGCCGGGAGCCTCCAGTGGGGCCTGATTCGACAGATTCTAACCCGCTCCGCAACCCGGAGGGAGCTTGGAGGCTTGGGCATGGGGGCCTCAGTGTCGGAACCATAGTCCCATAGGCTCCCGACCTTGGTCGCCATAGCGAACCTCTCCTTCGGGCGAGCAAGTGATCGTGCACGTGGCCGCTTCTCCTTGGGGAATAAGGCGGGGGCCACACCCTGGTAATCGCCGTGGACGGGGGCTCCGCTCCAGCAACCTCTGCTGGTGGCAGCCCCACCTCGGAAATCATCGCGGGTGAACATTCCGCTCCAGCATCACCCGTGGGCGGTAGCTCCACCTCATCAACCACCGCGGGCGATGAAACTTCTCCCTCCCGATCGTCCGCAGTACACACTCGGTCCCTAGAACCGCACAGGGACCCTTCGCCCTCGTCCCCTGCACCCGCTCCCAGATACGAATCGGCATACTCCGCCGAATGGAATTCGGCGTCCCCCGTACTTTCGGGAGCAGTGGCCGCCACCACACTAGACACGGCCGCAGAGGACCGAGCTCTACAGTGAGACGGCAGTCCTTTCCCCTTGGCATCATCGTCCTGGCAGCCAGGTTGGCTCGCGGTCGGAGCGGCGCGCTCCGGCACTTCTATACTCAGGGCCTCGCACACACACGGTTTATCCGGCCCAGCCCCGCCTCCGCAGTCGTGGGTACGCACAGATCATGCTCCCTGACCATATATGGCCCGAGGAACACACCCACCGCATGCTCCGCGTCCTCCAGGAAAGTCCCTATAGGCGGCAAGGGGCGGAGTTTACAAGACAGTCCAATAGGCTCAAGGGGAAAAGTAAGACGTCATCAGCACTTACGAGGTTCGGCGGGCCTTAGCAGCGAGGACACGGACGGGCGAACATTGTCGCGCTGAAGGCTCCCAGCTATGATACGCCATCCATCGGCAAGCGGCGCCACACCATACATGACGAACTCCTCCGCGAGGTCACGCATGTTGAAGCGGGCAACAATCCCTATGAGCCTCCGTGCCCTCCGCCTGTCCTCGTCGTCAATCGGCATGCCAAGCGTGGTATTGAACGCCACCGGCCGGCCAGAGCACTCAAGGACGCTACCGCTCGCCACATGGTGGTAAAACCACCGCTTCATCCAGTTCGACTTCCACTTCGCCCAGGTCGAGTTGGCGGGGAGATCTTCCGGCATGCCGACCGCAAGACGAAGTTGACACTGCCGAAGTTGGAAAACGTCCCGTCTTTCCGCTTCTTCGGCTGACACCGTGCGTCGTGAAGAAACGCGAAAAGCGACACGCTGGGCCAGCACGCCTCCATACGCACGGCCCAGCTGTACACGGCTAGGCGGGCTATCACGTTCGGGGTCAGCTGCGCCAGCTCAACTCCGAAGGTTCGCAAGACGGCGCCGACAATCATGGCGGCCGGGATGCAAAGTCCAACTTCCAAGTAAGCGACGAAGACGATCGCCTCCAACTTCTCGAGGTGCGGTTCTGTCTCATCGCTGACCGGCAGTCACACGTCCCGGCGGTCGGGCAGCTTCCCCTCGCGCAGCAGGGTGCGGATCGTTTCCTCCGTCACAAGCGTCAGGCCCAAAATGCGGGAGCACGGACCTTCCATTTTCTCCGTCGCCACCCACCACTTGTCTACCAGCGTTGAATCGTGCCCCTGAGCGTATACTTCACCTCGAGCGGCGACGACCACCGGGAGATGGTATTATCACCGGCATGGGGAGAGAGTTCTTTGCTGTGTGCCATTGCTCTCCGGGAACTACACGATGACAGGGGCAACCCGGCGACAAAGAAGGCAAGAGAACAGGGCACATGAGAAGAGAATAGGAGGCGTGAGGAGAAGAGCTTGGACATGGTGCCGCAAGGGATATTTAAAGCCCCTTCACCTCCGCACCGCCGGTGGGAGACAAATTGTTTTCCTCCCCACGATTGAAGTCAAGGCGGCACGGCCACCAGTACTCGTCCTGCCCCGTCAGAAACAGACGCATGACCGCGATCGTGCGACGTCTTGGCCGCGCACGACATGCCAATCGCGTTCCGCCACGCGTCTGCTCCCTCAAGAATGAATGCAGGTCGCACGATGTGGCGCATCCTCTGGTGCGTGTCAGCGTGACTGTTGGGGCCATCAATGCAGCAGTGGCAGGCCACGGGCCATTTAACCTCAGCTGCAACTTCGGCGGGGTCCCCGCTTCCGCAGGGAGACTCCGGCCCCGACTCCGGCCATGCCCCCGCGAAGGATTACCTCGCTACATGATGAGGACACCACTTCTTCGGATATACACAACACTCCTCCACTTGATATTCAAGGACCAATCACTAGAGCTCGCGCCCGACAATTGAATTTACATGTGAGCTCGTTCCTAAGTACTTCTTTTTGTTCATTTGAGAATCGATTACTACCTAATGATTTAATTATGATTAGGAACCATGGAGAGGATCAAGAAGTACTTGGAGAAGGGCTACGAGGCGCATGAGTCCAGCAAGGGTGGTCGAATCATGTTGGATGTCAACTCAAGCCCACTTCGAATCAATTCGGAGTCAGGACCAGGCCGCACTAAAACGGACGCCCAGATCGCATCCGGACTCCGTTTTGGACGTTCCACATATGTATGGAAAGCTGAGAAGATAAGCTTTCCAATGGCTCTGGTCTCATATCAAAATTCCTTCTGAGTCAACGGGAATCGTCGAAACAAGTGGACGTCCAGAATCTGTCAGGGTGCTGTGACACCGTCTTTTGGGCCGTTCGGCTTTGTATCGTGTTGGAGTCCATTAAGGACGCGTCCAGGGGTTTTGCACGCCCCTTACTCCTTTATATACAGCCGCCACCCCCACTATTAGGGTTGGGGTTTTGCTTAGATTAATTCTGTCTTTGAACAGTTTCGCCGTCATCGGTTTGTGAGACCCCAATTTTGAGTGCTTCATCAATATATCTGCAATTTGGTTGTGTTCTTCCTTGTTCTTGCTTGTGTTCTTGATTCGCAGGCGAGGATTAGCCTTCTTGGCAAGGTCAACGGGCAGCGCACGGTTGATAACCCGAGAGCGTGGTGCTGCGATTGCGGGGTTCGGACGTGTTGTTCGGAGCGGATCGATTTGTGTCGCGACTCCACCAAATCGAATTTATCCGAACTGTTGGAAGATCGGGACCCGTTCCCATCAAGTGGTAATCGAGCTTGGTGTTCCTCGGTCCGAGTTACCCCTCCTTTGTTATTTTCGGTTTAGTCCTAGAGTCCATGAAAAAGCCCTACAAAAAAATTGTAGTCATAGGTTGTTTCCTGTCCTAGATCTCGTTTAGCCTTTGCACAAGTTGATTCCAAAGTCCGTAGTGTTGAGTTTGTGTCCTTAGTCGAGTTGTGTTGCTGGTTTAGATCGTGTTTTGTTCGAGTTGTATTCCTTCCGCTACCACCCTTCAAACCCTAGCCGTCACCCATCGCGTTTTCCACCCTCGCTTTTTGTTTTTCCCACCCATATCCCACCCTTTGTTAACCCTCTCTTTTCGTCATCCATCACGTCTCGTGATCACATCGAATCATCCCCACCTTTCCCGAGCTTCCACCACCAGTTCCACAAATTCCTCCACCCGATCTTCGTTTCACCCCCCAAGAACCATAACTTAGAGGTCCATCTTCAAGCGGCCATAACTTTTGCATACGGACTCGAAATCGGTTGCTTTTTTTTGAAATTGGGTGAATGAAATTAAATTTACATCCGAATCTCCCCAACTTTGTCGGGTTCGACGAATTTATTTTCCGAAATTCGGCTGGAAAGTGTAGTACTCGCGCTCAAAAGCGAATCACCGATTTTGCGGCACATTCATTAATTTCGTAGGCCACTCCTTACATCCGATTGAGTTGCAACTTTGTGTGGTTCCTATTTACGTGATCTGCTCGTGAAAAAATATAAAAATACAAAAAAAGAAAAATTTCGGCTATAGTAGAGAGAGAGAGAGTGCTATCCATAGCGCAAACAAAAAAAAAGAAGAAAAAAAAGAGAAAAGCGAGCACGTTTTAGGTGCCAACAATTTATTTGTTTTGTGCTTATGCTGAATTGAGCTTCTCGGTGCTGGACATCTTTGTTCTTGTCGTTGCTTTCATATTACATTCGTGACTCCTTGTTCATCATCTCATACTTGATATAGGACACATTTAGGCCAAACAACTAGGACCATACTTTGGACTTTTATTCAGCATTACTATCTGTTATTGATTTGTGTTCCACCGACATATTTGGCCTTCAAACTCCATATATCTACTACGGATAGCACAGTTTTGACCTTGCAATCGTACTCCACGCTCGACAAGGTATCACGAACCGACCACCGGTTGTACCATCCATTGCTTCGTAAGCACACTTGTAAGAGCTTGGTAAGCCACTTCCTTTGCGGGTTTCCACTTCCCTTCCTTTGTAGTTGATAGGGATCATCCTTTTGTTTTCCTGTATTCCCCTAACCATGGCGGGAAGCGAAGAGGACGGGACACCGGTCGATTTCAACGAGTGTGTTAGTCGCGGCCGGCTACAAGCTGCGCTCGACAAACAAAACGCTTCACTCACCGATCTCGGCGAGATTGGACACCATCGTCGCCGCCATTACCCGCTTGAACACCACGGAAGGCATTGAGCGGGTGGAGCGGCGGATGGTCGACCTCACCGGTCGGATGGACACATTGGAGGCACGTCTACCACCATCAATGATGGCCATCATCATGATGACGCCACAGTATGATGCGATGGCAACATTGATCGGCGGGCGACACAAGATGCTGCGACTACGTCGTCGTCTTGACAAAACCGACATGGTATGGGAGGTAATAACCGAACCGTCATGGTAACGACGACCCTTTTGCTAAAGTGAAGTTTACCATTCCATCTTTTACGGTCTTTATGATGCTGAAATATATCTTGATTGGGAGATGACGGTGAAGCGAAGTTTAACTCTCACTTAGTTCCCGAGCAACATAGAGTTAGACAAGCTACTAGTGAGTTTAAGGACTTTGCTATTATCCGGTGGAATGAACTAAGTACCATGCGCTACAACCGATACATGGGGCGCTTAAAGAAGCTATGCGTGTCGTTTTGTTCCTCCCTCATATAAACTTGAATTGAGAAAAAATTGCAGCGCTTAGAACAAGGTGATAGTTCATTCAAGACTATTATCTTGAGCTTCAAAAGGGTATGGTGCGTTGTGGGGTTGTTGAGGACACGGAGGATAAGATTTGTCGTTTCTACGGGGTTCTGGCGTGAAATTCGGGACATTGTTGATTATAAAGAATTTACTCATCAACCGGTTGTTCCACCTTGCTATGCTTGAGAGAAAGAATTGCAAGGACATACGAATCAACTAAGGCACGCACCGGACGACCCTTCTACACCCATGACGACTACATCGACGGACTGCCCAAGTCTTCTTGAGTTTCGTTCTCCTCCACCCACTGTGAACAAGATGGCAGCAGCGCCACCAAGCCACTTTCCACAACACGCCTTGTAGATTCTTCAAAAATTCTTTGCGTGGTCCGGACAAGAGTTCTTCTTCCGTGGCTTCAACGGGCGCTCCTCCGGCATTCAGTGCCACCTGTCATGGACTTGGTCATGTGCGTAAGAATTGCCTTAGCCAGCGGGCATACATCGCCACGTAAGATGGAGGCTACATCGACACCGGATATCGAGGAGGATGATGATGTTGCTGCTGCCCCGGACGACAATGGCGGTGGTGATGACGACCTCGTCCTTGGTGGGGCGTCCACAGCGACGCTTCTGAGCATCATTGTGCGGCGAGTCCTCGACGCGGTACAACAACCCGATAAACTTCAACGCCATAATTTGTTTCAGACCTTCTTTGCAATCAAGAACCGCGGCACGTGTCATCATTGATGGAGGAAGTTGCAACAACTTGGTGAGTTTCGATTTGGTCAAGAAGCTTGGCTTGACCCGCGACCGCATCCACATCCATACCATATTCAATGGTTAAATGACTCGGAAAAGCTAAGGTAACACAAACATGCCGAGTCCATTTTCCATTGGTGCTTATGTTGATCATGTTGATTGTGATGTGGTTCCCATGCAAGCATGCTCTCTTTTATTGGGTCGACCTTGGGAATTTGATAATGATGCTTTACACCATGGTAGTAGTAACACATACACTTTTATGCATAAGAAAAGAAAGTTACTTTACGCCTTTGACCCCAACTGAAATTATAGAGGCCGATAGGGCGAGAGCTCGCTAATGATCCAAAGGAACATGATAAATCTGAAAACAGCAAGTAACCAATTTGAAAAATTCTGTTATGCTTGCCACAAAATCGACATTCTTTGCAATTGATGATGTTAATGATACATGCTATGCTTTTGTGTGCAAAGATGCTTTATTCTCTTGATAATATGCCTTGCACTTTGCTCGCTCCTGTCACTAACCTTTGCGGGAGTTTAGAGATGTTTTCACGATGAGATACCTCGGGACTTCCACCCATTCGAGGGATTGAGCACCAGTTGATTTGATTCTCGGGCGAGCTTGCCAAACCGTCGGCGTCTGGGACCAATCCCGAAGAGACTAGGAGATTCACACCAAGTCCAAGACCTTTTGGACCGTGGGTACGTCACGTGAGAGCCTTAGTCCTTGTGTTGTTCTGTTCTTTTGGTTCCAAAAAGATGGTTCTTGGCGTATGTGTGTAGATTGTAGAGCCATTAACAACATTACTATACGGTATCGTCGTCCTATTCCTAGGCTAGACGACATGCTTGATGAGTTGTGTGGTGCTATAATTTTCACAAAGATTGACTTCGTAGTGGATACCACCAAATAAGAATGAAACTTGGCGATGAATGGAAAAGCGCTTTTAAAACTAAGTTCGGCTTGTATGAGTGGTTAGTCATGCCTTTTGGTTTAACTAATGCACCTAGCACTTTCATGAGATTAATGAGCGAGGTTTTACGTCCTTTCATTGGCAAATTTGTGGTCGTTTACTTTGATGATATCTTGATTTATAGCAAGTCCATGGATGAACATTCGACTCACTTACGTGCTGTTTTTAATGCTTTGAGAGATGCACGTTTGTTTGGTAACCTTGAGAAGTGCACCTTTTGCACGGATCGAGTCTCTTTCTTGGCTATGTTGTGACTCCACAGGAATTGAGGTTGATAGAGCCAAGGTGGAGGCGATATGGAGTTGGCCACGCCCACCACAGTCTCCCAAGCGCGGAGTTTTCTTGGCCTTGCGAGATTTTATCGCCGCTTTGTCAAAGAATTCAGCACCATTGCGACACCGTTGATTGAGTTGACAAAGAAGGAGTTGTGTTCCATTGGGGCCATCACAAGAGGAGTCCTTTATTCTTTTGAAGGACAAGCTTACGCACGCACCATTGCTCCAACTTCCGAATTTTGGTAAGACTTTTGAACTCGAATGTGATGCTAGCGGAATTGGTATTGGTGGTGTTTTGATGCAAGAAGGCAAACACATTGCCTACTTTAGCGAAAAATTGAATGGTCCTGTTCTTAATTATTCCACGTATGATAAAGAATTGTATGCTCTTGTTCGTTCTTTAGAGACGTGACAACACTATTTATGGCCTAAAGAATTTGTCATTCATTCCGATCATGAATCACTTAAGCATATTCGTAGTCAAACCAATTTGAATCGTAGACATGCTAAGTGGGTTGAATTTATTGAATCTTTTCCTTATGTCATTAAACACAAGAAAGGGAAGGATAATGTGATTGCTGATGCTTTGTCTCGACGCTATACCATGTTGTCTCAACTTGATTGTCGCATTTTTGGTCTTGAAACTATTAAAGAACAATATGCTTTTGATGATGATTTTAAGGATGTGTTGTTGCATTGTAAAGAGGGTCAAACATGGAATAAATTCGTGATCAATGATGGTTTTTTGTTTAGAGCTAACCGCCTATGCATTCCAGTTGGATCCGTTCGTCTTTTGTTGTTGCGGGAGGCGCATGGAGGCGGATTGATGGGACATTTTGGTGCTAAGAAGGCGGAGGACGTTCGACCACACACTTCTTTTGGCCAAAGATGAGGCGAGATGTTGAGCGGTTTGTGGCTCATTGCACTACATGTCAAAAGCTAAGTCTCGCTTGAATCCACATGGTTTATATATGCCACTTCTGTTCCTTCTATTCCGTAGGCGATATTTCTATGGACTTTGTTTTAGGGTTGCCCAGGACTAAGAGGGGAGAGATAGCATTTTGTTGTTGTGGATCATTTTCTAAGATGGCTCACTTTATCCCATGTCATAAAACCGATGATGCCGTTCATATTGTCGACCTCTTTTCAAAGAGATAGTTCATTTGCATGGTATGCCTTCTACTATTGTTTCGGATCGTGATGCCAAGTTCTTGAGTCACTTTTGGCGTACTCTATGGAACAAGTTGGGTACAAAGTTGTTGTTCTCTCGACATGTCACCCACAAACTGATGGCCAAACCGAGGTGGTGAACCGCACATTATCTACCATGTTGAGAGCTATTTTGAAGAACAATTTAAAGCTATGGGAAGAGTGTTTGCCGCATGTTGAGTTCGCATATAATCGAGCGGAACACTCCACCACCAAGGTAAGTCCTTTTCAGGTAGTGTATGGATTCAATCCCCGTGCCCCTATTGATATTTTACCTTTGCCTACTAGTGAGAGAGTTCATAATGATGCTAAGGAGCGTGCTGATTTTATTCTCAAAATGCATGAGACTACTAAGGCAAACATTGAAAAGATGAATGAAAATATAGGATTCTTGGTAGTAAAGGTAGAAAGGAAGTTAAACTTGAACCGGGTGATTTTGTTTGGTTGCACTTGCGAAAGGATAGATTTCCTGAGTTAAGAAAGTCAAAATTGATGCCTAGAGCTGCTGGTCCTTTTAAGATAGTTGAGAAGATAAATGATAATGCATATAAACTTGAGTTGCCTCCCGAGTTTGGGGTTAGTCCCACCTTTAACATTTCAGATTTGAAGCCATGCTTGGGAGAAGAAGATGAGACTGAGTTGAGGACAACTCCGCTTCAAGAGGGGAGGATGATGAGGACATCACTTCTTCGGATATACACAACACTCCTCCACTTGATATTCAAGGACCAATCACTAGAGCTCGCTACCGACAATTGAATTTACATGTGAGCTCGTTCCTAAGTACTTCTTTTTGTTCATTTGAGAATCGATTACTACCTAATGATTTAATTATGATTAGGAACCATGGAGAGGATCAAGAAGTACTTGGAGAAGGGCTACGAGGCGCACGAGTCCAGCAAGGGTGGTCGAATCATGTTGGATGTCCAACTCAAGCCCACTTCGAATCCAATTCGGAGTCCAGGACCAGGCCGCACTAAAACGGACGCCCAGATCGCATCCGGACTCCGTTTTGGACGTTCCACATATGTATGGAAAGCTGAGAAGATAAGCTTTCCAATGGCTCTGGTCTCATATCAAAATTCCTTCTGAGTCAACGGGAATCGTCGAAACAAGTGGACGTCCAGAATCTGTCAGGGTGCTGTGACACCGTCTTTTGGGCCGTTCGGCTTTGTATCGTGTTGGAGTCCATTAAGGACGCGTCCAGGGGTTTTGCACGCCCCTTACTCCTTTATATACAGCCGCCACCCCCACCATTAGGGTTGGGGTTTTGCTTAGATTAATTCTGTCTTTGAACAGTTTCGCCGTCATCGGTTTGTGAGACCCCAATTTTCGAGTGCTTCATCAATATATCTGCAATTTGGTTGTGTTCTTCCTTGTTCTTGCTTGTGTTCTTCGATTCAGCGAGGATTAGCCTTCTTGGCAAGGTCAACCGGCAGCGCACGGTTGATAACCCGAGGAGACGTGGTGCTGCGATTGCGGGGTTCGGACGTGTTGTTCGGAAGCGGATCGATTTGTGTCGCGACTCCACCAAATCGAATTTATCCAGAACCTGTTGGAAGATCGGGACCCCGTTCCCATCACTACACCGCCACGGGTCTGTGCGGCAAGCCCGAAGACCACATCGACTTCGGTGGCTCGGGACGACCTGGCGCCTACTGCAGCCCATATTTTTGGGGTCCAGCCAGACCTCCGACTCGGTCTCGCACACCTGGGGCAGCTTCGCGCCCCGCTCCTAACATTCTAAATATTTTACTTCACGCGCTTAGCATCTCACAAATAATATCCAACCGCATGCAGATTTGGCTTCCTCTTGATAGGACGCCCTCGGCGGGCGGAGTGCGGCGACAGGCAAGCACTGGTCTAACCTACAGCGCCATCCAAGCACCGTCCTCGAGCCGCAGGATGCCATCCAGCCCTCCGTCCCCTGGTCCGCGCGAAGACTTCAGAGTCTGCCCGCAGCAAACCGGTGCAGCGACGGCGGAGGCCACATTGACTTCGAAGCCTGTGTGACGACCCAGTGGCCCCAATCGGTGGGGATCTAGCTGTCTGCGCTCCCCACCTGTGGCCTGTACTTGTTCTCATAAACAGGCCTCCTTCAGTACATCAACATTCTTGGATAGTTAGCATCAATAGACGCGATCAAAGAACGCAGATGAATCAAAGTAGGCCTGCTTATAAGAACAAGATCATCACATGCAGGAAGCCCCAATCAGCAAAAATGTAGCCGTCCGCCTTCCACCGCGACCGGCCGCTGCGGCCGGGGATTCAACACGAGCCCTAACCAAAGTCAAAAACAGCCCCCCTTCTGTTCACCAACATTCGCCGATTGCTTTCACAACGCTCGTTCGGCTGTGCAACGACCTTCTCGGAGAATGCAGGGGAACAGAGGCAGGCCTATTTGTGAGAACAGATACCACCCTACCCGTACCTGGCCATGTCACAATGAAGGATGGCGCATGAAGATGGCAGCATATATATAACCCGCTGTGGCCCCCTCAACGGGAAACGCAACCGACGAGAGAACAACAAGCGAAAACAGAACCGTCACGCATGGTCCAGCTCCCGTCTTGTGGTGACAGCGCACTTCACACCAGCCGCATGCCCCCACGTGTCCCAACTTCTTGAGAAGGGGACCGCATCGAGAGACAGCGTCGGTACGCTGCACCACCGGCACGTCAGGAGTTGGCGCAATTCTTGCTGCCATTAAGACATCACCTCCGGACAGCGAGGTTGCCGGGTCACGTCGACTACGCCTCTTTAATGTGACCCCGGAAGGTACCTTAGCGACGAGCTACCTCCGGACCCGTCTCCGCAAGCGTCGCCTCTCGCCACCGGTAGCGGGGTTTGACCCGCCCGCCCCCGCGTGTCCGCACCATCAGCCAGCATTCACTTCGACCTCGGCTCCTCCACCGAAGGGCCTCGTGCTCAAGGACAGCTCCGACAACCCGCCCAACGCTATATCCACGACGCGGGGCGGAGACTACACCAACAAATGAGACTCCACCCGATAGCATAGAAGTTCACAGGCCGTGGGGACGGAGGGGGCCAAATGGCCCGGCAACATGGCTTCGCCCTGTGAAGCCCTTCACCATGAGAGGCTCCTGTTGTAGGGGTGGCCCCCACCTAAGCCCAGCTGGCGTGTTAAAAGGCTGTAAAGGCCCAAAGTGGAACATGTGTAATGACATAAATGCCCCTGAGAAGAATACTTAAATGTAAGGGTACATTGTAAAACACTCCCATGTGGATATATATATATATATATATATATATATATATATATATACACACACGATATAGGCCATGGGAAAACCCTAAGCACTACTCACCTAACTCTCCACTACCATATATCTCTCTCTCTCTCTGTTTGGTCTGTAACCACAACAGTTAGCTATGCCCATTGAAAACAAGCAAATACAGTATCAAACACAGTAGCATATTCCATTTCTATTAAGATTAGAATCCACCATTACAACATCACAAGATAATGAGCAGGTTACCCATCTAACACAGCAAGAACATGGCAAGAACATATCTTCTAATCCTACAAACTCAACTCTCAAATATGGCAAGAACATATAAGAAATAGATATCCTAGCAGACAGTAGAAGCTCAACCGCATCGATGAGGCCTCTATGCTGCTTCCGCAGCACCTTGCCACCCGTAAACTTGCATGTCGTCTACTTCGTAAGGGCCATCGAGGTCAGGGGCGAGGAGGAGGATGGTGATGAGCCTGGAGAGATATTGAGCGACGGTCGGTAGGGTACATGTTTGGGTGAGTATTTATAGAGGAGGGAGAGGTGGGAGTGCAAACGTTTTGGTGGAATGGACGCGGGGACGGAGAGGTGGAGCTATGATCCGTGGGGTGGGGGTTGTTGGGTTTCTATTGGCTAGGATTGAGTTGAGGAGGATTGACAGGCCCAGCAATTAGAGACATAATTATCACAGACGACTCTATATACCAACCGTTTGTGATACTCGCCCATCACAGATGGTTGGTAGCTAGAAGTGTCTATGATGTACAAGTATCATATGCGGTTCTATATACCAACCGTATGTGAATTATGGTATAGAGCACAAAGACAATATATATCGGTGCAATGTAAATAGCTAGTCTCAAAAGATAAAATAGCAAAGTTTTATATGGCTTATATATACTCGTTAAAAATGTTTTGATGAGATCTACAACTTTACAATTAAGGCAAACCCCAAATTCCGAAGGGGAGATCAAAAATTTTGGTTAAAACAAAAACTGAAAACTTGCAACGCAAATTTGGGGCTAAAGATGGTCGATTTTGGTGTTCTTAAAGGGCGACCAATGTAAGCTAGTCATTTTCTTAGATTGGGATCATCATTAGATTTATAGAGAGTACAAGAAATTCAAAAAAGGACACCATATGCAAAAGTTATGCCTGTTTTACTAAAGGTGTTTCGGAACGGAATCCTACTCGGACACGAATTCGTATCGGGTTCAAATTGAAACTACTATATCTTTCAATCCTGTAGGCCAATATTGCTATTTTTTGTGATAGTTTGTGGCTATATGTAGAAGGGCTACACCAATTTTCACTAGATTTGGCATAAATTTGTCATGCTTTTCAATTTTTGGAAAGGTAGACACTTTTTGGGAAGTTCTACACAGCATAGATGTTTTTTAATTCAAACCATCTGTTATAATTTTAGATATCATAGACGGTTTTTGTTGTGAATTATCATAGACGGTTCTTATTAAAAACTGTCTATGATAATTGCAGACATCATAAACAGTTTTTAATCTGAACCGTCCGTGATAATTATGAATCATAGACGGTTCTAGCCATCGCTAGTAATATAGACAGCCATGTTTGTAAAATTGTCTGTGATAATTACAACACAGACGGTTCCATGGAACCATCTTTGATGAAGCATCTAGTATATCATTTTTTGTAGTAGTATTCCCAGGCTACATTTTCAATGAGACCTAGTTGTTGGAGAGTCTACGACCCTTCACGTTTACAAAATCCACAAGAGTAGTGATCATTATGGGTCACTCTCACCAATCACATCAGAAATTTAGAAATCCACACATCAATCTAAAAGCGCAGATCCACACCAGGCCTAAAAAAATTAGTAGGCTAGATGCATCTCATAACTAGACTTGTAGTTGCACGATTTGCGTGTAGGAGAAAGAAGAACAAGAATTCTGACCTTACATGATTCAAGCAAGACCAATCACAATCCCAGAGCTCGTGCAATCCCTGCACAGCTATTCCAAGAAAATAGACATGCAATCCCTGCACAACCTATCCAAAAATAACACGTGCAATCCATATACAACCAATTCAATATATGCAATCTCTGTATCGGTCTCCAACTAACCACTCGCCCAAGTCTCTACCATTTTAGAAAACATTTTCTGGTTTCCAGTGGTAACCCATGTTACCATTCTCATTGTCATGTTTTCAAGTTTAGTTGGCAATATTTGTGTTGTACTTCATTTCACTGCTAAGGCATTTCTAAGCATAACCATAATCTACTAAAGTTTATCCACTGGTGGAGTTATTATCATTGTAAGTATCCTAGGGTGACATCGCAAGAGAATATCCATATTTCAAGGAAAGGAAATAACCATATTTGACAAAGCATTTTATGTAAATAACCATATTCAGCACGCACATGTATTTGAAAGCAAAATAGTTGTATTTGAAAACTAGGTTCAGCATGATCAATTATAAGAACTTACCTTGATCAAATATAGCTAGGGTGCGTTCTTCTTCGTCAGCGACGGAAGTGTCTGAAGTGTTAAAGTCTATACACACGAAATCATCCATATTCAATACAACTTTCAAATTCAAATGAAATTCAAAAATTATGATTTTTGTTCCAATGGAAAGGTTTTAAATTTAAATAAATTTAGAAATAAAAATCACTATATTTAAATTTAAAAATACTTTAGCATCCAATTAACTTTTAGAAATTTTGAATTCATATTTTTGGGCCAAGGAAATTATTTTAAAAACCTTAAACTTCAACAAGGCTTAGGGAAAAAATTTAAAATGAACAAATTTTTTTAGAAATTCATGAAAAATCATACATGTTTATTTTTGAAACAAAATTGGGATGTTACATGCATCCTCGTGTATCATCTTCAAAACACGATGCAAATATCAAGAAAATTTTCTAAAACAAATTGGTTAGATAACTCATGAAAAATTCCCTTGAACTATAGTACAGAAGATTTGTGCTTCTTCTTATGGGCTTTTTTGAGCTGGCAAGCCAGTAGCCTTAGTACACACTACCGTAGCTTAACACGCTTGTACAAAGAGGGCTTCTCCACCGCCGTCGTCTTTCTTCCCTAACTCGCACAAACACGCGGGACTCTAGGGGGCTCCACCTTCGAAAGATTCGAAGCTCCAATCCATGGCAGAGATGAGGAACCTGGAGAGATCATATCTAGTGCATCTTAAATTTTGGTGCATCCTAGCGCATCATCTTTGAACACCATATAAATAATCATGAAAATTTTTGGGTAAATAACTTGTGAAAAATTCCCTAGAACTATAGTACAGAAGATTTGGGGCCTGTTCTTTAACAACTTCTAAAAGCGGCTTTTGGCTTTTGCTACAGTACCTAACTTTCAAACCGAGTATTTTATCAAGATGGGGTCTACAAGTTAATTATAGTACACGTTAAAAGTCAACATCTGTATCAATCAAAATCACAAGCGAGTATCTCACTCTCCGTAATCTCTATCACAAACAGCTAAAATTCAAAAATTTCAACAAAAAATCATAAGCTTTCTCAAAACGGGGTCTACAAGTTAATTGTAGTACACGTTAAAAGCCAACATCTGTATCAACCAAAATCATAAGCGAGTATCTCACTCTCCGTAATCTCTATCGCAAACAGCTAAAATTCAAACATTTTAGAAAAAAAAAAGTCATAAGCAGCAGCACTCTATGGGCTTTTGCGAGCTGGCAGGCCAATAGTACACACTACCGTAGCTTAACACGCTTGCACAGAGGGCTTCTCCACCGCCGCCGCCTTTCTTCCCCAACTCCGACTAACACGCTGGACTCTAGGGGCCTCCGCCCTCGAAAGATTCGAAGCTCCAGTCCATGGCAGAGACAGCGGCGGCGACGCCGCTGGACATCGATGACCTCCCTTTCTCTGACCTCCTCGTCCTCCTCTCGCCGGAGTCAGCGGATGACAACCGGCGCCGCCGCCTCCTGGACACCGTCGTGACCGCCCTTGGTCGAGGCGGGTATGGGTTGCTGACCGTCTCTAACGTGCCGCGCGCGGGCGCCCTCCGGCGGCGGCTCCTCCCCCTGGCCCGACGCCTCGCCCTCATGGACCATCCATCTCGCGCGCAGCTCCTCAAGGTTACCGCCCTTCCCTTCCCTCCCCTCCCCTCCCCTCCCCTCATCTTCTGCCACCCTCTTTTTTCTTTTCCTCCCCTCCCCTCGTCTTCTTCCACCCTCCTTTTTCTTTTCCTTCTCATTGGAAACTGCAATGCGCCTCTGAATTGATTTGCTTCCATGTGCATTGCAGAAGCATGGTTTGGGCAGCGACGTGCCTCTGAAGAAGCTCGATAGGTCCGTTTCCTCGTTTGCCCAGCTTCTAAGGCATTCAGGTAAGTTGCTCTTGCAGGAGTGGATGAACGAAACCGAAAGCACCAACAACGAACCTGGTTGTCCGGAGGAAGCGCTGGGTGTCGATGGATTTCAGGAACCCAAGGGTGATGACATTGAGAATCTTGGTGAGCTCGTTAAGGAGCTAGGTTTGTGCATGATGGAACTTGGTATTTTGGTTGCGCGAGCTTGTGACATTGTTATCGGTGGAAATAAGTTAGAGCAAAGCATTACTGACTTTGGCACCGCAAAGGCAAGGCTCATTCACTACCACTCTGAGTTAGATAACATTATTATCAAGGAGAGCAGCACAAAGAGAAAAGGCAAAATAAAAAAAGTAGCTGCAACACCTTATAAGTCGTGTTCTCAAAGGTCTGGATCATCACATGGATCCTGTATCAGACCAGAAGATGACGCGACTGTTATGGCAGAAAAAGAAAAGGACTCCAAGGATATCTCGATTCAAGGTCATGGTAGCGCAATTTCTCTCAGGAACCTTTGGCAAGAGTGGCACTATGACTATGGAGTCCTTACCGTTTTAACAACGCCATTATTCTTGTGCTCCACCCTGGGTGACGAGTGCTCTCCTCCTGATGGGCACACATACTTGCAGCTATTCAATAGAAGGAGGATATTCTCGGTGAGATGTTCTCTAGAGAGCTTCATTGTTCAGGTTGGGGAGGCAGCAGACATCTTGTCAGGAGGGAAACTGAGATCTTCTCTTCACGCTGTGAGTAGACCTTTTGGCTTGGCAAACATCAGCCGGGAGACTTTTGTAGTCTTCCTACAGCCGTCATGGGACAAAACTTTACCTTACTCGGGTTACTCTTTTGACAGTGAAGATGAATCAAATGATCAAAAGGAGTTGGCATCCAGGAGTGATGGGTCAACTGGGTCTTGTAGTGAACATATATTGATGCAAGAAATTTTGAAAAAAATCCCCCCTCTGTCATCAAGGCTGAAAGAAGGGATGACATTTGCGGAGTTTTCTCGGCAGACAACAAAACAGTATTATGGTGGCGGAGGCATCCAACAAAACAATTAAATAGAAGCTTTACAGTGATGAAATGCATCGCACAGACACCAAAATGATATATTGAGTTGCGCGCTGTTGAGGATGAGAATGCACTAGGTGAAATTGATCCACATCATGGTAAAGGTAAACAATGTGTACTGTTTATCCTCCTTGATGACTATTCTTTTGCCATTACTCACAACAAACTTTGGTGTTTTAACTAGTCTTTTGAACTCTTCTTTCAAATTGTGGGGTCCCTAAATTTGTTACGCTCATTTTTTTATTTGGGGTTTCAGTAAAACAGCTTCCCTTCCATTCTTGTGTATGTTGTTTTAGGGTCCTACATTGAAATTCGATACTTGTTTGAAAATTTTCTTCAAGGAAGAAAGCTAAGAAAAGACAAGCAGTCACACCTGTATGGTACTTGCACAATGCTTTAGGACACTTACCTGTTACCACTTTGATGTGTTATCATACTTGCATGATTGATAGTAGAGATCTCACATCAAGAAAGGCAATCTCTACCAACAATGATTAACAAGTGGCCAACACAATGCCTGTCGGTAATCAAGTTTGATGGCTTTGTGAGTCACCAATGGCTGCAAGAAAACTGTTACTGGAATCTGCAGGTTCCAGCATTTTTTTCACAAATCGCCAAATTTGGTGGTGATTCTGTTACCCCTCACCTATAGAACTTTATAGGGAATAACAGGGAATCCAATAGCCTTCTGTACAGAGAGAACATTCACTCCTCTGATCTGTTCAAAATGAAATGTAATCTCCTGTTTTCCTAAAAATAACTTTCCACATTTATGTCATTTATCTGTGAGAAAAGGTACTGTTTGATTGGCTACTGTGGTTCTATATTTTCTAATGTAAGTATAATTCTTTTTTTTTGTACAAATATCATTTGGATAAAAAATAATTGCCGATCTGTGATGGTCTTATCGTCTCAGTTACAAGTTTTCACATACTATGTTAATGTTGTTCCTCTAATGCAACCAGCTTTTTATAGTGTGGTTGAACTTGATATCTATCCATTATTAACTGAAATCATATTATTAGGTGAAATCTTGAAGTAAAGCAGAGGGCAATCGGTTTAACCTATTATTAAATACATCTTTTGCAATAGTTCAATTAATTTTAATGCAGTTAACATTCTAATTGAACTCCCATTTGCTTTATCTGTATGTCTTGGTCCAAGAGCCAAATGTATACCGATTAATTTATATTTTGAGTTCCGATTCCAGTGCTTTTGTGTCACATCCCAGATTGGAATGCAATGGGTAACTATGAGAGGCAGCTGGAGGATGTCCTGGACCCCGGCACTTTGGCAGTGAGAGCTCGGTCAGAGGAAAAAGAGAGGCGCAGGGAGAGATGTGCAAGGAGGGAGGAAGAGAGAAGAGGGGGATATTGGAGATAACTTCTTACTTGCCTTTATTGATAATGCCATCCCTCTTATATAGAGATTGGTTTCCTGACGTTAAGGAACTAGATGGAATGCAATCTACTAGATCATGGAAATAACAATCATGGGAACTAATAAACTAACTTGGTGGAAGAATTGCCACCAGCCCTTAGGAAGCTATGCAGGCACTAGCAGTGGCAGACCCAGGACTAAATTTAAGGTATGGCGAGATCGTTCGTGTGGACCAAGAGTAATACCCAAAGGCATAGGAATCCATACACAAACCATATTGCAATCACGGTAATATGATATGACATAAAAGAATACCTCACTAATGTAGTTTATACAACAATTTACCACCAAGTTATTGAACATAATAGTTTGAACAAAAGATGAGACATAGAAGAAGCAACATGTCAAAGGTAGATGGATTAGTAGTGTCATGGTTAGTTGAGACATTGTTTGTGGTCCTATGCTAACAAGATAGCCATGTTGACCATGCTGCCACATTAATCTAGGAAAAGCCTTCAATGGATTCAAAGGTATTATGCAGCCAGTTGCCCAGGATTTAAAATTTTACTAGTGAGCATGTATGAAAACTCAAGAGTCGGACCTCAAAGGTCAAAATTGCACATGTCATTAACTTAATTTCACATATAAATCTGATCATGCATCAACAAATAGATGACAACAGACTCATGCACCTACAAATATGAATTAATCATGCATTACTCAGGGGCGTGCAACTATTCCCATTTCCCCAAAGCAATGCTTCAATGAATTATCCTACTGCGCAGTTATAACAGATTCATCATTAATGAACATCAGACTAAGTAAATACCACAACTAGTACTCATCAGGGATCTATGGAAAATAGATTCAAACATTCTGATCAGCTAGCACTCAACCACGAGCCGCCAGCGGGGAGCTCGGGCAGCTGCCATGGCTCACCCGAAGGGTAGGTCCGCCGTCCGCCTATGGACACTAGAAGGTGTTATGGGTGTGGCGGCCCTGCCCCAACGCTGGCACTGGTAAGGAATACAAACATGACATGTTGTCACAACGGTTTTCGCGGTATGATTACCTGCAGTTGGTATTGCTTTAAGCAGCACTGCTCAAGAAGCGATATGCATCTTGTTGAGCTGCTTTTGAACAATTTGCTATTCATGAGCCGGGAAAGGGTACATCAGTTCCTAAATCCAGACAGCTAGCAAATTTGTCACGATCTATGTTTAGTTGATTTTTTTTGACACATGATTGCTTACATTATTCACGAATGAACGAGTCAATAGTTTAATAACCTATTTCATGGGTGTGTATGACCTGCTGTTTCTTTGTATTGAACATTAATTTCCTAGTTTGATATTGCAATTAATGTGGATTTGGATTCTCCTTTTTTTCTTTGATCAAAGTCATGTTAATAGCGAAGTTGGGGTTGCCAGCATGTGCTGACTATTGTCTTCTCAAATGCCCTGAAACTATTCAATTTGCGTGCTACTGGAACTCAATCGGCAGTAAATATTTTATCCCCCATTCATTGTACTATGCAATATAGCTAATATTTAAGAAATTATTTCATTCTGCTCTGTTTTCTATCTGGAAGTAATCTCATTTATGCAATCATGTCACAGCTTCTGTCCATTGTACAGGTGAACGTATTCTAGTACTCTGGGAAAGCTAGTTTCTATGCAGCTATCCTAACATCTTTCTGAAACCTTTTCTTCTAAGCAGATCCGGCAGAAAAAAATATTACTTTACCTTTTCATTTAAGGTTACGTTTGGTTAGTTCTTACGACAAAATTTTCCTTCTGTTTAAGCAGGTAATTGGATTAGACTGCAGTGAGCAAGGTTGTTTCTGCTACCTTATGATTCTTTGTTTGGACTTTGGAGTATCTCAGCATTCAAACAGTCGGTAAAACTAGATATTTTCCTTATCTGAATAAATAGCGTATGGTCTAATTTACTCATTTTTATAACAGAATTCTGATACATTAACAAGAACCAGCTTTTGACTGGATGAAGAATATGCACTTCACATGTGATTCTTTTTTTAAGGTAACTTCACATGTGATTCGTATCTGTAGTTTTGCAAATTTTCTAAGCTTGATAGCACACTGTATTTGTCTGTTAATATGCCTGATTGGCTAATTGATCGAGCGAACCTGATGACTCCCAAGAAAAGGATACATCAGTTGCTCAAAATATATTTTGATGGGGAAAATGGGCAAACGTATGAAAAAAAAAAGAAATTTTGTGAGCCTAAGCTGACCATGAACTTGGTATCATAAATCAGCAGTCCTAAAAAAATCATAAAATGTTGGTACAATCTATACACGTAGCGATATACATTCACGTGCTTAATCATTGCTATACAAGAAGCCAAATTAACACCTCAGCCCTTCATCTTTACCTTCTCTCGAAAAATAAAAGAAACAAGAACTCAACGAAGAACCGAACTCGTCGCATTTTTGCTTTTCCATATCAGCCATCGTTCATCTCCAATCACTTCTGTTTTCTTCCTGCACGCACTTGTAGGACGGCGTGTCGTGCTGCTGCAGCCGTATCACCCCGGTCGTGTAGGCGCGGACACCGTCCTCCGACGATAAGAGCTGGAGCTCGTAGGTGGAGCTGGGACGGTCGTGACGGCGGCACGCGAAGTCCGGCGGGAGCTGGAGCACCTGGACAGTGCAGGCCTTCTCCAGGTTTGGTGTGGCGTGGAGCCGGGAAGGAAGGTCTATTGTGAAGTTGCCGTACTCATCAGTTGTTGCGAATGCGGAGTTAGCCATCGTGTTGGGTCCTTCAGTTTCACAGGCTACCGCCACCTTAGCACCTGCTTGAGAGAAATTCACAACGTTAGTTATCAATTCTGAGCACATAATCCAGCACCAAGAGGTAAATTACTATGAAATGGGTATTACAGGAAAACTTGCTGTTACACAAGATTATGTGTTTGTAAGTTGTTCAGCTCTGTTTTCAGAGGATCTTACAAGCGTCGTGTTATGAAAATCTCTTTAGCTGAAGGGTGAAGATTTTCCTCTATAGCACTGTGAAAAGTGCAAATTTCACAAAATACTTGTTAACAAGTCATTGACATGTGGGCCTAGGCTCCACTTGTCATTGTCACAGCTATTTGTACCTTGTGAATTGCCACTTTAGTTAGTGCCTTAGTGGTATGAATCAAAATTTTCCAACGAAAAAAAGACCTGAAACATTGCAACAACAGCGCAATACATGCGGACGTCAATTTGTGCCAAGATGGGCAGGCACTTCAGGAATCTTTTCCAATGGAGAAACCATTAGGAAACTTTGGGCCTGTTCTTTACGGTTTCTAAAAGGGATTTTTGATTTTTGCTATAATATCTAGCTTTAAATAAAGTATTTTTTTTAATACAGGAGTTAATTATAGTATACGTTAAAAACCTAACATTTGTATCAACTAAAATCGCAAGCGAGTATCTCTTTCTTCGTAATCTCTGTCACAAGCAGCTAAAATTTAAAAATTTCAGTCAAAAATCATATACTGTAGAAAAAAAAGAACAAGTCCTCCTACTCGTGCGCTGACACACTGCGAAATGCACACCGCAAATCACAGTACGGCCGTCGACGCAGGCGGAAACTCAAGGTGGCAATCTTCTCCAATGCATTGCGGGCGCACTTGTTGGCAGATGTAACAGGTGAATAATCCTCCATCGCAGGACGAGCTGTCGAGGCGTTTGGTGATCATGTGTCAACTGTGACCCAGACATGACAGCCCATGTCTGACGCCTTCGTTCGCACCATCTAAAGCAGTTTTTACTGATCCCTTCAATCCGTGCGATTCTTCGCCAAACACAGCAAACACAGGCACCGCTCTTTTCAACTTTGGCCCAAGTTATAGCCTTAAAAAGTAAGCTATAATAGTTGTACTAAATCAGCTAGCTATAGATGCAGTTGGCTGCGGCTGTTAACTTGGCTGAAATAGGCACTATAATATCTGTTAACTTTTGCTAATGCATTTAATTAAAAAAATAAAAAAGGGGAAAATAAAAGACAGTTATATCTAAAAGACAGTTATATCTCCACAAACAAGTAAAAAGAAAAGGGAAAAAAGAAGAAGAAAAAGCTCCATTAAAATACCAACACTTTCAAAACAGCTGTCAGCTTTTGGAAGCTAGAAACCAGAATCCTATAGCCTTGATCAAACAAACAAGAGAATTAGGCGAACAAACCATGGCCTGCCCGTGATCTCACCATATCCATGAAAAAGAAAATAAACTCCGAAACGTTGACTTTACGATTATTAGTTGACGGCTAATGCAAGAATTAACCAGAATTTATTCTGAAGATCCATTAGACTAGCGAAACTGACAAGATTGGCTGCCTAGTTACAGCGTGGATGGATTTAATTCTAGATCTGTTCATATAACGCATCTAGCATTGTTGTCACGTTTCTTTTCTCAATTTTGAACCTCTAGCACCCGTTTTTATAAAAATAGGCCTATTCCCAAACTCGCAAGGTGTGGCAGACAACACGTGTCTCCAATCGCGCCCCATAGCTCAGCAGGCCGGGTGACGCATGGCTGGATGACGGCTAGGCGCGACAGTGCATGGGTCGGCCGGCTGCTGACCTAGCAGTGCTTAGTAGCAGCCTATCGCCTCGCTAGGCGGTGCTGCCGAGCATCGCTAGCTCGGCGACCACCGACCCACACGCCGCCGCCATCGGCCATCACCCTGCCATGCGCCACCCAGCCTACCGAGCTAGGGGTCGGCCGGGAATTGCGGGCGAGCAGCGGACGGGGGAGCAAGCACGCGTGGGTAGCAGGGGACGGGGAATCACGGGGGATAATTACGCAAGGGAATCCTGTGGATAATTACACAACGTGACGTGACGACACGATGCGGCGCGACATGGCGACGCAATGCGATGTAAGATTATCGTTTTATTTGCGTGTTAATTGCACTGCGTTCTCGCGTGCGCTAATAAAATATGAAGCGCGGCCGATTTATTGCTGAGCGAGAGCGCAGCGAGGGAGTGAAAAGAAAGAAAAGAGAGATTTCCTACCAAGCGAAAGTGCAGCTATAATCCTTCGCAGTTGGAAGCATTACAAAGCTGTTGAATACCTTCAGAAAATGGTTTGCTTCATTTGTATGCAAGAAACACACTTAATATATTGCTAGCATTCCGTTAGTGTCACAGTGGTTTTGTAATGCGAAATAAGCTAGGTAGCCATATTTAGTTAACGGATGTGTTTCTATAAGTACCCATGTTTACTTATTGTAAATAGCTGCAGAAATATGGGTTGAAAAACAGCTAAATTAATTTTATATATGTTCGCATGTGTATATTTATTGCTCTCATGTGATTACATAAATCTGTAGAAAATGATGGGTTATACGCACTGTGCATGCTTAATTAGCATTGTAATTAGTGCTAATCATATTTAATTAGCGCTAATTGTGTTTAATTAGTACTAATTGTGTTTAATTAGTACTAATCTCAATAAATTAGTACTAATCGTAATAAATTAGTATGAGTGTGCATTTAATCAAAGCAGCAAGCTAGTGCAAGAAAAAATGTAATGTATGTATGTCTGTATGTACGTACGTATGCGGTGTAATTATTCTCAGTTGTAGTTAGTTGTATTAGCACCGTTTGACACCGATATATTATTTTATGTACCACAGGGAATGGCTACTAGTGGCGGTCTACGGGGTGGCACTCTGGACCCATCCTAGGATGGCCAATATTGTTTTCAAGCGTGGTTGAGCGATGAAGGACCGGCCCCTATTTGTTCTTCGGGGGCCTCAGGAGGAATAGCCTCTCCGGGACCACCTAGTAGCTTGCTCTTTATGTTCGGGTTAATCATGTTTCCTATGACTCAAAGAGACTTGGTGTACGATAACTACATCCACATCGTTGACTCCCTAATCGACACCGAGCCTCAAGAGGTCTTGATCTACAGTTGGGGCTTGGCTGTTATGTGCGTGACCTATAGGGCTTTGTATGACAGCTTGCAACGTGCCACTGGAGTGTCAAACCTCGCTAGCTACTATATCTTGTTGCAGCTGTGATCGTGGGAGCACTTTCCTGTTGGTCGATTGTACTTTTAGGTACGCGTGCACTTGTACCAGTTAGAGGCACACTTCTACAAAGACAGCGATGGTGACAACCTGATGGACGGAACCACAAGGGGTACTCGTTGGACTGCTAACGAGCTAGGATGGTCTAGGTAGATGCCACAATGAGCGTATTCGGATTTTCACAACGCATTCGAGACCTTGGACGAGGGTAGCGTCGTGTAGACGGTGTGGACCGTAGACTTCGTCCCCAAGAAAGTTCCTTTCGAACAGTCGGAGCAGTGTGAGCAGGATGGGAGTATTGGCGCATGATCTGTCACCTCGTCTTCTCCCATATGGAGGAGTCGTACGCCCCCTCCCCCCATGAGTCATAAGATAATTTGGGCTTCACCAACGAGTGCCACCATCACTGTGTCGACCACTACCCGACCACATTCACTTGTAAGTATATTTATTTGTTACCTCATTGCACACAGTTCATAGTGTACCATTTGTTTCCACTTTATTTCTCCACAGAAGTAATAGTTGTGTACCCCTTTTTCTGTTGGCAATCGAAGAAGGGATGGAAGAGTGACAACTGGAGGGCAACATAGGCCCCATGGATGCATGCCTTGGAGAAGTCGGCGAGGATGGAGGTCGAACAGGAGTGACGGCCGTACGACCCAGACATGTATCGCTTTTACTTAAGAGTGGTACATGCTGCAAACCTATTGCAACTTATGCGTCACCCTGTGCAGACCCCCTCGCAGGCCATGCACGCCGACATGTTGGCACTTAGCCCAGACCAACATCATGCGGCACAGCAGTACAAAATAGTAAAAGACTTAAAGTTCATATTTGTATCCTACTATTCAAGCATACACGTCTAACATGTTTTATCCATCATTGCAAGTCGACCGGTGTGCCGCATTGTATCCAAGAATGGAGTCACAGTGCACTATAGACGGTCGAGCATGATCGAACGATTACTAGGGTCCGTCTGCAACATGTATGAGGATGCCGAACATGCATTAGGAGCCATCAGCTGCAGTCGTGCTAGCGTTATGTTTATCCCTGGGGCGACAAGCCGCTGCATCATCCATCAGTAGCTTCATCCGCATGTCTGAGCTCGTCGACACAACCCCTAGCCTCGACCGCTCCCAGTTCGTGCAACGCAATGCTCATGTTTTATAATTTTTATAATCTGCTGCAATCAGTAAGATACCTTATTTTTGTTGATTTTCATATATGTCGTCTTCGTGCAGGATGTTCATGCTGACACTACTCTACTATCGTCTTCGTCGTGGAGGCAACCCAGACCATCCTCGCCAGGGGGACATGGATGAGAGAGTACTCTACTTTCATCCTCATCGTGGAGATAGCCCAATACACAAGACACCATAGGCATCAACATCGACTCCCCTGTTCGAGACTGTGAGGTGCAGTATGACACGTACGCATCTGTGGACCACCCGTATCTCCGGCAGCGTGATGAGTGGTATGATCAAACATATGACAGCTACACGGTCCACTTGCCTGTGCAGACTACACGGCATCGAGCTTCGTTGTTGCGGACTACCGTGGACCGAAGTACCTAGGGGGTTCATCGTCCACACAACACGAGACACCGGTGCTTACAATTATGTGTTTTATTTTTATTCTGCCTTATGTCGGTCTAACAAAATGTATTTCCCTTCATAGGACGCTAACAATTATGCGAAAAACCGAGTGCAGCAGATATTTAGTGTGCAAGAGATTGACCTAGTCAATTATACGGTGCACCCGCTCCCACTCGGCTACTATCGCAATACAACTTGTGTGATGTATGATACTCTCCCGACATGCTAACCTTCCCTCAAGACAAGTTTCGCCGCTAGAGGAAGCAGACAACAGACAACCCTTGACCCACTACTACGTTCAATACCAGCTCTTCAGTGGTAGCAGGTCGAACTTAATTACGTACTCGTTAATGCTTTGTACCTGTTGTAGTAGTTATAAATGGAATTTGTTAGTACAAAAAACACATGTTTTTAGCAATCTTAAATCAAAATATGTGTTTTTACTGGCTTCCGTGGGAATTCAACTAGTTGCTCCCACACGCGTTTTTTACTGGACTCCCTGGGCTCTCTGCCCGTGCACCACCAGCCCGCTCATTGCTCGGCCCCCTGCCGAGCCGCCAGAGCTTAGCAGTAACTTATCGAGCAGGAGTGGCTTAGTAGGCTGCTGCCGAGCACTGCTAGCTCGACAGCTTGCCAGGCCCATCCACTGCCGCGCCTGGCCATCGCCCTACCATGCACCCGCATCCTGCCACACGCCACTCGGTCTACCAAGCTATGAGGCACGGCAGGGGACACATGTCGTCTCCTGCGCCTTCCCAGCTAGACAAGAGGCCATATTTGCAAAAATAGATATTAGGGGACCAAAATTAAAAAAACTGTTACGACATACTAGATACGTTACAGTTATTTTTATGGCCTTCATGCTTTGGAAGTTCAACAGTGTTTTGTTGGCTCAACGACATGGTAGCATCGAAGTGTTGTGCACCTAAAACTACGACAAAAGATTAAGACATTCATGAACTTCACACTGACAAATTAGGTGGGATATGTATGTCCTGTGTGTTACCATACGGTGCCGTAAAAAGTAGATTGAGTTTCTCAGTTGTTATACGACCGAGCTTAATTTAATTAATTAATTTAAGCACAAAAAATACGACCTGAGTTTAATTTAATTAATTAATTGAAGCACAAAAAAACTACAAGAAGTTTTCACTACCTTTTTTCCAAATGTTTATTTTCTATAGAATTCAAGTGTTCCAACAACAAAGGAATCATAATAATATTACAAGAGAAAAAGTGCAAAATTCCTTTAAAATCCTTTGTTTTAAATTGTGTGGGATGATTTTTTGAATATTGAGTTTTGGAACAACCATATTTGGTTAAATTAGTCTTAAAGCCTAACGGTCTAAAATCTTGTATGGTCAATGTAGGACAAAATCAGGATAACAAAATGCAACTTTCCAAAATTTCGGAATTATAATTCTGCGAAAATCCACTCACAAAACTTGGAGTAGAAATTATACAATATCTTAAACTAGTGTTAGAATAACAACATCTTCGCATTACACTATCCTAAGTTCCAATTGAGCAACAACTTAAATCCGCGTAGCCAAAATTTACTAGAAAAACGCATTTTCGTAAAAAGAAAAGCTCTATTAGCAGGAGTACAGGACATGTGATCCAAACAACCGCTAATCGTTTCTGTTTCTAGGGTCAAGAAGGTTCCAAGTTCCAACGGTCGTACTATTAGAGTTAACACAGCAAGTACGTATCTTATCTGCTCTGCAGCTTATTAATCTAATAAATAATAATTACTAAAATAAATTAAAATTAAAAATTAGCTGATTCTAATAAATAGTGATTGCTAAAAATAAATTAAAATTAAAAATTAGCTGAAAAGCCGAAAAAACTGAGCAGTATTCCAAACGCCATTTCCTTCGAGTCGTAGCGACGCTTTACTTCTGTGAAACCGTTTGCTTTTTCGACGACCCGCGTGATCGGCACACGTGAGCGACCTACCTAAAAGATCAAAGTACGTCGTCCTCGACGGCGAATTATGCCGTAATACATCCAAGCTGCAGAGTATGGAGGCGAAGGGGAGGAGGTTACAACGTCGCCGTGTACTTTGGAGAGACGAGACCACTTGCTGTCTTTGCTTCGCTTCTCTTCTTTCTTCTCTTCCTTCCATCGGCCGGCCTTAACCGGCCAACAACTGCGGCGAAAACGACCATTCGTCTCCAAATAGTTCACGGGAAATTTTGCCAGTTACGTTTAGTTGCGTAGAGAGGCCATAACTGTTCTAATTGCCTTCTGTTTTCAAGAGCATTTTTTAGAGTTTATGGGACATTTTGTGTTCCATTCCAACAGCCAGCAGGTCGATCAGGGGAGAATCGTCCGAAATGTATATTTTTATGGCAGTTAGATGGGAATATGCACAGCTCAACGACCCAAGTACTCTTATCAGAATTCAGAATTTTTGAGCCTGCGTTTTATGAGTTGTAGGCCTCACGAACCATAAATAAATAAATAAATAAACAAAAGGTTTATGAGCATTGTCCGTTCCAAATGGCCCAATAGTAAGTCAACGACATGACGTGTCTGAGATTGGGAAAAAAATTTCCCTGCATTACGTGTTACAACTGCAAAAGGATGAGGCTGGAAGATGTGGTACGCACTAGGTAGAAATATCTATGAGCTCTGCAGAGAAGCAACGGCAGCCTACAGAAAGCAGAGGAAAAACGCTAGTTTCGCTTTCAGGCCGAATTTCCTACGCAATATACTATAAAAAAAACAGTCACCGTGTAACCAGATAAATAACGAAGGAAAGAAATAATCGCAAGCTATTTGATATGGGCTGCTCTTTTCAGTTTTTAAAAGTTGTTTTTTGATTTTTCTATAGTAATTAACGTTTAAACAAAATATCTTTTCAAGATAAGATCTACTGGTTAATTGTAATATATACTGTACCGTTTTTATTTATATCGGCTAAAACCGTATGTGAGTTTCTGTTTCTCTGTAATCTTTCGCACGAACAATCCAAAAGCTATAAGCCGCAACTAAAAACCATAAACTTTAACAAAAAGAACAACCCCGATCTGGCTACGTCAAATGAACTGAACAGATTAACTAATTAAGACTAAACGGAGTTATTAACAAGACGACCCATGACGTGCCAATTTGAAACCACAGATTCTGAAACACAAGAAGGATTACTGATAGAACGAAGGAGCGGAAACAAGAACACGGCGACGAACAAAATTCGCGAGACCAAAGTCGATCACCACATACGAACCTGGCAGGTCGAAGGTGAGGAGGTCGGAGCCGGGCCGGAGGCAGAGCTCGCAGGCGACCTGCCCAGTCACGAACACCGACGACACCGGCTCCTCGGCGTACCCGGCAATGCGCACCAGCTCCGCCGGCGAGAAGTACAGCTCCATGGGCACCGCCGCCGTCACCGCGACCGTCTCCACCACCGCGGCGGCGAGCAGCAGCAGGAGCAGCAAGGGGGAATCCCCTCCTACCAGCAGCATGTCGCAGCTCTCTCCTTGCTTCGTCGTGGGTTTGGACCAAACTGTATAGTAGTGTGTTGGGAAAAAAAGGAGGGAATGCGAGTGCGCTTGGGACGGTTCGGTTGGTCCGTCACGTTGACCTCATAAGCAGCAGCGGTGTGCGCTACATGTATTAAAATACACGCGCTTCTGTGCGCGCGCGTTGGGCTGGGCCAAGAAGAAAGGAGCCACCGAGTCAGGCGTCGGAGTGGTTCAGATGTCGTGTGGTGGTTCGGGTGTACGCGTGGGCGGCACGTCCGATGTTGGATTTGTTCTACGGGGCCGGTCACCCGAAGTATTGGCTGGTATCGTGGCTTATTTTTACGGAAAAGCTAGAGAAAGCTACAGAGTTTCCCAACAAATCAACGAGATGGACTATCACTGTAAGATCTGAAGCAATGGACGGTATCGGCCGCTTCCATATCTCTTTCTCGTTCACTCAAATCCGACCTTATCCATTTAACACGCATACGTTCCTTTCTCATGGGTCACTTCTCCAATCCTCCTCTCTCCCCCTCTTACCCGCTGTATCCTTCCTCACCAACGATGGCAGGCAAATGGAGGAGCAACAGGTGAATGACTATGCGGTGGTAGAAGGTAGCCATGGGCTCGCTCTGGGACAGACAACAAGCGACCGTGGGCTCTTGTGGCGGGATGGCCATGGGCTAGCCTAAGCAGTGGTGGAGCCAGACTCTTTCCGAAGCCCAGGCACACCACGGTTCATATGCACAACACTCTAAGCCCACTGGCTCGCCAGCTCCACACTCCTTCCTCCGGATCAGCTCGCTGTCAATGCACCACTCGATGACCTTGGCGCCCCATGCGATGGTGTAGTGGTGCAAGTTGTCGGAGGAGTTGAAGGTGAGTTGGTGGATCTGCTCCTGGCCGCCATTGCCGGTGACGTGGAAGTTGGTCTAGACGGCACGCTTGTCGCGGCTGAGGAACTCGAAGTTGATCACATCCATATTGCGGGAGACCTCGAGGGAGGAGAGGTAGAGGTTGTATCGGCTTGTTGCAGCCAGCGGTGTCCCCGGCGCGCACACAGATGCTGGCAGCGACGGCGCCGCTGGGGACAAAGCGACGGCGGGAGTGCTAGCACGCGCCACTGCGGTGGTCATAGGTGACGTGGATCTCGCCAAAGGCAGGCACATGATGGCAGGTGTTGGGGCAGTAGTCGACGATGATGTGGGCTAGCGGCTTCGTGCCATGGCACATCTCCCTCACCACCGCCATCTCATCAGCCACCTCATCGACGTCGCTCCTTTTCCGGCCCGCCACTCGCTATAACGGAGGGCAGGACTCATCGCCAGCATGCCTGGGCAGCCGCCTAGGCTCATTGGGCGGTGACTACGCCCCTGAGCCTAAGCACAGTGAGTGGCCATGGGCTTGCACCATGGGGTTGCCATGAGCTTGTACAAGCGTGGTGGGAAGCCGCAAGTTTGTGCGAACGGGTACTACTCGATCAAGCACGGGTGTTGCAGGCGAACGTAGACTTGCACAACAATGGTGTCAAGTGTTCATGGAAGGCGAGCAACTGTAGCTCACGAATAGGCGCGCCAAATGGTACTGCCTGCTACAACTCATAGGAGCAAGGCGCATCTGTGTTGTTGATTTGTGCGAATGGCCACAACAAGATAATCACTTCAATATATGAAACGAAATCCTCCTATTTGAAACTTGTTTTTTGCCTTAAACTTCTAAAATGTGCTTGAAATGACCTATAACAAGCTTAGATTTGGCTTTTGAAACTTGAAAGTTGTCTAGACATGCATGAATTTTGATTTTGAAACATGAAACATGCATGAAACTTGTTAAAACATGCTAAAACCTTGGATTTTAAAACTTGTAGAAACATGCATGAAACTTGAAACTATTGTTGTGAAACTTGTGAGTGCCTGGAACATGTTTGGATTTGGCTTTGAAAACATGAAAGTTGTCCAAACATGCATGGATTTTGATTTGAAATACGAAATATACACAAAATTGTTGAAACATGCATGAAACTGCCCAAAACTTGGAAGATGTGCTTGAATTTACATGGAAAATGCTTAGATTTGGCTTTTAAAACTTGAAAGTTGTCCAACTATGTATGAATTGTGATTTTGAAACATAAAAACTTGTTGATACTTGCTGAAACATGCATAAAACTTGTTGAAACTTAAAACTATTTTAATTTGTTGAAACGTGTTGAAACTTGCATAGAACTTTCCATGAAACACACTAAAACCTCTTTGAAACTTCTTCACAAAACACAAAACCTTATAAAACCTGAAACCTCATGAAATCACCATGTAAACCCTAAAACTTTGTGAAATCCCATGTAACTATTATACTGTTGGAATGTAGCTGGGCTTACAACACTTTTATTTTTTATCACTGTGTCAACTCCTAAATAAGTGTTGTTGTTTTAGGTGATCACTGGCTCATTATTGACATGGTAATATGTTAACAAATGGAAGCCATTCAGAGGAATTTCATAGGAATTACATAAGAAACAATTCAATTCTCGCATAAATCAGAAAAAAAAAATCTTGTGTCCCCAAACAGGGCCGAAAACATTATGGAAGTATTTTTGTTACAATTGTTTTGTTATTATTTTTGTATGGCCAATCATATTTCATCATTTACTTTTTATCTTCCAATTGATAGGTAAGCCTTGTGGATGAGTGTTATTATTGGGATCAACACCAGTGGAAATGAGAAAATTGTGCGTGATTGATCCATTAATTCTTGTCTCCTTTTGATGATCAAGGGTGCTCGACGTGGCAGGCACATTTGGGTTGGGTACAGATGCAATGGCGACTTCTTTCCTACAATTCTTACCAAACATTCCAATCAATTGAATCAACTAGTTTTCTAGGGTACTAGGAGCGGTTATGTTGAAGTGTTCTATTCTACATGAATGTAATAATCCTTAGGAGCATGCCTGGCTCCAACTATTGTTTTATTCCATTTGTCAGCCCTTAAGCGTGAAATCGATTCGGGTCGAATACCAGGTGAGAAACATCTGTATTCTGAAAAAATGTGAAAAGGCGGCAAAGTTAATGCATGCATCCTTGTTTTCAAGCTTGCAAGTACATTCTCTACCCATGATATTGCTAGTTTCCTGTTGCCGTTCATATGTCAAACACGTGGGCTATGCAAAAGAAACTATTAATGCTCAGCTTTGTGCCTCTCCCTACAACCTACAAGCATCAGGAGAATTGAGGAGTTCCTTTTTCTTTCTTTCTTTTCATTTTTTGAGAGGAAGGAGGATTAAGGGGCTTGGTATTCGGTGGGCTTGATGGAGATTTGCTGGACCCAGGTGCTAAACAACAGCAACAAACACTAAGGAAGGAGTCAAATTGGATTGATGCATCATCACTCTATCCTCTCCATGTTCTACTGATTTGCCCCAACTGCTCCTCAGTTCTCTCCCAGTTACCTCAAACTCTATGTGTAATTGTACTTGTGATTGAGGGTTGTAACTAGGGGTGTCAACAGATCAAATATTGGTCTTCCTATATTCGTATTTGTATTTTTAAATAAATATGAATATGAATTTAAATATACTCAAATATAAATATGAATCGAAGTATTATAACGAATACGAATCGAATACCTTACTCAATTTGGTCAAACACAAATATCCTAAGGCACAACGAAGTTTATCAAATTGCACCAGTTTTATAGTAATATCTATGCCCCTCTTTGATACGGGGTCGCCCGATCTTCACGACGTATGATGGATACTCACGGAAGTCTTGATGAATCGTAATGATCCTCCAATGCCAGTGCAAGGGACGAACACTCTTTAATCCGCCAAAACACACTCGTGTTGATTTCGCCGACCACCAAGTGAATATCTATCGTGCACCCAATTCCAGCGGAAAGGCTGAGCGATCTTGATTGAAGAAAATCACTCCTAATTCCCTATGGAACTTCGGCAGCAATGCTAAACTCGAACAAACTTTAGTAGATTGATTTTTCTCAAACGTGGTCTGTCTCAAACAAAGGGGATACAAGGGGGTTTTATAGTGTTTCCCCGAACTCACGCAAGGAAAGTCTTGGCCAAATCAATCTCTTATTCGGTCAAGGCTTCCTAATCCAATTCCTAAAATTTAGCAATCAGTTTTCTTTAATTTCGGGCTAAGCCACTATCCTATTACAAGACCGAGATTGAGATAGACTCGATCACCCTTTGGGCACGCAGGCCACATCTTGTGCACGCCATGAGATCTGTGATCACGTGGCCTTCCATTGATTTGATGGCTGCTTGGTTGAGAAATTTTTGAACACATATATCATAGCTCCATGCCCGCATGGACTCTCCTTCTCATGACTCATGGCAGGTTGGTCCTTCTCCACTTGATCTTCTGTTGCTTTAAATATGAGAAGATATAACATATTTGCATTAGGTAGTATGTTATTCTCATCTAACGTAATAGAAGAATATCTAAGAAACAAAAGCACCTATTGTTGAAGTAGCTTAACTCTTGCTTTTGTCATAGGACCTTCTGGAGCCTTATCAATAGCTTTGCTATGCACACTTGGAGTGGACGATGAATGTGTAATAGAGATGTCCTCATCACTCTTTCTCTAGTTTTCATGTAATCGTTGATCATTGGTGCTATTCTGTCACTAATCCCAACTAATTCCAAATATATTGCAAATAAATCGGTTATAAACATATCAAATTTGGTTAAAAACAGTATGCAAAAAGCTTTATTGGAGGATGTGCCAAAATAAATAATATGAAATTTCAAATAAGAGTCCACCATGATGACAGACTCGTCGAGACGATCGAAATGGATATATAATAAGTATAATTTGGAGGTCAAATGCAAAAGATACGTATTAGCTAGCTGCTGCTATTATATCTGCCAAATCTGGATATTATCCATATTCGTATTCGATTCAACACCTATTTTATATGCCATATTCATATTCGTATTCAACAAAAAATATGAATACTATTCGGATTCATTTTACAATACGAATGTATTTTTTCTTAGGACATTCGCTACCATCTGAATATGGATGCCGAATAAAACGAATAATCTGGATCCATTTGGCACCTCTAGTTGTAACACGTAGCAATGAGGGGCTAATAGCTTTTGGCCTTAATGCGAATGCTTGTGCGAATGAACTGATACCGATAAATATCTTCGAAAAGACTGGCCTGATAAGCCGCTTCGAAAAAAGATGGAGAAGCCATCCCATTTATTTATTTGGAAGAAATGATAAGTCATAAGCGTAAGCTAAAAAGAACCATGAAGGTTGTAACTAGGGGTGTCAACAGTTCGAATATAAATCGAATAGTGATCTTCCCATATTCGTATTCATATTTTTTAAACAAATATGCATTGAATTCAAATATACTCGAATGTGAATCAATATTATAATGAATATGAATCGAATACCTACTTAATTTGGTCGGATGCGAATATCCTACGGCACAATGAAGTTAAGCAAATTGATACCGATTTTATAGTAATATTTATGCCCATTTTCCTCTAGTTTATCACATAATCATTGATCATTGATGCCATTTTACCACTAATCCCAATTAATTTTAGATATATTGCAAATAAATTGGTTATAAACATATCGAATTCAGCTAAAAAATAGCATGCAAAAATATTTATTTGGGGATGTGCCAAAATAAAAAACATGAAATGCCAAATTAGAGTCTACCATAACAACAGACTTATCGAGATGATTGAAATGCATATATAATATGTTCAATTTAGAGGTCAAATTCAAAAGATACGTATTAGCTAGCTGTTGCTATTGTATCTACCGAATCTAGATATTATTCGTATTCATATTCGATTCAACGCCTATTTTATATACCATATTTGTATTCGTATTTGACAAAAAATCTAGATACTATTTGGATTTGGATTCGTTTTATAATACGAATGTATTTTTGCTTACTACATTCACTACCATCCGAATACAGATACCAGATAATCCGGATTCTTTTGACACCCCTAGTTGTAACACGTAGCAATGAGGGCTGATAGCTTTTGGCCTTAATGTGAACGTTTATGTGAACGAACCGAATGATGATAAGCTACTTTAAAAAGGTTGTCCCGATAAGCTACTTTGAAAAGATTGCAGAGAAGCCATTCCATTTATTTATTCAGAAGAAACCATGATTTATAAGTATAACTTGAAAAGAACCGTTAACTAAAAACATTCTATGGCTTCCCCTTCCCACTCCAATGCCATCCCACCTCTCTCTTCCACATGGTAGTAGGTCAGTGGCGACGATGGCGGTGGTGGCGCGGTGATGGTGTGTGGCTACAGCATTGCTGATGCAACGAGACGTTGGGATTGGGTGGTGTGAGAAGAGGGGGAAGGAGCTGTGGAAGGGGAGAGAAAAAGACTTGTGCTGAGATTCATACGTGTGTCGAACTGGACTGCAAGAGGTAGGTATGTATGTGTAGTAGAAATGGCATACACGTCACATCTAAATTATGGAGTTTTTGGCAGTATTGGTGCATTTTGGGCTCGTATTTGCAAGAATGACACCTATTGCGTAGAATGGCAAAAATGGCGTCTCCACCGCACGGTGCCAACAGGCCAACACGTCAGGGGACCGCATAGCCACTCTGTGGTCAAGGGCTGCCGCACAGCCACCATACGGTGGAGCTCAGTGCCGCACGATGGCCGTGCGGTGCCCAATTAGCACAATAGTTAATTAGGGAATTTATTTTCATGTACTACATTTAGGAATTTTTACATATAGAAAATGAGCTCAAAATTTTACAAATTTTTTTGTGAGCCTACCAACATAGCCTAGTTGATTGTGTAATTTGTTTTATAATTTTATGATTTGTGAATTTAACACAAAAATCCATTGAATTATGCTTAGGAATTGTTACATGTAGCAAACGACCTCAAAACATTACAATTTGTTTTGGGGAGCCTCCCAAAACAGTGAACCTAATTATGTAATTTTTTGATAATTTTATGCACTTTAAATTTACGATATTAATTCATGTTAATTTAATCATAATTACTGACATGCGGACCATCTTTTGCAGTGCCTAGCCTCCCTCTTCCATACATATGTCATGCCCTTGTTGCTATCCCCCCTTGTCCCCTCCTTTCTCTACACATATATCGCCTTGTCTATGCCGTCCCCCTTACCCCCTCCTCCTCCACACATATGTCACTCCGTCCATGCCGTCCCCGCTTGCCAGTGGTGGTGCACGTCGACAACGAGTCTGGAGTTCCCATCGACAACGTAACGGGTTCCCTTTCACAGTCACTCATCTCAACTATGTTTCGCTTCTCGTTCCCGCACTCGTTGATTGCTAAGAGAGCGTAACATAATTAATTTTTTTTGGAGAGTAAATATCAGAGCAGTCATCATGATCGTAACAGTGTTGATTGCTTCCTCCAAAGTGCAGGTAATTTTTTCGCATGCCTTCATTGTTATTCATGTAGTGGTAGTTAAACAGTGTTAGTCAGTTAGTCATAATTAATGCATCTTGTATTATGAAGTAAGTAGGTCATAGTAATTTAGCCGTAGTTTTGTATTGTTTATAATATAATCGTAGGTACGATATCCATAATGTATTAGTACTGGTACTTTGTAGGGATTAATCAGTCGTAATTAATTTAGTGGTAATTAAATAGTCGTAATTAGTTTAATGCCAATTAGTTAGGCTAAAGTAATGAGTTAGTAGTAGGTAATTAAGTGGTAATGAAGCTGTGGTTTAATAGTGGTAAGGACGATAGTAATGAATTACTCATAATTAATTTTTGGCCACTGGGCCTAATGACCTGCCGTCTGGCCACTGGGCGGCACCAGGCCTGCTGTCTAGTAGCCAGATGGCAGGTAATTAGGCCTACCTCTATTAGTGCTTAATCATCTGATTTAATTACGTGATGCTTAAATATTTTTTAGAGATAGAAAAGTGGTGCAAAAAATTACGTACAAATTACACAATGTATCACACTATATATGAAAGCTCCACAAAAACTTTTGTAATTTTTCACGACTATTTTCTATCTCTAAAAATTCTTAGAGCGGTACATAACTGTTTAATCGTCTAGTTAATTATGCGTCGTTCTAAGAATTTTTAGAGGTAGAAAATATTGTCAAACAATTGCTAAAAAATTACACAACATATTACGATGCCTCAGGAAGCTCCACAAATAATGTCATAATGTTTTGAGCTCATTTGCTACATTTACAAATTTAAATAATTATAAATTATGAATTAGACAGGTAATTAAGCCGGCTAATTAACCTGCCGTCCCATGGACGGGTGACAGACGCCTGCCGTCTACTCACGGAGCGACAGGTGCCACGCGTCGTCTGCTCCGCGCTGTCGTCCATCCATTAGACGGCATAAACGGCGTTTTTGTTAATACATTGTGTGTACGATTATTTTTATAAACAGGATACGAAAAAGTGTCGAAGTGGTTTTGACTCGCGGATCCACGCAAGAAAATGTGCATCAGATGGTGCACATTCGAGAACGGTCGAGCCCGCAGTTTTACCCGTGGGCGAATCCGCCGCTTTTGGAGGCACGGTTGCGCCACAACGACGCGGCCGGCCACCTTTTGCTGGGGAATTATTGGCGGGCCGGGATGCTCATCGGATGGCGACGGCCGGCGATGGAGTCGACGGAGTCGCACATCCATGTCTGTTCTACGCATGCAGGAGGATCAGTTGGGTCCTTTTCCTTGTGGGTGGAGATGAGGCTCCCCAGCAGCTTTGAACAGTGGTACGTGGGTTGTGGCTGGCCCTGATGGTTATTTTCCCCCTCAACACTTGGGTTGTTTAGTTTGAGAGTAACTTGTTCTGAAATCGTGTGATCTATAATAAGTTCGCGTTTGGTTAGTGTCGTGAAACGGAGCCATTGGATCCTACAAGTTTTTCTTTATCTAGTGATGATTGGGATCGAACATCGATGGGAGATCTTTTACCATGGTAGAACAGTTAGATACAAGTGAAGCACGATTTATAGGGTGTAATTCGTATTAGAATAGATAATTTTACTTTCATGCATACCATAACACATGATTAAGAAATAGAGATAAAAAATCAACAAGCAAATACATATATCACAGTGGGCAAAGATCTATAATAATTAAGTTCACGTTTGGTTACTGTTGTGAAACAGAGCCGTTAGATGCTACAAATTTTTGTTTGTCTAGTGAGATTAACCAGTAGATGTTAGAATGTGCCCTATTTTATGGCTCACTTCCTTAATTCCAAAGCATGCTTTGTTTAGGACCATATTACTAAGGAAAGGAGAGAAAGACCAATTTATAAGGTGGAGTCCTTTCCACTCCTTGAATATGGATAGAGATGGTATGTGGAGGGTTCTGTCTAGTCACACACACGCCAAGCCTTGTGTCAGATATCTGCAGATATCTGGCGTATTTTCGCGTGACTTGTGACTTACCGTGACGTGGCGCACCACTTGGGGGAAACCCAATGTTAATTTTCTGCGAACTTGGGGGTGTTTGGCAAAAGTCAATATACCATTGCAGAAAAAGAGAAAACTTGGACCAAAAACAGTCGATTGTATTTTTCTAGGATATGCTCATAATAGCACGACCTATAGATTTTTAGTAGTTAAATCAGAAACTCTTGAGATTATTGCTAATACAATAATGGAGTCTAGACATGCTTCATTCTTTGAGAATATCTTTCCTATGAGAACAGCAGGCAGTACTTCACGAACAGAGAATGTTCAATCTGATAATATTGAAAGTGTGAATAATCAAACTTCTGAACTTCCCACCATTTCTGAACCAATATGTGATATCAGTGAGGAAGATAACAATCTAGTCATGAAGCTCCTCGCGGGAGTAAGAGACAAAGGGTTGAAAACCTTTGGTGACGACTTTATTGTATACCTCGTGGATGATGTGCCAAAGACTCTTTCTGAGGCTTATGCATCTTCTGATGCTGAGTATTGGAAAGAGGCAGTCCGTAGCGAGATGGACTCTATCATGGCTAATGGGACTTGGGAGATCACAGATCGTCCTATCGGGTGTAAACCTGTAGGATGTAAGTGAGTCTTTAAAAAAAAACTAAGGCCTGATGGAACTATTGAGAAATACAAGGCAAGACTTGTGGCCAAGGGTTACACCCAGAAAGAGGGAGAAGATTTCTTTGATACCTATTCTCCTGTCGCTAGACTAACTACCATCAGAGTGCTCCTTGCGTTAGCATCTTCCTATGGTCTACATGTTCATCAAATGGATGTGAAGACAGCTTTTCTTAATGGAGAGTTGGAGGAAGAGATCTATATGGATCAACATGATGGTTTTGTTATTTCTGGACAGGAAAATAAGGTATGTAGATTATTGAAATCTTTGTATGGCCTAAAACAAGCACCTAAACAATGGCACGAGAAGTTTGACAAAACTTTAACATCCGCTGGCTTTGTTGTGAATGAAGCTGGTAAATGTGTGTATTATCGTTATGGTGGGGGTCAAGGAGTTATCTTATGTCTGTATGTAGATGACATACTTATATTTGGAACAAACACTGCCGTAATTGACGAGATCAAATCTTTCTTATCTTGGTGTTTTGATATGAAAGACTTGGGAGAGGCAGATGTTTTTCTGAATATTAAATTGATCAAAAGCAAGGATGGGATCACTTTGAATCAATCTCATTATGCTGAGAAAATATTGAGCCGGTTCGGCTTTGAAAATTGTAAAGTTTCTCCAACACCCTATGATGCGAGCATTAAGCTTCGAAAGAACCATGAGTTAGGAAAAGAACAATTAAGATATTCACAAATTATTGGTTCACTAATGTATTTAGCTGGTGCCACAAGACCTGACATTTCATTTGCTGTGAGCAAATTAAGTCGGTTTACTTCTAACCCAGGAGATGATCACTGGGAGGCACTTGAAAGAGTGTTGCGCTACTTGAGAGGCACAACATTCTTTGGAATACATTATATTGGACATCCTTCTGTTTTAGAAGGATACAGTGACTCTAATTGGATCTCTGATGCGGATGAGATCAAAGCTACAAGTGGTTATGTATTCACTTTAGGCGGTCTTTGCATTTCATAGAGGTCTTGCAAACAGACCATATTGACGAGGTCAACCATGGAAGCAGAACTTGTAGCACTTGACACAGCCACAGTTGAGGCTAAATGGCTGAGAGAGCTTCTATTGGACTTGCCATTGGTTGAGAAACCAATACCTGCAATCCTGATGTACTGTGATAATCAAACAGTGTTGGCCAAAGTCACAAGTACAAAGGATAATATGAAGTCCTCTAGACATGTGAGCGTGAGGCTTAAATCACGTAAAACTGAGAAACTCCGGAGTGATTACTGTGAATTATATTCACACTGAGAAAAATCTGGCAGACCATTTTACAAAGGGGTTAGCACAGAAAGCGATTTCCGTTGCATCTATGGACATGGGAATGAGGCTCATTTAAGTTACATCACAATGGTAACCCATACCTTCTTGATCGGAGATCCCGTGACATAGGCAATGGGAAAAACAAATTGATGTTGTAACAAGAGAGTACATATTTATTGTACCCATGTCCTAATAAACAATGTACTTTCGACTGTTTGGAAGGTTGGCATAAAGCCTTAATGTATTACATTGTCCAAATGAGGAAAAGGTATTAGCTGCAGGATACGTAGAAAGAATACACCTACTTGAGCTTAACTGTGTGGTCGCAGTTCACGAGAACGGGGCATTCTCTAGAAAGCTCATGAGAAGATAATGGAGCATGGCCATATAACGCTTCGTTTAGACGTGGTTCGTTGGCAGCCTAGTACTAGTTGAGATTTCAAGTGAAATCTGATCACGAAAAGCTGTGAATTCAAGGCATAGTCCATTCATCAGCTGTGAGAAGATGAATCTTGTCATTCTAGGTGTAAGTTCAACCCGTACGGGACTTACACTAAAACACTAGTATATTAACAAAGACTTCAAAGACAATATCTTTATCATCTGTTTACTTCTTGCTTTGGAATTGGTGGGGATTGTTAGAATGTGGCCCATTTTATGGCCCACTTCCTTAATTCCAAAGTATGCTTTGTTTAGTACCATATTGCTAAGGAAAGGAGAGAAAGACCAATTTATAAGGTGGAGTCCTTTCCACTCCTTGAATATGGATAGAGATGGTATGTGGAGGGTTCTGTCTAGTCACACACACGCGCGCACGCTGCCTGTGATATCTGTGTATTTTCGCGTGAAAATCGCGTGACTTGTGACTTACCGTGACGTGGCGCGCCACTTGGCAGACCAAGTCCATCTCTATTTTTGCTGAACTCTGCACCACTCTCTCTCTCCCTGTTTGAATGCAATTCAAACGTTTGAATTTGAGGCTTTATTAGGGTTTTGATGATGAGCAGTTACGGTGGATAAATGACGGTTGAATGTGTCGATTACCGTGGGTAATGGTGCTTTAATCATGTCGGTTATCGATCTGTCTATTTATATGCCTGGAGACGTCCAGAGTATGGGCGAAAAACCCACGGCCTCCATTTCCTTCTTCTCGTGTTTACGTGCTCGAGCATGCGTGCCGCTCGAACCTCGTCGACCTTTCTTCCCGGCGTGCACCTGGAAGGAGGGAGAGTGGGTATCTCCGAACCGTTGCCGCAGAGAGTACCTACACGGGGCGGCAATAAGGTTTCTGGGCAGCGCATCTGCGCGACCGCTCACTGCACTGCGACATCTACGTTCTGCACTGCGTCAAGCCTGCGCGGCTTCCTGTTCATCTTCAAGCTAACAAGTAAGTCGTTCGTGCGCACGGCCGACTTAGTTACTATATTGTTATTGAGTATATTCTGAAGTATGATGAATAGCCTGCTGTTAATTGTGAGTTTTGCATCATTAGTTTATTGTATTTGTCTCCTACTAAAACTTAGAATTAAAATATTGCCCACATATCCAACATTAGATGCTACAAGTTTTTGTTTGTCTAGTGAGAGTAACGAGATGTCACACCATTCTAGCACTGATTTGTTTCACAATAGGGAAAACTAGTGTCGTGCCCGCGCCTTGCTGCGTGCATCTTCTGAAGGTATTTATAAAATTTTACACTGATTATTTTACATTTATGATTCCTTATGTTTCTTTAGTAGTTATGGCTGTCTATTGTTGTAGTTTGAGATTGGTTATGGTTTTTTCACATCTCAATCATTTAGTGTAAATATATGTATATACATGCGGTTCAACCAGTGGCCTGAGAGGCATGTCGGGTCAATGGCTGGATCGGTTTTGATAAAATGATATATCATATAGTTCTTAAACCATTTGAAAAATGCCCATGCACATGCCAAGGAACTACGTGGTATTATCGCAATTAACTGATATGCATTATTCGATTCAATTGTCACCTCTGGCCTTGGCATGGTATCATCACTTGGGGGCCCACAAATCGCGACCATCTTATGCCTCTTATGGAACGTGGCAATTTTTTTTCCAATTTCCGTATGAATTGTGTAGGATCGAAAATGGCAACAGAGGGGGGTGAATGGTGCCTTCAAAAATTTACCCCGAGTATTCACACACTCTTCTTCTCCAATAGCTATAATAGTTATGAAGCAAGAAGACAGATGCCTATTGGAAAACCAGAAGACTGACAGTAAATTGCAAACCCTAAGTTGGTCGTATGCAGAGAAATCCAAAAGCTACTGCCCTAACCGAATACAAACACTTTCATATGCTGCAATACTCAAAATGTCTAAAGACTTCTAAAAAGGGTCACATGCAGCAGACCCAAAAGAAGCAGCCCGGAGACTACACATTTTAATTTGGCCGAAAAAGCAAGAAAGATCAATCGAGCACAGACACTTCAAACAAAAACTGAAACCTGAAAATAGCTGGCTCAGAGAGGACTGAATTGGTTGAAAACTGAAACTGTCTTTAGGCTGCAACCGGAAAGGAAAAAGCAAAACAAAAACAGAAAGGAAAAACCAACACTGAGAAGAACACAGACAGACACAACAGACTGAACTCTGAAACTTTGAACAATAGTGGACAAAAGAATCACAAAGCTACAGACCAAACCGAGAGAAAAAGAAAACACTCAATCTGCAGCAGTTCAGGGAGCAGCCGCAAAGAAGAAAAGATAAACATTTGATTGGAAACCAGCCGAATGACCAAAACTGAAATTTACTGCCAGCCGAGAGCAATCTTTACTGCCAAGAACTGAAAATACAAGCTGCTGCAAATTGATTGAAAAATACTAGAACAGGAGGTACAGACCCAGAAACTGAAATCTGCAAAGAATGGAAATAGCCCTTGCTGAAAACTGTTTACTGCAAATCAGTTCTAGCTGCAAAACCGAACAACACTTTCAGTTTCAGATCTAACCGAAAACAGGATTCACAAATTCAGAGTTTTGGTTTTGTGTTTCAGTTCTTCACGTGAGCTGAAAGTAGAGGAACAGTCCCTGGCCGAAAATAGAAAAGGAGAAAGACTCCAAAGCTAAAACTGCAAACAAAGTAAAAACAAAAGCTGATCAAGAACAGTTCGGCAGCAAAAGGTAATAGGCTGATTTTAGTCGGCACAGGAATGTATTGACGGCAAGAGTGCAGTAACGGAAGTAGCACAAACCCAGCCAGACTACCGAACACAAAAGCTGCAGAGAACCGAAAACAGCAAGAACAAGAAATCCTGCAGACAGCCAAGAAATTGAAAAATTCTTCAAATGAAGCTGTTCCTTTTAGGTCAATTGAACTGGACTCTGTTCTCAAATAGCAGGAAGACCATAAAGGAAGGAAACTTCAATCGAGGAACAACAAGGAACACTGATTACTGAGATTTGTCATGAAGAGTACAGCAGGAAGAGCCAAGAACCAAAATCCTTGAGATTCTCAGAACCTTTGCTCAAGAAACTTGGAATTCGGCCAAGCAATAGCCTTACACTTGAAAAGCACACATCAAAACATCCCTTTACGCTGAGACAAAAGAGAATCAAAAGAGCTCTGCATTCCAAACCCTAGAACAGTGAAAACAGAGGATTGTGAGGCGTACAGCAGAGAAAAGAAAATACTCATTAAATCTGATTTTTGGTCCTGGAAATTAACTGTCCAAATGGTCTTGAGACATATTCTCATCACAGAGCAAAAGATCAGATCCTATTCTACCAAAAACTTCATTCAGAAGACGAAAGGCAGAGAAATAACAAAGAACAGAGAACCGGGAAGAACGGGGGCACCCACAGAGAAAAGCAAAACCAAGGCAGCTCAAACCCAGATAAACTCAAATGGATTCATAGACATAGACATGAATGATTACATCAAATTTGTCTACATCCATCTATGCCATTTCTCACATTTTGAGAACTCATACACAAGAACACAACACACCCAAGAACTCACGAACACAAATTCCACTCATACAGAACAAAAGACAACATTCTGCCTACACCTCTCAAAGCAATAAAAGGAAGAGAAAACACACATACACGGAACAATCAAATTAAAACATCACAAAGAAAGAACAAGAGATCATTCCAAATCAAACAAAGATTACAGATGAGTCCCCATACGCATGGACATTAGAACAAGAGGAATGATTGCAAGTCTCTCAATCCATCTTTTCCCTCTCAATCCTCAAAAACACCAAGAATCTCACATGCTTCTTGGGAGGAACACTCACAAAATGGAGAGCAAATACACAAAAACCCTCAAAGGGGTATGCAGCCCCCAACACCTATTTATAGCCCTTGGCTAACGGGTCTCCAACCCGTTACGCCGGCTAAACCCTAACGGAGCCGTCTCCCGCTTGTGCAGCCTTGCGAAATTACCGATTCGCCCCTCCTGCACCTTCCGGGAAGCTTCCGCGCTCCTTGTCGTTCACGCATGACCGCACCTGACTCCGACCGACTGGACCTCCGACTCCTCCTGAGTCTAGTCCGGCCTGCATTCCATCGCACACGACCATGGCGGTATCCGACCGCCTCGAACCTCGACTCCTCCCTGAGTCTAGTCCCGATCCATTCGCTGTTGCCCGTTGTGTCCACCTCCGGTAGCTCCAGCTCCGGTTCCTCGTCTCCCAGCTCGCAACCACCTCAGCAGCCTCGATCATCCTCGACGTCTCCGACCGTCTGGACCTCAACACCTCCTGTGCCTAGTCCCGGTCCTCCCACGCCTCACCATGACCTAGCTCCGAAGTCCTGCAGCCACACAGACAAGCAAACCGTCACATAGCACCACTCGATACAGTAAGCATAATAAAGTCCAAACCTGTCGAAACATCAGAATATGCATCCTAACCCCATACGACCAAGTTTGACCAAGTCCGACCGAGCCCGTTACACCACGCAACGTCTTGGTCCGAACCAACCGACTCAAACTCGACTTTCCTAAACCGATGTCAATTACTCATCATACACACGGGATGACCTCCACATGGTCTCTCAAATTGAACTATTTCCTTTCCTGTGAAATTCCTGCATTTCAAATGGTGCTTTATGCTGAATCTGCACAAAAAAATAGATCACAAATATACTATTATTCACATACAACTTTTGCCGAAACACCTTCGGATTACTGCACATGGAAATATACCTTCTTGAGATGCTGTTACATCCATATGCTTCCATTTGCTATGCATCATTTATTGTTAGTATTTTATCCCAACAACGCAAATACATAATAATTGTTAGTGATATGCCCTAGAGTCAGTCATATAGATGATTCTATCAATTCTACGTTTATGATCTTTTGGATCAATGTTATTATGTTCCTTGAATGAATTATTATTTATAAAGGTTGGCAAGTATGTGACTTATTGATGAAGCTCTTTATTTGTCGAATGTTATCATTATAATAGATTCATGGTCGAATGTCACTGGTCAGGACACTAGTGACTTACAGATCAGAACATGTATTGATTGATGATCATATTTCACCGGTCATAGATATGAACATGTCAAACCAATAATATGAACACATGTTAGAGAATATGATATTGAATTGATCCATCTTGAGACACTGTTGAGATTGTTATATTTTTACATGTTATCAATTGGTCTCAAGCAATTATGAAATATAATCCGTGTACTTGGGATCAATATAGTTTTCTACATGTGTAATAGTGTACTTAGGGGTTGCCAAACGCTACACCGTAACTGGATAGTTATAAATATAGCTTTCGGATATACTATAAAATATACAGAGGAAAGTAACTAGTCGGATATGGGATTTACCCCTCCTTCATAGCAGGAGAGATATTTTTAGACCCCTCGATGTCGAAGTTATCCATCACAAGATCGGAAAAAGATTGAATAGCCTATGGACCACTAATGGCTATTGCATCTTGTGTGCTTTAAAAGTCCAAAATTCAAACTCAAATTATTGCTTCAAGGTGTTTGTCAAATAACTCATGAAGGGGGATATTGTAAGACCCTGTGGTGGCCGCCCTGTGAGATTGATGAGTATTTAAAATTGATGGTGTCTTGTTTGTGTTGTTTGAGTTTAATTTTGAGAATTTGCATTTTTAGTTGCTGTTATCTGAAGCTGGTGGTCATACCGATAAGGATACTGCGGTATAACCGGCCGAAGTGGTAGTACCGGCTTGTGGTTGTTGGTAGCTATTTTCTAGAGGTTGAGGCTACTGGCCAAACAGTAAACTAGGAGAGTAGTAGAGTGGAGTGGTTGTGATGGACGAATCATGCCTGCCCCTTCTCCATGTTCGGGGCTTATATATATCTCCACGAAGCACAATTACAATAACGCCATCACAGTCATGTATCTCCTGGAAGGGCATCCATATCATTACACATATCACACTAGGCCCTACAATCCCCAAACAGGCTGGATGGGCTTCGGTGGGGGCCACCCCTACTACAGGAGCCTCTCATGGTAAAGGGCTTCTCACGGGTCGAAACCATGCCGCCGAGCCCTTTGGCCCCTCCGTCCCTGTGGCGTATGCTGTAATCCGTCATGGGCCTTACAGGTTGAAGGTGTGCTGATGCCTGACCAAAGTCGTACCGTCTTTTCGCATGTAAGGGGACACGCGGCTGAATGCTGCTGGCGCGTCGTGCGGTGTCGGTTGAAGTTTGACATGTGCGCGCACGGTTGGCGGGTTGTGCATTGTCAGTTTTTGCCGGATGCACTTCCCAATCGTGGGGGAGCCAAACAAGATTGAAAACTGCGCTTGCCGTCGTGTCGCTGTCCTTTACGCTTGACCTGTTGTGACAGCGTTGCCTTTCCACCACCGCTTCCTTGTGCACTGCTCCATATACGCCACTCGTTTTCGCCGTCCACCACCGCCATATTTCTTCTTTTCACTGGACCCATTTGGTAGACGATGTGGTGAGCGGTCCAGCCAGATGCACGCCGTCATTTGTCGTCGGCCGTTCTACGAATGATTGTAGCAAAATGGGCCATGGCGATGATCATTCCCGCCGGCCAAGCGATGGCGCATCGTCGAGCTGGGCTGCTCTTCTAGCCGGCGTGGGTCGTCGACGACCGAGGTGGAGTACGAATTGGTCGGGCGTGACCCATCAACGGCGAACAAACGGTGGAGCGAGGCGAGGAAGCTAAAAGGCGCGTGCTCGAATCTGCTGGGGTAGAGCTTGGTGATCAAGGAGACCATCCGATAGCTGGTCCGCGAAGGGAAGATCTCGGACCGCGATGCGGTTTGGGTACCCTCCACTGATGAGACGGAGCCACATCCCACGTAGTCGGAGGTGGTAGTCTTCGTCGCCTACCTTGAGGCTGGGCTCCAGTTCCCCTCCGCCATGTTTGTTGGTGAGGTGTTGAGGCTCTACTGGCTGGAGCTGCCGCAGCTGACCCCGAATGCTCTGGTTCGGTTGGCTGTGTACTGTTGGGCCTCGCCAATAGAGACGGTGTGGCCCAGTGCGTCTTTGATCACTTTTCTGCACGACACGCGATACGAGCCGACGAAGCTAGACGAACAGGAGTACTCCAACTTCGGGAGCGTGAACTTCGTGCTGCGCTCATCGTGCACGATAAAACATTCATCTTTAAGTGAAATGAACATCCAAAGCTTGCTCAAGTGAGTTGTGTTAGGTTTTCTCAAAACTCTAGATTGATTTTGTGGAGCCTTTTTAGTCTACCCTCTATTTCTCTGCCTTTTTCGTGGTGTCGCTCACAATTGCATTCTGAGGCTAGAGGGTAGGGACCTACTTATAGACTCTACTTTCAGGTGTTACAAAAGTGATCCACCTGTTTCTAATACACCGTGAGATTCCTGAATCATGTCACCAACCACGATTAGGCAGATCGGTTTTATGGGTCTAAAATATATTAGTCCCTAGCACATATGTGTGAATTATGCACATGATCAGATTGTTTACGAGATCAATTCCAATCTGATCATATGGGTCTACAACATACAGAGCCGATCCTGCAAAACAAACCAAGCTATTTCGCCTTGTATTGTACCCGGGTTAAACATAGACACACGTATTAAATTTCAGTAGACTCGGTCTCAATAAATATGTCTACCATATTCTAGCACAACTATTCTCGACACCTCAAATATTAATTCCTAGAGTTAAATTCCACATCAAATTATTCTCCATTATTTGCATCAATAATATGAATAATTTCACATTAAGTTAAATAGACAATAACAATAATATATGTTGTAAGGCACATAAAAATTCTGACATCTCCCATTTGGTTGATACATTTCAATCAATAAAATGAAGTCCTATATCTTTAACATGCTTAGAATACTCCTTCAATGTGTTTACTTTTAATATGAAGTAAGTGATAGATTGTGATGTACTTTCTACGACCTAAAGTGATAACAGAAATTCTCTTAGCTATATACCTTCCCTTGCTACATCAGATGCAACAATGTATTCAACTTCCATAGAGGAAAGAGTAATTGCATCCTATTTCCTGTTGCACCAACCGCCAAAGTAAATAGATAACAAGAAGTTGATTTTTTGTCATCCGGATCCTCTTGCCAATAAACATCAGTATGATTCTACAATTGAAGATATGACTGTTAAAACATAATGAATAATCCATTGTTCCTCTGACATAATGCAGTATTTATTTGATTTGTTTCCAGTGCTCTTCCCCACGATTCTTTTGATATCTACTAAGAATTCCAATGACATTGCTAAGGTCAGGTCGTGTGAATAACATAGCATACGTAAGACATCCTAAAGCTGAAGAATAAAGAATTCCATTCATTTGAGCTCTTTCCTCAGGAGTATTTGGATATAATTCTTCACTGAGTTTATTTGCCTTCACAATAGGTACATTAACATGTTTGTTGTTTTCATGGAAAATTATTTTAAAACGCTTCGAAGGTATGCCTTTTGGGACAACCCAAGAATCATTTTATTCCAATCCTATGTATTTCAACTCCTAAAACATATAAAGCTTCTCCCATATCTTTCATGTCAAATTTAGAAGACAATCAAGCTTTCACATCCATCAATATATTTTTATCATTAAAAGCAATGAGAATATCATCAACATATAAAGACAATAAGACAAAAATATTTAGCCATAAATTTTGTACATATGTAATGATTACCTTCCGTCATTGAAAAACCATATGACATGATAGCATTATCAAAAAGAATATACCACTGACATGAAGCTTATTTAAGACCACAAATTGATCTATTCAATTTGCAAACCTTATTTTTCATTTTTTTCTCCAAAACCTTCTGGTTGTTTTATATATATTTCCTCCTCCAAAAAAACCATTAAGAAAAGTAGTTTTACCATTCATTTGGTGGAGTTCAAGATCATAATAAGTCATCAAATGACTAATAATTTGAATTAATGTAAATTTTACAGGAGGAGAAAAAGTTTCCTCAAAATCAATACCTTTCCTTTGTGTAAAGCCTTTAGCAACAAACCCAGCCTTATATTTTTCCACTAAACCTGTTGCATTCAATTTCCTTCTAAAAATCCATTTACAATCTATGGGCTTATGGTTGTTTGGTAGATCAACAAGTTTTCAAATTTTATTCATTTTCATCGAGTTTAATTCTTCCCACATTGCTTCCACCCATTGTTTTGATTGTGAGAAGTTTATTGCATCTTTATAAGTTTTTGGTTCTTCCTCTAAATATAAAATTTTGGAGTGAACTTCCCCAAGAACAAATAATAATCATCTAGATATTGGGGTGTACTTGAATTCCTCCCATTTCTCATAAGTATGTTAGTGTTGGAAATTTGATTTGTATTTCCTTCAGGAGCTGAACCTCCTTCAGTGTGATAATTAATACCAAATATTTCTATCTATGTTTTCGGTGGAGTTGCCAATAATTTCACCCTCGTCCACTTAGCACGGCGAGGTGTGTTTTGACATAAAAATATTGTATTCCTACTTTCCACAGTTTATCCTTTTCTGGATCATAAAATATGTACTCTTTTGATTTCAAAGAATAACCAGTAAAAATTCCTTGCATGGTTTTAGGCTACAATTTAGTACGGTTTTGATTTAGCACTCTAATTTGTGCATTACAACCACAAACAGTTAAGTGTCAAAGTGAATATTTTCTTCCAGTCCACAACTCATAAGGAGTGATTGTTATAACCTTAGATGATGAATAATTTAGTAAATAAACAGTAGTATGTAAAGCTTTACCACAAAAAACAAAAAAGATCTATATAAGCCATGATAAACCTAACCATATCCACAAGTGTTCTATTTCTCCACTCAGCAACACCATTTTATTACGGAGTGTAAGGTATGGTATAATGACAATAACTTCATACTTTTTTTACAAAAATCATTTAATATTTTTTAAGTGTATTCTCCTCCACGATCAATTCTTAAAACTCTGATATTTCTATTCAATTGATTTTCCACTTCAGTTTTAAATGTCTTGAATACGCCAAATCATTCCGACGTATGTTTAAGAATATACACATAACCAAATATAGAACAATCATCAATGAATGTCATGAAATAAATCTTTTGACCTCTAGTGAGAGTAGATATCTCATTATGAATATCAGAATGAATAATGACAAGAGGCTCATTAGATATTTCCGCCTTTGAAAGAGGCGCTCGAGTCATCTTACTCATTATACATGCCTCACAAATACCAAAATCCTCTCACTTAAAGTAAAGAATTCTAGAATTAATAAACCTCTTAATTCTGTTTTTAGATATGTGACCATGTTGTAAATACCATAAATAAGTTTCTTAGCATGTGTTATATCATTGGTATTTCTCACTATGGAGTTATTTTCACCAACTAAGTAATCAATATTATCATCATTTAATAGTTCATCAAGAAAATAATAACCATCATGATGAGTTTTAGTATGCACTAATTTTTGATTGAGTAACTCTTCATTTTTCAAATAGTATATCATAACCAATAGATTCTAACTGAGTAACAATGATTAAATTCCTTCTCATGCTAAGTGAATATAGAGTGTCCTATAATAATTTTCTTCGATTGGGGAGTTTTAGGACATAATTTCTAATTCTAAGTACATCAGATTTAGCATTAGTGCCCAAAAAGATATATCTATTTTCCATTAGAATTGTTTGCATAGAAGTAAAAACTCTATGATCTCTAGTAATATGAGATGTAGCACCAAAATCAACATCTAACTATTTGAAAAAGTAGTACTAAGTAAAGATTCAGTGCATAAAAAATATTAGACATACCATTAAGCGAAGAATTGCCTTTACGCTCAGTCAGCTCTGAAATTTTCATACTAACCACAGTTGTGATATTTAAAATTCTTTTACTTATCATTCCTCTGAGTTGAGTTATAACTTTCACAGTCATCCTGATTGCATTTATTGTTAAGTTTTCTCTCAAATCACCATTAGACTACCTATTTTACCAATTTCTTTTAGTATACCTTTTTTCACTCCAAGGTGTAACTCAAAATTTTGAGTATTTCTTTCCTTTTCCTGAGAGAGTTTTCTATATTCTTTCATAAGCAAATGATGCCACAGATTGTGCATATTCAGTATTCTTTCATAATGATAAAAAGATATCTTAAAATATTCTTATAATTTGGTAAAGAGTTTAGAACAACCATGATTTTACTATTTCTGTGCTGATTCTACTGTAGCGGTACTACTGGTTTACTGCAACAGTACTATCGATTTTACTGTAGCGGTACTACTGATTTTACTATAGTAGTACTACCGATTTTGCTCAGTTTTACTTAGGTATTTTTATATGGGTGATTGGTCTCTGAACTTCATGGTTTTTTATAGTTATTGGAGTGAAGAACTTAGAGTTATGCTTCCATTTTGAGAAAAGATTTGAAAAAGTCTTATAATCTTGTTGGCTCCTATTCAACTCTCTCTAGTCGCCATCTTCGATCCTGCACTGTTGTGTACAACTTCTGAACTACATACCATTATGAGTCCAAAAGGCCAAAAGGTAAAGAATTCTAGATAGGATGATCATATATATGATGCAAGAGGCTAGAAAGGTATGTTGATGACGGTATGCCTGACCTGAAAGAAACAAGCAGTGCTTCTTCGCTTTATGAAAAGAAAACAGTTTGTGCAACTCTCTTTGAAGAAAGTATAATTAATTTTCTAAGAATTATCATAACAAAGAAGATATGTTAGGCCCAACAGGTTGATTTTGTTAAAGGTTTCTCTCGTAAAGTTTAGGCTCTTTTCAAAAAGATGCTGAAGAAAGCAGGGTTCGCTTATAAGGGCATCTAAATCTGCATGGGTTTTATCAATTCTCTGCTTATAAGGGCATCTAAATCTGCCCATAAGGAGTGCCCATAAAGAGGTGCATGTATTAGCAATATGCTCTCCCCTTAATTAACCATCGAAGGACCTCTTTCATTGGTGATTCTCTAAGGCTAATGAGCAGTTTGGAGGTTGGCCGGTTGTGCAACAGTGACCCCTTGTGACTTAAGAACCTTGCTTTTCTAGGGCATCTGGTTATATATTTACAGAAAATGAATACACATAAAATCTACGAGACAGGTGTCAGATTGCAGTAAAATTTGTTACTGTGCACCACGAGCGTGACAGAATCTATGCCATCACTTCGCTTTTGGAAAGAAAGAAAGGTTCTGCACAAACGTACTTTCCGGAAGCTGGCATAAAGCAATTCTCATCCACAACTACAGAAGACTCGAGGCCATAGCAGAACCTGCTTTGGCTGCCTATATTAAACCCAATGCTGGTGAAGCCAGGGAGCCAGAAGTAGAAACCAAAAGGGTAGAAGTTGGTAGTCGTAACACAACACATACATAGCTTTTCCCTCCGTACTGCGAGGTTCAAAACAGAGCTATATTATTGTGCACATCAGCCAAGAAATGGGTGAGGTAAGTACTTCTTAATCTACAATTGTCAGTGTTGAGTACTTGAGTGTCGATAAACTTTCAGATTTTTAATCGAGATGCTGTCTCAACTTACCTAAGCGATGATTTATCTTAAAATCTGCACCTAAACTGAAGTTTTTTTAAACAAGTACCTAAACTGAAGTTTACTTACCGTAGTTTCAGTATCAGTCTGGTTCCTCAGTTTGTTATTACTGTAGTTTTCAATTTTTGCTAAATTGTAATGGTAGCATAACATCCACTGAGTGAGACCTGTTTGTTGGTGCCAAAGGAACAAAAGGAGCCTGTGAAAGAAGAGCAAGCCGAGAAGAAAGGGGAGGCAGGAGAGGAGAAGAAGCCAGAGGAACCTCAAGAGATTGTGCTCAAAGTCGAGATGCATTGCGAAGGATGCGCAAAGAAGGTCGAGAAATCCCTTTTGAGATTTGAAGGTTTGTAACATTTCACAGCATCTCCAATTTAAATTCGTATTCATGTATGAACATACCGTAGATATCTGCATCTCCACTCCTATGTTCAAATATGGCATCCCAACAAAAAAATCTTGAACTGAATAATGTTGATAACTTAAAACAGGCGTTGAAAACGTGAAGGCCGACAGTCGATCAAAGACGGTAGTGGTGAAGAGCAGGACGGCGGATCCTGCGAAGGTCTGCGAGAGGGTTCAGAAGAAGACCAAGAGAAGGGTTGAGCTGATTTCCCCTCTCCCTCCACCTCCAGAGGAGAAGAAAGAGGAAACTCCACAACAACCTCCAGAAGAGAAGAAAGAGGAGGTACTTGTGATTGCTTTGCAACCGTGCCATTCATCATTTGTGAAATGTGCTGCTTAAAATCAAGTAACTTGTCAACTTAACATGACTACTGAACAAGAGCAAGACACAATCTTATAGTGCTCTAGGTTTTGTAGTACAAACTTTTCAGTGTCGCGATGATCCAAATTTTTTGTAGTACAAAATTTCCAGAACTCGCCTCGGAGCGTTGCGGAGGCCTCAGGAGCAGTGTGCGAGACGAGCGTGAAACGGAATCGCCTAGAGACAATTTTTCCAGCGACTCGGATCTCACATGCAACTCTGATAATAATACTAATTGTTAGATCGGACTCTAACCATATGTCTAAGTTCAATCGGGTTTACTTCCTAGGCTTTAAGTCCAAACAGGTTGAATACAACTAAATCCTTAGGCTGCTGTATGCAAGTTCTACAACAACAGCCTTATAAGTAATATTGGATCATCTTCATCCAATAAGTGATGTCTCCCTTACATTTATAAGTTTTGTTTTTTTTCCTTCCCATAATCGATGTGAGACTATTCCCAATATTGTTGCCCTCACACATCGGCCGTGTACTTCCACATTCATGAAGATAAAAAAGATGTAAGGTGGCTGGGGTCTGATATCAATTGTTAGTTTTGTCCCAGGAGAAAACCCACACATCACAAATAAACAGAGAGAATACGGGAGAAATTTGCCCCGACAGCAACTACTTAGCCGAGTTTTCTGAGTTTCTCTATTCTCTTGGTCGCTCTTCTTCTTACAAAATTGGTTATAAGTCTCCTTATTATATAGGCTAATACTTTTCTACTAACATACGTACTTTAAGTTGGTCACGACTTCAACTTAACTTACACATAAAGACGAATTATACTGTGTCTTAAACATAAGTCAAGTTATTTCCAAGATTGTTGACATGATCTAATCAAATTTTGCAGCCACCGAAGACGATAACTGTCATCCTGAAGATCCAAATGCACTGCGAGGCTTGTGCGCAGCTTCTACGGAAGCGTATAAGCAAGATAGAAGGTAGTGTCTGCTTAGCCTTTCGAACTCTTACATGCCACAGACTGTTTTTTTTAATACACCAAACTGTTTGTTTTTACAAGCAAAATATTTTCCTGAAATTTACCAGGTAAATCAACCATTACAAAGCAAGAGATGTTCTAGTCGTCAGTAATTAGAACTGTTATATATCAAGGCAGGTTGTTCACCTTATGTAGTAGTCTGTAATTCAGTGAAGTACTGCAATCACTTGTGCTTGGAATAAGGCCAGAGTAAATGGCAATTTGCTACGAGTAAACTAACTCTATTAAACAACAATGCCAATTAACCATAGCTTTTGTCTAAGCAGGTGTGGAGTCCGTCGTGACTGATCTCCCCAACGACCAGGTGATCGTGAAAGGCGTCATGGACCCAGCCGTGCTCGTCGACAACATCCAGCGGAAGACGAGGAGGCCAGCGGTTATCGTCGAACAGGAGAAGCAGCCGGAGGAGAAGCCAGAGGAGGAAGAGAAGAAGCCAGAGGAGAAGGAAGAGGAGAAGAAGACCGACGCTGACGCTGTCTACGAGCTCAAGAAGTACGAGGTCTGGCCGCCCGTCCGGTACTACGTCGAGTACGTGTACCCCTACTCGCCGGCGCCGGAGGAGTTCAGCGACGAGAACCCAAACGCTTGCACCATCGTGTGATGCCGCCGCTAGCTGCTGTTGATCTGCTCAGCCTGCTAGTTGTATGCGTGCTAAGATGTACTACTATTCTACTATCTCGTTTTCCATGAGAGTGCTATTGCGGAGCTGTAGTGTGCGTGAGTACTAAATACTTGTGCCTTGATCTTCAGAACATGGGAGGTGACGTTCTCTGAAGATTTTTTATCATAGTAAGTAGGATTTTGGAAACTATGAGAGCTTGGGTATGCTGATTTGGTGTGGTGCTGTGATCTGTAGTTCTGTATTGCATACTAATTTTGTAGTAGCACTGTTGGTTGCAGTGACGCTGAACAATGCAATCTGGTACTACAGTTTCGAACCTAGAACCGCACAAATCGGACGGATCTGAAGTGCACTGTGCATCCTTCTGAAGCTCAAAATGGAACTCAGAAAAACTTTTGACTCTCTCTCTCTCTCTCTCTCTCTCTCTCTCTCTCTATATATATATATATATATATATATATATATATATATATATATATATATATATATATTAGTAAAATTCTAAAAATGTAATCATATGGGAATAATTTTTATGACAAATATACTAATAGCATTTTTCATGACAAGTCAGTATACTTCTATGTATATTGAGTTAGTGCATGAAACTACAAAGGCGGAACGACAATTGCAAGAGGATGCTAAGTTTGCAAGATCAACATCCTTTGCTGTCCGTACACCGTCCAGCGGAGGAAGATATGTATCTAAATCACAAATAAACCAAAGAACAGCTCCAAGTGGTGGTTCAAGCTTTCGCCCATCATCTAGCAAGAAGGAAAAAGCCACTCCAAGTGCAAGGAAGCCATCAAATCCAGCAGCTAGTGGTGCCTCTTCTGTGGGTTCTACAGCAAAGAGTAACGGCATACAATGCTTCAAATGCCTTAGTCGTGGTCATATGCAAAAGGATTGTCCAAATAACAAGGTGATGTTGATGTTAGAGAATGGCGAATATGATTCTGCAAGTGAAGAAGAGAATGACCACTATGCTGATTTAGGGACATATGATGATGCATATGAGGAAAAGCAAGACATAGAGTATTGTGATCCCGGTGTTGGTCATATACTTGTGTGTGCGCCGACGGTGTTGAGTATGCAACCAAAGGCTTTCCATGAACAGCGCTGCAATTTATTCCACACAAGAGCTCAAGTTAGCAAAGATGGCAAATTTTGCAAGGTAATTATTGATGGTGGGAGTTGTCATAATTTGGTTAGCAAGGAGCTTTGCAATAAACATGGGTTAAAGTACAAGAAACACCCACATCCATATCAGATTCAGTGGTTGCATGAGAGAGGCTCGTTGAATGTGGGATATACCGTGGTTGTTGAATTTGAAATTGGCACTTATCGTGATACGGTGGAGTGTGATGTGGTGCCTATGGATGTATGTCACTTGCTGCTAGGAAGGCCATGACAATATGATCGTGTTATGCTTCATGATGGAAGAACTAATCAATACAAGTTTTGGTGGAACAACAAACAAGTGGTGCTGCGACCGTTGACTCCTTCTCAAATTGTAAATGATAATGTACAAAAGATTGAAGTGCAAGTTGAGAGTGAGAAAGGGAGAGAACAAAAGAGTGTGATTCCACAAAAGGTGAGCGAGAGCCACAAACCAAACAGGAGAGGTAAAAGCAAGAGTGAGGGAGAGAAAAACTTAGTCATAATAGCCACAAAATCTGATCTGAGAGAGATGAAAGATGATCACGCTTTGATGCACCTTGTATTGTTGTACAAGGATGCATTACTTTCTACTAATGATTTAACATCTCTTCCTAGTGCTGTATCTCAAGTTTTGCAGGCTTACGACGACGTGTTTCCGGAGGAGGTACCCGCTGGTCTAACACCTATTCGAGGTATTGAGCATCAAATTGACTTAGTCCCAGGAGCCCCTCTTCCCAACCGGCCGCCATACCGCACAAATCCAGAAGAAACAAAGGAGATTCAGCGCCAAGTGCAAGCCCTTTTGGACAAAGGGTACGTACGCAAGAGTCTTAGTCCTTGTGCCGTTCCTGTTAAGTCCTTGTGTCGTTCCTGTTATTCTTGTTCCTAAGAAAGATGGTACTTGGAGAATGTGCGTAGACTGTAGAGCTATCAACAACATAACTGTTCGCTATCGTCATCATATTCCTATGTTAGATGATATGCTTGATGAGTTAAGTGGTTCTACTATTTTTCTAAGATGGACTTGCGTAGTGGCTACCATCAAATAAGAATGAAACATGGTGATGAATGAAAAATTGCTTTTAAAACAAAATTTGGCTTGTATGAATGGTTAGTGATGCCTTTTGGATTGTCCAATGCTCGTAGTACATTCATGTGCTTAATGAACCATGTTTTGAGACACTTCATTGGAAAATTTATGGTAGTTTACTTTGATGATATTCTGATATATAGGCGCTCTTTGGATGATCATGTTGAACACATCAAACAAGTGCTAGAAGTGCTTAGACAAGAACGCTTGTATGCCAATCTTGAGAAGTGTACCTTTTGCACTAGTAAGGTTGTGTTCTTAGGCTATGTTATTTTAGCTCATGGAATTAAAGTGGATGAATCTAAAATTGAAGCTATTAGAAATTGGCTAATTCCTGTGAATGTTAGTCAAATTCGTAGCTTCCATGGGCTTGCTAGTTTTTATCGGCGATTTGTGAAAGACTTTAGCACCATTGCTGCCCCATTAAATGAATTAACTAAAAAGGGAGTGATTTTTGAGTGGGGAGAAAAACAAGACAAAACTTTTGCTGGCTTGAAGAAATGTTTGACTGAAGCATCATTGCTTGCTTTACCTGATTTCACAAAAACTTTTGAGATCGAATGTGATGCTAGTGGAATAGGTATTGGTGGTGTTTTGATGGAAGAAAGAAAATCCGTTGCTTATTTCAGTGAGAAACTTCATGGTGCACGATTGAATTATCTTGTTTATGATAAAGAACTATATGCTCTTTTGCGTGTGTTGGAAACTTGGCAACATTATCTTTGCCCCAAGGAATTCATTATACATTCTGATCATGAAGCTTTGAAATACTTAAAAGGCCAAGCAAAATTGAATCGTAGACATGCTAAGTGGGTAGAATTCATTGAGACATTTCCATACATTGTCAAATATAAGAAAAGCAAAGAGAATGTGGTAGCTGACGCATTTTCTAGAAAACATGTGCTTTTAACTCAGTTGGAGGTAAAGTACCAGGGTTGAAAAGTTTGAAAGATTTATATGCTTCCGATCATGAATTTGCAGCACCATATTCTAATTGCAAAGATGGGAAGGGGTGGGATAAGTTTCATATTAATGATGTTTTTCTCTTTCGCATGAATAAGCTATGTGTTCAGAAGTCCTCGGTGCGTTTGTTATTGTTGCATGAATCTCATGCAGGAGGATTGATGGGGCATTTTAGGAGAGAGAAAACTTATATGATGTTGGCTGATCACTTCTATTGGTCAGAGATAAGGCGAGACGTCGAGAGGTTCGTTCATAGATGCATCACCTGCCATAAGGTGAAGTCAAAACTCAATCCACATGGTTTGTATACTCCACTTCCTATTCCTAGTGCTCCTTGGGAAGATATTAGCATAGATTTTATGTTAGGACTGTCTATGACCAAGAGAGGGAGGGATTCAATATTTGTTGTTATGGATAGGTTTTCTAAAATGGCACATTTTATTCTCTGTCATAAGAGCGACGATGTGTCGCATATAGTTGACTTGTTTTTCAGGGAGATTGTGAGATTGTATGGAATGCCAAGAACCATTGTTTCTGATCGCGACGTCAAGTTCATGAGCTACTTTTGGAAGACTTTGTAGGCCAAGCTTGGGACAAAGTTGTTGTTTTCAACGACTTGTCACCCATAAACAGATGGACAAACGGAGGTGGTGAATCGCACACTTTCAACGTTGCTACGTACAATGATAAAGAAGAACTTGAGAGAGTGGGAAAATTGTCTACCGCATGTGGAGTTTGCATATAATAAGGCAGTACATTCTACAAGTCAATTGTGTCCATTCAAGGTGGTGTATGGTTTCAAACCAATCACACCACTTGATTTACTTCCACTCCCACTACAAGAACGTGCTAATATGGAGGCTTCTAAACGTGCTGATTTTGTGAAAAAGCTCTATACCACAACCAAAGAGGTAATTGAAAAGAAGGTACGTGCTTATGCTTCCAAAGCTAACAAGTCTAGAAAGAAAATGCTTTTTGAACCAGGTGATTTAGTGTGGGTACACCTTCGCAAAGATCGCTTTCCGGAGAAGCGTAGATTCAAATTGATGCCCCGTGGTGATAGACCTTTTAAAGTTCTTGCCAAGATCAATGACAATGCATACAAAATTGAGCTTCCAGGAGATGACTATGGGGTAAGTTCTACATTCAATGTTGCTGATTTATCACCCTTCTTTGGACAAGATTGTACAGAGTTGAGGTCGACTCCTTTTCAAGAGGGAGAAGATGATGAGGACATCTTTACTATATATTCATCTTCTACTTCAAGTGTGTATGATAAAGCTAGATATGGAGCTCCAACGAGCCCTATGACAAGAGCAAGAGCTAAGCTGCTACAACAAGAAGTGCTTTTGTTTCTTAAAGAATTTCCTATTGCTTTAGATGAGAATGGTATACTACCTAATGCAAATATATTGTGTGTTCTCAGATTCGAAAGCAATGGAAGAACAAGGACGGAAGGACCCACGGGCTAGCTCCAAAGAGAAAGAGAGCCATGCGACCACAAGGAAGGAGGCCCATGCGGTCACATATCAAAAGGAGGGAAGCTCCATGTAGCCAAGACTTGAAGAAGAGGCCCATGCACCAATTGAGGAGTTTGTGGGTCTGCGTGCCAATAATGGGCTGAGATTGCGTAATTCAGCCATGTAATTAGTTAGTGTTCAATTCCGAATTATTTTAGGATTCGTAAATCAGATTGAACTCGGCCTTAGGCCCAAGTGCGTGCGTGCGGAGGTTAGGGTTGGCTTTATATAGCAGTCACCCCCTATTGTTCTTTAGACCAATTTTGATAATAGAATACTCTTATTTTTTCTATTGGCCGAACCAACTTGAAAGAAAAATTGGGAGTTCATCGAAATCAAGATCGTTCAACCTTTTCTCTGGGAATTGGGAGCGCGATAGAACTTCATCTTGTGGTCGTGAAGTTCAGCACGTGTGGTTGGGCGAATTATAGAGTGCTAACTCTTGCATTGGCAACGGGTGATCACTACAGTTCGTCGAATCCTCGTGAGTATCTTGATTCTACGTCGAGAAGATCGGACGACCCCGTATCAAAGGGCATCGTTCATTTCGGTACCACTAGGAAGCTTAGCCCGCGGTACATCGGCCAGTTTCCACTAGTTGCATGTGTGGGCAGTCTAGCCTCTTGTCTGGAGTTGCCAGGCTCGTTGAGGGGTGCACAATGTCTTTCATGTGTCTATACTGAAGAAGTATCTGCGGGAGCTAATCACTGTGGAGCAGGATCTCACTGTAGAGTGTCGACCCGTGCGTATCTTGGACTCGTCAGAATGGGTCATGAGGAAGAGGACCATTAAGTACGTGAAGGTCCTCTGGATGAATCAGCCTGAGCGGGAGGTGACGTGGGAGCTTGAGGATCAGATGCGGAATAAGTGCCCCAAGCTCTTCGAGGCTGGTGAGTATTCGTAGTTATTGTTTATCTTTGTTGCTCCCTCTTTTGTCGTACTCCTGTTCTGCGGTTCTGAGGTGTTACATTCAGGAACGAATCCTTTTTAGGAGGGGAGAATGTAATGCCCTAGATATTGATTCGGTATTTCCAGAAGTATTTAACGGATTTGCGGGGATTTCTTTTTCTTCTGTTGAATCGCGAAGGTGGGTGTGGGCTACGGATTTGTCTAAAAAGGAAAAGAGAGAAAAAGGAGGATCGGTAGGCTATCCACAGAGGGAGTCGGACCTTCCACCTCCCACCTAGGGCCTAGGTCGGCCCCCTTAGGCCCAACCGCCCCCTTTTCCCCAAACCCTAGGTCGCCTCTCCCTTGTGGCTGCCACCTCCCCCCCGCACCTGCTGCTCCCCTGTTGGAAAGAAGAAGATGAAAAGAGGAAGAAGAGGAAGAGAAGGAAGAAGAGGAAGAGAAGGACGAAGAGGAAGGAGGAGGAAAAGAAAAGGAGTAGGGTGATTTATGCTAGTGTTCATAGGTTCTTGCTGTGGTCTCCAAGGGTAAATAACAATTTCCTATCCCTTTTGTTCTTAGCATTTTCCCGATTGGGCTAGCTTTTGGTTAATCGTTCAATCTGCACTATCTACTATGTCCTACGAATTAGGGGACCTTTCATGCAAAATCTGGGGATTTCACGTCCTAGAGATTTGTAGAGGACTTCATTATCTTTCTGTAGAGTTGTCATTCACTTCATTCCGATGAACGGTTTAGGAGTTATGAGTGTTGCCGTGTTGCTGTACGGTCTGATCATTCAGGTTGGGGCTGTCGGTGGGAATTAAAAGATTAAAAATAGAAGACAATTTTTCCTGCAGAACCCATGAGTATTAAAGTTATAGAGGACTCAGTGACCTAGTTTTTATATTTTATTCATAATTTTTAGACAAGTGGGTTGGGCGCAATAGAGGATGGAATTCTGCTGTGTAGCACAGTTGGTTTCAGTATTCAGTTTCTATTCGTGGGCAGATTCAGAGAATCTAATAATTTTTATGAATTTTCTCATAATAATAGAAGTTGTAGATAATTTTGTAATTTAGCTGTTGGTAAAATTTTATAATTTTTTTGAGCAGTGTACTATTAGTTGTGGTCCGTAGAAAATCGTTGGTCAGAACATAGAAGCAGATTTTGTCTTCTATTTTCCATTGCGGATTACACCCTTTTAACACCGAAATAAAATTATGGTATCTTCGCGAAAGTTGTAGCTTTCGTTCTGTAGATTTCAAAATTGTTATTTGTTTATGTGGTCTGTTTAGTGGATAAAAAGATATAAAATAGCAGGCAGCGCTGCTGCTATGAGCTGAACATCGGAACGACAGTTTGAGAGAGTTGTTGGGTTTCGGGTATAGTGGCACTCTACCTTTTATTGAGGTTTTGTGCTGAGTGGTGACTTGTGAACAGGTGGTTTCGCTCCTGACCATACTTGAGCCCTTCGCCCCTTCGGTAGAGGCAAGTAAATATAGCGGTTGTTGCTACAGTTTAACTTATTAATTTAACTACCTTCACCATAATTATTGATGTTTGGTAATTAATCCACTTTTAAATAAAGATGCCCTGTTGTGCTATATGTCTTATTTTACATATTGTTGCCCATGTGGTTATTTTCATAATGAATCATGCGTGGCCATATCATGTCATTTGCATTAAAGTTATGTCACTGTACCTAGCCACGACCGTACCAATACAGCATCATACATTGCCGTAGTACGATGCACAGTCTTACATTGCCAGATAAGAGTTCAGTAGATCATTTGCATACATATGCATTTCATGAGGATAAACCTTATTATGAGGTTTTAAGAGGTATTGGCTCATGAGAGTCACTTATGGTATGAGGTAATTTCTAGTGATTGCCGTTGGTGTGAGTATAGGAATAGGCTCGTGAGAGTCACTTGTGGCATGGGGTATTTTTCTTGTGGTTGCTGTTGATAGTAATTGTGGTTTTGGATATTGAATGAGGCTATAGTGTAGATGTCGAGAATTAATTGTTAGTCATTAATTTGATGTTTAATCATCCATAGTTTAATTAATTTGTTAAATAATTTGATTGCTGAGATTTCATCTCACCCTGTATTCCCTCTCCCAGTGATCTTTGAGCATGTTTGGAAAGGGTAGAGCAGCATGGCAGCATTACACAAATCTTCATGAGTTTTTCTATAATAAGTTAGAGGACTTAATTCTTAAAGCATTTCTTTCTCTCAGTTGTTGAGCACTATATCTTAATGATGCTATAAAGCATCCTTCCAATCTTTTGCTTAGTTTAGTGACTTGCTGTTTTAATTCATTGTTTTCAACAATGAGCAATGCATCACATGACTTAACCATATAATAATTAGAATTAATTTTAGAGCAACATGGCATGGCTAACAAATCATCACAAGAAATAGAAGTACTAGTCTTAGAAACGTTATTAGAAGCAATTTCTACACTAGATATTTCATTTAAGATATTGCATGTAATTTTTACATGTGAGTGAGATTTGTTAAGGTCCTTTAGAAGGAGTGAGTCATGAGTTTCCTTTAGCTTCTCATAAAAAACTTTTAGAGAGAGATATCTCTTCAAGACCTTAAATTTTGACTTCCCCTTTGCATGAAATCCACTTAATTCTTCAAGCATATCCATTAATTCATCATATGTAGGCTTATCATCGTCAATGGATTTTACCTTGTCTTTTTTTGCCATAAGGCATGTAGTAGAGAAAAAAAAGTGATGGGGCCTTTTTTATGGCAATACCGACAAGTCTCCTTTTCTTAGAGGACTCATCATCATCGGAGTAGGAGTCGAAGTACTCCTCATCGGAGTGGCGAGCCTTGCCTTTGCCATCTTTGTGAAGCTTCTTGAAAAGCTTCTTCTTGCCATTGTATTCCTTCTTTTTGGATGACTTGGCCTTATCATCATTCTTTGTTAGGCAATGAGAGGCAATATGTCCCTTCTCATCGCACTCGTAACAACGGATATTGCTATAGCGCTTATTGTCGTTAGAGGAGTGCCCCTTTTTGCTCTTGTCAAAATTCACACTCTGATTTGAGTGCTTCCTCATGAATTTCCTCATTCTCCTCACACAAAGAATGAACTCCTCTTTGGAGTTATCTTTTTCATCTTCCGACTCATCACTTGATACTGCTTTAACTTTGAAAGCGGTAATCTTCTTTTTAGAGGAGGATTGCTCCACAAACTCCTCTTTGTCCTTCTTGTACAACTCATTAGTTATGAGGTTACCCAAGAGGCTGGTTGGTGTCATCCTTAACAACTCGGGTGTTAACCATCTTACGCACAATATCAACATTAGTTAGATTAGTGCCTAAGCCCTTGAGCTCATTTACAATGCTATTAAGTCTAGAATACATCGTATTGATGTTTTCATAGGGCAACATTGTAAATGTTTCATATTTGATCTGAAGTCTATGCAATTTGGCCTCTTTGACCGTAGATGCGCCATCATGAATTTTCTGAAAGTGTGGTTCATATCTCATGAGCGGTTTCCAAATTGCTCACTCGATTGAACTCATCCACGTTGAAAGCACCAAAAGAGCGTTCATCGCTTAAGCATTGAGGTGGGAGTTTCGCTCCTCAAGATCCGTGGGATGTGTAAGATCAAGTGGCATAACAAAACCCTAACTTACAATCCGGCATAATGAAACCCCCCAATTACAATCCTCCATATGTTTGGACCTATGGTCTTTAAATAAATAGACATCCTAATTTTTCAATAAGCATAATTTGATCTATCAAATAAAGGTGCTTTGCCTATGGATATACCCTCACTAGCCATCATTTCTCTATTAGACGGTTAAGTCTAAATAAAAGAGAGACCAAGCTCTGATACTACTTGTAGGATCAAGAATGGCCGACTAGGGGGGAGTGAATAGGAGGTTTCTACAAGTTTTAAACCTTATTTGACAATTCTAGCAAGAACAAGTTAATTCAAGATTTCTAGCACAAGTCAAGAGCTAAATTCTAAGTTTGCACTAAGTCACTCCAAGACAGTGTCAATACTAAATACAATTTTAGCTAAACAATTCTACACAAATAAATAGCTAAAAATGAAAATAAGAAAATAAGAAAGACAAAGGAGAAAACCGCAATGAAGACAATCGATGTTTTCTGTGGTATCGAAGACTTGAAGCTCTTCACTAGTCTAAGTTAAGCTAAGCCCAAATGGATTGAACCACTCTACAAATTGAGCCTAATAAACCTCAACTCCACTAGGGTTGCTCTTCCTCCACACCGGAGATAGCGAGCACCGAACCACTCACAAACGGTGTCGAGCCTCTTCACAAGCTTCTTGAAGAGATCACCTCACGATCTTCCTCCAAGCCGTCTAGGAGCCGACAAATATCAAGAGTAATAAACCACAACCCTTGAATGTTATCAAGTGCCAAAGAGATCGACTAATGATACAAATGCACTTGAATGCTCTCAACTATCTCAAAATATGAAATATGAGCAAATGAGTAATAAAGGTGCAGAAATGGATCTAATGTGATGGGGTCAAGATATCTTGGATTGGTGCTAGTGAGGGGGTATTTATAAACCCCAACCACAAATTCGATCGTTTAGAGAAATTTTCTAAAAATATCAGCAGGTGTGATACTACCACCATTGATCGACCAATACTACTTCAACTAGGATTTAACAGTTATATGTAGCTCATTTAATGCTTTGAACTAGCTGTTATGATTTGGTGCAATATTACCATACTCACATGGTTTGGTACTACCGCACAACAATAATACTACTCGGTTCAATCAGTACTACCGATTTGTAGGGGAAGAAAAATGCTCAACAACATGCTCTCTGGAAATAACATACCGCCAACTAGGAATCGGTCCTACCGTATTGTGGCAGTACCGCACCTCATGTGTGGTCATAACGCATGCGATAGTACCGCAGTTGTACTGGCGATCATACCGTTTTTACTAACAATTTTTCATATGCACTTCAAGATGCATGCATGTCTTAGTTGATCAAGATGGCACTGAATAAATCCTCAAGCTACTAGCCATGATCACTCTTTATAGTATGACATCTAGTCTATAAATCTGATCTTTATAGTACGACATCTAGCCCCTAAATACCTTTGTCTTAAGTCATATCGATCTTTTATTGTCTTGCATGACATTTCCATATAGTCATCCATAATCTGGAACTAAACCTTTAAAACATCTTAACACACATATTAGTTCCTTAACACATTATTGTCATTAATTACCAAAATCATTTTTGGAGGATTGGGGATTTTCTTATGCTGAGGCATGAGATGCTAAAGATTGCTAATGTGTGTCTATCAGATCGAGCACAATGTGACCCGAGAGTTAGAATCTCACATGTGTGAGAAGTACCCAGAGTTGTTCTCCATAGGTACGAGTTAGAATTGTTTTCTGTTCAGCCGTTTTGTGTTGTTTTCTATGTGGATTGTCGGGAGTCAGAATTCAGGGACGAATTATGTTAAAGGGGGCAAAATGTAATACCAGAGAGCTAGGGGTAAAGCCAAGCCAAGTCAATGTGCCATTTTACCCCACAGGCTTTTACCCATGAGGTAAAACCTCATTTTTACCAAAGCCATGCCTGGGACCGAAGGTCCTTCGAGTTGCCCCATTTCTTTTTATTTTTACACAGTGCACAGCTAGCTAGGAGAGGCAACCAGATAAGACCAAGGCTAACCAAAGCATTCAACAACAATATAAGAGGATGAAGATAAGGTCGAGCCACTAGTGCACATCGAGAACTCAGCCACCACTCCATCCTTTATAGGCCAAGACACCACAAGCCTCTCCACTTCATTTCCTTTCCTCCCTAAACCGAGAGCAAGACAGAGGAGTCATACCCCAATTTTAGCACTTGCCCAACTTGGCCAAACCAAAACCACCATAGAGTGGTAGTGAGGGAGGAGAGCTGGAGGGAGGAGCCTATAGGGAGTTGGGGAAGATCGACGGTGTGCAGGCGGAGGCTGTGACGACCAAGGGCCCTAAGGACCGCGGTAGGCCGACAAACCAAGTAAGGTCTCCACAACCATCTCATAGCCTTCACGGCACACACAGCATGGAGAGAGTAGGGAGAAGGCGTATACCGAAGGCCAAGGTCGCAAGCGGTCGTGGCCAGAGACGCGTGTGGGACCGAGCCGACTAGGGGCTGAGCTCAAGGCCGAGCTAGCTATGGCTGACTGGCGAGGAGGCCAGACTTGGAGGAGGAGCCGAGCTTGGGGAGCCGAGCACGTAGCTCGTCAGCGCCGTGTGGTGGCCGTGGGCACAACTGGGAGTCGACACCAAGTTAAAATAGTTAGAGTGTAGTGGTAGCATTCTAGGCTCATACGATGGGCCGTGGTGTTACAATTAATTTAGCACCAACAATGTACATTGTTGTTTTGCTAGGCATAAAAAGATGGCTCAAGATGTTTTCCCGAATAAAAGAGGCAAGAAGAACAAGAAGGCACTATTAAGAACAACCAAGAAAGGTAAATCTTAAGGCAAAACTGTTGTACTATGAATCCACATGTATAAAATAAATTTAACTTCAGTGTCACAAAAAATGAAGCACATGTCTTGTTGAAATAGATAATAAGAGAATATTTTAGTTGTAGAATCTCAATTCCGGGGAACTACAATGACACTGACTAGACTGTCACATCCATAATGACACAACAGACAATTGCGTCGATCCTAGATCAAGAGAATGTTGTAATCTTGGCAACGCTCTAGATAGTGATATTTCTCCTTAACAAGTTTAGACTCGTAACAAATAGTGATATTTCTCCTTAACAAGTTTAGACTCGTACCAAATAGTTTTTAGCTTCTAGCTTATAGAAGTTACGAGGTATTTTGAATGTGTTGGTTTTTTAACATAGCTTTTTCTCTTTTTTATTTTGCATTTTTCTTTACTTTCCATTAATTAAATGTTTTAGCTAAAACTAATAGTCGCAACAATACCATCTCAATAGCTGCATTGAACTCGACCAGTGTTGCGGCTGGAATACCGCAGGAGGGAGAAGGGCGTGCGGCTATCACCACAGAGGAGGGAGAATTGGAGAAGGGTAGGAAAGAGACTTCTTTATTTTTCCTCTTGAATTCTCAGCAAGCCTTAAATCTCCTATTAATATAGATATTATAGATAAGAAAGGCAATGTTAAGGGTTGCTTAACTAATTCTATGCAATCGGAAGGATTGCTTAACTAACTAAAAGTGATAGCTTTCTAAATAACTAAGTTATTCCTATTGAAGTCTCTTGGAAAGATATCTCTATTGCCTTGACGCGGCTGCTTCTTGATTTTGTGCCGGCGCTGATATGGAATGCCCCACATGACAACCTGGCCTACAAGTGGGGCAACAGGAAGACCAGTTACAATGATTTGCAGATGATGACACACATTGATTATCTGAAAGGTGCTGAATAGACTACGTTTTTCCTTATTGAAAATAAATTAAGCAAACCTTTGAAAAAGATTTCAGTATTTCACAAATTTCACATCCTATTCCGGTGTTTCCAACATGAAACCAGTGCCACGGTCTCACGGACCAAGAGGGAAATATTATATGCCATAAATGTTCTGAACATGAAACTTGAAAGTTGCAATGCTGTGGATAATGGATTGCGCGAAGGCTACGATAGCAGAAAACAAAAATTTTCTACCGCGCACACAAGAACATCATGCTTACGGAGGGATCATGGATCGTTACCACTAGACGCGCAGCGCAGCGAAAGAAGAGTTGGAGAAGCCGATCCAACCACGCGCGTCGAGGTAGTAGTGGAAGTAGTCGATCGTCCCGAACCGATCGTCTCCTCCACGCGATCAACCACACCACGAGCGGATCCAATCAGAGGTTGTTGATGCCGACCAACGCCGCAACGAGCGGCGCCTCCACCGGTATCCACACGTCCGGTGGGCGCCGATCACGAGTGTACCAAAGACTCATGAGCGGCTAGGGTTTGGCTCGGAGGTGGCGGCGTGGTTTAGCTCGGGATTATCGGATCGTTCCCTCACCGCCTCGCCTCCATATATAGACCTCCTCACTTGGGCCTCGTGGACCGAGGCCCAATAGGAGTCTATCCGGATCTCTATCCGAATTGAGCCCATATCCGAATCACATTCGAATTAGTGTTCCAACCCGTTAAGTGTGCGACAGCAGGTTCACGTATACTTGGTCGTGACCCGAAACACCTTCCGGTCACCGTGTTAATAGCGGCCTCTAGTAAGACATATTAACCCCAAAGTATACGTAAAGATCATATCGGTGAACACGTAATGTTCTCATGTACTAATCCCTTTGCCTCACGATATAGATTAAGCTCAAGGCGAGACCGTGTCATCCTCTTAATAGCTCAATCACTCTCTCGATTCGTGATGGATTATAAACTCGTGATTGACTCCTCAATCACCTTGGCATGGCCATGCACTTTCATAATCCATTACATCGAGGGGCCCGAGATATCTCTCCCATAAGGAGGGCAAATTCTATCTTGATCATTCACATCCCACTACATGTTTCATGGCAAACCCAAAGACTACTTTTATGACTACCCGATTCACGGAGTAGTGTTTAGTAGTCCCAAAGTAAGCTACTACGCATCTTGGGAACCATGATGATTTCAAGTCTAAGGATTCCACATAAACACTACTTGAGACCAACCGATGACACATGGAATCTCTGCGGTGTCTCATGGCGGGTCTATCCAACATATGTTCACTAACACATGTCCATATTATTGATTTGGTATCTCCATACCATGATCCATGAGACATGATCATCAATCAATACATATGCTGATCTTTGAATCATATTTGTTCCTCATATGAAATATAATCAGGGATCATTTAGAAATAGCAACATTTTGGCATTAAGAGTCTCATGAATAAGTCACATACCCATTGATCAATAATGATAATGTCTATTTCAAGGAACAAAGCAATGTATCATAAACATAGTATGTGATATATTCAACATCTCCATGTTGCCTCTAGGACATATCACCAACAGTGGAGCCTTTGGATCCCCTAACTCCTAGCTGACCCAACCCCTAGTCAGCACACATGAACCCTGAATGTACGACAGCAGAGTGCCCCACTACAAAGTTAGGGATGCAACCTCTGCTGACTCGAGCACGAAGCACTCCATTTTCACAGGGTTTAAGGTAGTAGTTTGTGTTGTATTTCAGGGGGCAAAATCGTAAATTCCCAATTGAGAAAAGAAAAGGAAAAGGAAAAAAAGCGGTGGGGTCCACTGTAAGTGGACAGCGAAGAGATAAGGGAGGAGACTTCGTCTCCTCCCGTGCGTCTGATCGCCTCCGCGTGCGTGCCCGTCTTGGCGTCGTCTGCGATGGCCGTTTTGTCTTCGATCTGGATCTCGCGATTTTCTCGGCGATGAGAGGCGGCGGTTGGAGAGGCGAGCGACGGAGGCGCGGGTGGCCGGGTTCCCGGGCCGCCGCTCGCGTCACCTCCTCGCAGATCCCGCCCCTACAAATAGCCGAGTTCGGATCGGGTGAAGTATCTCTTTCCGATCGATTTTTCTCATCGGAGTTCTTCGATTCTTTTCGGTTCTTGATGTGCGGAGGTTCGGGGCTGCGGCACCATCTCGGTTGAGATCTTGTCTTGGCGATTTGTAAGCACCCTTTCGGTGTGAAAAGAAATCAAAGGTAGAAGACACATTCGAAGGGGAAACGAAGGCGGTTGTTCTGTTAGAGTACTCTTGGCCGGAGTGCTTCCTGTGGTCTTGTGCGGCGCTCCCCTGTACCTCGACTCCGGCATCGGACTCCCGTGGCTGGAGAAGGGCTTTGTATCTCCGTCAACCACACCTCTTTTGTTCATCGGCACAGAGAGGTGATAGGTTTTCTGGGACAGTACTTGCTTGTACGCCTTGCCCTGTCTTTGGTGATCTTCGGTTTCTTCAAGTGATTTCGAATATCACTACCCTGTGAGTTGTTCATCTCTGTTCTTCAGAAGTATTGTTGTAGAAAGAGATGTTTTGTGGGCTGTGGTTGCTTGCTCTGTGAAGAAATTGTCGCATACTGAGATTAGTCTAAATAACTGGACTTGATTTGAGCTCATTCGATCTGTTCTCATGCGGTGCAATAGTTGGTTATATTTCGGTGAATAGATCATTATGTGCAATAGCATTTGATAGAACTAGCTCTATCTGTATATTCTGATTATATTCTCTGATCTGTTTATCCTGAAGTTATAATCTGATAGTCTATTGGTCTCTACCTGTTATTCCATTGCATATTAACATTTAAAAACTGAAATCAAGAAGTTAGAATCTTGTTTTGCCTTGTTATGGTAGAGAGAACATAAGGAGGAGCTCAAATCTTAGATTTTAGTTATGAGGACTTTTGTTAAGAGTATCGATATCAACATGAGAAGGCCAAGATGTATGATCTTGAGCAACCATGTTCTGAGAGCAATATTAAAATCTTTACATTGTTCACTACTAGATGTAATTGCTCTACTTTGCAAAGACTTGCTTAGTATGTTACTTTCGGCAGCTGTATGGTCACATTCATTGTTTACTCATTTGTATGTGAATGCCAAGCCGTTATCTCTTGTGTCAGTTATGAAGGTTATGTTAAGTAAATATTCACTTTGCAATGACTTAACTGATGCATATCTAAATATGATATTTAAGTCATTCTTTTGTCATACTTGTGTGAATATTAGTATCATAATTATTATTGGAATTGAAATAGAAAATATGCTTATACCGCAATATTTACAACAGTTTGTAACATGTAAGTTAATTTCATGTAAATTACTCAGCTCAACTCATATAACATATATCGAAAGGTGTAATGTAAATTTGTGGCCCCATATAAATTTCTGTAAATCTCATGTTTCATTCCACTTCTTTAAAGACTCAGCCCTCCATAACCACAGATGCATCTCATCAGAGCCCCTCTCCTAAGCAACATCATCTCATCGGAGCCCCTCTCCTAAGCAACAAACGACATGATCACCTACACTCATTAATCAGTGATGCTTCCTTTCCTACACTGGCTCCAAAGCTTGTGGTTCCGATCATTTAATTTGGTGTCTGGCATCCCCCAAGGAAACAGTAATTATAATTATACTATGAAGAACATCACTAAAATTCTAAGAGACATAAGAAAATCAAAAGATTAGCGTCTAGTTCCACGACCGCTGCTATTCCTATCATGACATAGTTTGATCAGTAAATCCAACATCACAAAGTATAGGAAAATTCGAATATTTCATTATGTCAACATCAAGACCTGCACCACCAATTCACAACATCCCCAAAACCAAAATCGAAGCGGAAAAAACAAATACTAGCATTTAATTGAAGGGGAAATTTGAAAGAGCACAAAGAATGAAATAAATGCGAGATTCAATTGATACCTTTAACAGACAAAAACAGAGTTCAGCGTCAAGTATGATTGCAATTGAACTTGGATATCTAGAACAGTAAGAATCTATAATTCTTTAGTTCATCTTGAATTCTTGCATGATTAACAAATAATTCATTAGTTTCTCCTGAGACCAGGACATCACCACCTACCATATGAACAACTAAGCAGTACAAGCCATTACCTTCCCAATTTGCTTACCATAGCAGAGCAATCACAGAGAGTAACCAAATGAATTGAGCAAACCCTTCCCTAGCTAGAGCACAACGGTGGACGCCGCCCGGCACCATGGCACGACGGTCTCGTCCCCCACAGGCAGGATAGCGCCCTCCAGCCGCGCCTCCCGGACAGTCCCGTTCACGATGTCGAGGGCCACGACGCGCCCGCCCGCGCGCAGCAAGACCTCATGGTGATCGCTCTCGAAGCGCAGCGGTCGTGGGCGCACGTCCCCACACCCACCGTCCATAGGGAGGCCGAACATGGCGTGAAGCAGCTTCCACTCGTCACCTGCGGCGAGTCCGTACAGCTCGAGGGCGTCTCCGAGGCAGACAGCAGCGCAGAGGTGGCCGGCCGCGACACCAAGCTGCCAGAGCGCGTCGGGGTCGCAGGAGGCGGGGGGCGGCGCGATCTGGCGGGTAGTGCCCGAGGCGATGTCCAGCGCAAGGACGCCGGCAAATGCAGCGGTCTTCCAGAAGACGCGGCCGGCGAAGGCGGCCGCGGACCCCGGCACGACGCCGGCAGCCGTGGGGGCGGGCACCTCGCGCCACTGCCCGGTCGCCGACGCGTAGATCTCGAAGCAGTTGTCGAATGCGCACACCACCCAGTACCCGCCATTGGCGTCGCAGGCGATCGCGGCGTCGTGGGAGCGCGAACGCATCGGGAGAGGCAGGGTGTGGCGCACGCCGGCGGAGGGATCGAAGACGTAGTACCGCGACCACGCGCCGCAGAAGAGCACGCGCCCGCGGCAGCACGCTGCGGCGTCGGCGGGCCCCGCGATGGGGATAGGCGGGGCCACGCCGCCGCCGATGCCGGCGGCCGCTCGGCCGAAGAAGACGGCTGACATGGCGCCCTCGTCGCCGACGAGCAGCACCCACTCCTCCTTGGTGCAGGACTCCTCGGCGACGTCGATCCAGTCGTCGTCGATGGCCATCGCGAGCAAGGAAGGGTGCGCTCGCTCGCTCGTGTGGATCGGGTTGGAGGATTGGAGGAGAAGGAACAAAGCAAAATAAAATGAGAAAAAAATGGATGGAATTTTGCGATATGGAGTGGGAGAATATTTGTGAGCTTATATAACCTCCTTGCGTGGAACAGTGGTGGGGACGCGCAGCATTTCCAGCTAAAATTCGGTGGAAGCAGGAGGCTACGGGAACCCACAACTCGACGTGCACACTCGTCAAAATTTTTCATCTCATTGTTCTGTGGGGCCATGATTTTGTGCGGTGGTAATGTCAGTGACTCGATGATCTCAGATTCTTCGTGTGCGGGAGCTCAGGTGGAGAGTTCCCTCGATCTTCTGTGCAGATCGAAGGAGAAGGAAACTGGGGATTGTGGTAGGCCTGGCACGGCCCTGGTGCTTTCGTTTTGGGCGGTTCATTTTCCGTCGGCGAAAAGATAAAAACACGTATAGTTTACTTGTGCGCGGAGGAAGTTCACCAGTTGTATACACTCGGTGGTAAAGATCTCTCGTCACGTCATCGAGCCGAGACAAGCCAATTATCTCCCCACACGTGTCCTCTACTGAGAGCAAACCATTTCTTTCTTTTTTTTTTCTTTTGCAAGAAGAAGCAACCCATTCCTCTCCCTGAAATTTTGCGTACCACTAGTTCTGTACCGTATGTTGTATTGCAATGGAAAATAAAACTTAGCAGTGAATATTACGATGTAACTATATATTCTTACTGAAATGAGTAGATGTTTGTTTCCACTTAACTATATGACCTATTTCTAATATAATATATAGCCAAATGTATGTTTAGAATGACCTAAACAGCTCAACTAACCAAATATTTAAACCCAAAATCTTTTTCATAGAGCCCGTCCTTAGTATAACCCAAGAACATACTCCACGACAGAGATTACATTCCTAAATGTGGCCAATTTTCTAGCATTCTGTATTTTTTGTCTTGCTTTCTATTTATCTAATAATGTATATATAGCAAGAACACTAACTTTCATAGGTTTTGGAGCACGAACAAAAATATGACATTTTAAAGGTGCTTTCAAGAAAATAAAAACCCTAGGCACAAGAAAACTAAAGCCAATACCTCGGTTATGAGAATTTTTTTTCTCGGTGCATCTGCATTTTGTGGGTCAAGAATAAAATCAGACTTTGTATCTCCAGTGAAAGCAACTTCTAGGTATAGTATGGTATCTGTAATCTAATATAAAACCATGAAGTGAATAGCAACGTAAGGAATATTCCTAATTGAGAGTAGGTCAATAGCTCACCTGATACGGGGTCGCCCGATCTTCTCGACGTAGGATGGATACTCACGAGAGTCTTGATGAATCGTAATGATCCTCCAATGCCAATGCAAGCGACGAACACTCTTTAATCCGCCAAAACACACTCGGGTTGATTTCGCCGACCACCAAGCGAAGATCTATCGTGCACCCAATTCCCAGCGGAAAGACTGAACGATCTTGATTGAAGAAAATCACTCCTAATTCCCTATGGAACTTCGGCAGCAATGATAAACTCGAACAAATTTTAATAGATTGATTTTTCTTAAACATGGTCTTCCATTGATTTGATGGTTGCTTGGTTGAGAAATTCTTGGACACATATATCATAGCTCCTTGCCCGCATGGACTCTCCTTCTCATGACTCGTGGCAGGTTGGTCCTTCTCCACTTGATCTGAGAAGACATAACATATTTGCATTAGGTAGTATGTTATTCTCATTTAACGTAATAGAAGAATCTTTAAGAAGCAAAAGCACCTGTTGTTGAAGTAGCTTAGCTCTTGCTCTTGTCATAGGACCTTCCGGAGCCTTATCAATAGCTTTGCCATGCACACTTGGAGTGGATGATGAATATGTAATAGAGATGTCATCATCATCCTCCCCCTCTTGAAAAGGAGTCGTTCTCGACTCTGTACCATCTTGTCCAAAGAATGGTGATAAATCAGCAACATTAAAAGTAGTGCTTACCCCATAATCGTCTCCCGGAAGCTCTATCTTGTATGCATTATCATTGATCTTAGCAAGTACTTTAAAAGGATCATCACCACGGGGCATCAATTTTGATTTACGCTTCTCCGGAAATTGTTCTTTGCGAAGGTGTACCCATACTAGATCACCTGGTTCAAATAGTATTTTCTTTCTAGTCTTGTTAGCTTTAGAAGCATAAGCACGTACCTTCTTTTCAATTACATCTTTAGTCTTTTCATGGAGCTTTTTCACAAAATCAGCACGCTTAGAAGCCTCCATATTTGTACGTTCTTGTAATAGAAGTGGCATCAAGTCAAGTGGCGTATCGGTTTGAAACCATACACCACCTGAAATGGACATAGTTGAGTTGTAGAATGTACTGCCGATTATATGCAAATTCAACATGCGGTAGGCAATCTTCCCACTCTTTTAAATTCTTTTTTATCATTGTCCACAGCAGCATTGAGAGTGTACGGTTCACGACCTCCGTTTTTCCATCGGTTTGCGGGTGACAAGTTCTCGAAAAGAGCAACTTTGTCCCAAGCTTGGCTCACAAAGTCTTCCAAAAGTAGCTCATAAATTTGACGTCTCGATCAGATACAATGGTTCTTGGCATGCCATGTAGTCTCATAATTTCCCTGAAAAACAAGTTAACTAAATGCGACACGTCGTCGCTCTTATGACAGGGAATAAAATGAGCCATTTTAGAAAACCTATCCACAACTACAAACACAGAATCCCTCCCCCTCTTAGTTCTAGGCAATCCTAAAACAAAATCCATACTAATATCTTTGCACAGAGCGCTAGGAACTGGAAGTAGAGTATATAAACCATGTGGATTGAGCTTTGATTTCGCTTTATGTCACGTCACGCATCGTTGAACAAACCTCTCGACATCTCGCCTCATCTTAGGCCAATAGAAATGATCGGCCAACATCATGTACGTCTTCTCTCTTCCAAAGTGACCCATCAATCCTCCTGCATGAGACTCCTGCAATAATAGCAAACGCACAGAAGACTCTAGAACGCATAGTTTGTTCATGTGAAATAGAAAACCATCATGAATATGAAACTATCTCACTATTTTCCATCTTTGCAATTAGAATATGGTGCTGAAAAGTCATGATCAGAAGCATATAAATCTTTCAAACTTTCTAGCCCTGGAATCTTTACTTCCAATTATGTGAAAAGCACATGTTTTCTAGACAATGCATCAGCTACCACATTTTCCTTGCCTTTATTGTATTTAACAACGTATGAAAAAGTCTCAATGAATTCAACCCACTTATCATGTCTACGGTTTAGTTTAGCTTGACCTTTCAAATATTTCAAAGCTTCATGATCAGAATGAATGAAAAATTCTTTAGGCCAAAGATAATGTTGCCAAGTCTCTAATGTGCGCACAAGAGCATACAATTCTTCGACATAAACAGGATAATTTAATTGTGCACCATAAAGTTTCTCACTGAAATATGCAACATGTTTTCTTTCTTGCATCAAAACACCACCAATACATATTCCACTAGCATCGCATTCAATCTCAAAGGTTTTAGTGAAATTAGGTAAAACAAGCAATGGCACTTCAGTCAAACATTTCTTCAATTCAGCAAAAAAGCTTTATCTTGTTTTTCTCCCCACTCAAAAGTGACTCCTTTTTTAGTTAATTCATTTAATGGAGCAGCAATGGTACTAAAATCTTTACAAATCAACGATAAAAACTAGCAAGTCTATGAAAACTACGAATTTGACTAACATTGACAGGAGTAGACCAATTTCGAATAGCTTCAATTTTAGATTCATCTACTTCAATTCCTTGAGCTGAAACAACATAGCCTAAGAACACCACTTTGTTTGTGCAAAAAGTACACTTCTCAATATTAGCATACAATTGTTCGGTTCTTAGCACTTGTAGCACTTATCTAATGTGTTCAACATGTTCTTGCAATGAGCGGCTATATATCAAAATGTCATCAAAATAGACTACCACAAATTTTCCTATGAAGTGTCTCAAAATATGGTTCATTAATCGCATGAATGTACTAGGGGCATTAGATAAACCAAAAGGCATCACTAACCATTCATACAATCCAAATTTTGTTTTAAAAGTTGTCTTCCACTCATCACCATGTTTCATTCGAATTTGATGATATCCGCTACGCAAATCAATCTTAGAAAAGATAGTGGAGCCACTCAATTAACCAAGCATATCATCTAACCTAGAAATAGGATGACGATAACGAATGGTAATGTTATTGATAGCACTACAGTCTACACATATTCTCCATGTACCATCTTTCTTAGGAACAAGAATGACAGGAACGGCACAAGGGCTAAGACTTTCGCGTACATACCCTTTTTCCATGAGTGCTTGAACTTGTCGTTGAATTTTCTTTGTCTCCTCCGGGTTGTGCGGTACGGCGGACGGTTGGGAAGTGGAGCTCCCGGTACCAAGTTAATTTGATGTTTGATGCCTCGAACGGGTGGTAGACCAGCGGGTACGTCCTCCGGAAAAACATCCTCATAATTCTGTAACACAAGAAAAACCGCACGAGGAAGAGAGGTTAAGTCATTAGTAGAAAGCAAAACTTCTTTATACAGCAATACTAAATGCTCCAAAGTGGGATCATCTCTCATCTCTCGCAAATCAGATTTAGTGGCTATCATGACTAACTTTTTCTCTCCCTCACCCTTTCTTTTTTCACTCAGTTTTTGTTTATGGCTCTCATATTTTGTGGAATCACATACTTTTGCTCCTTCACTTTCTCACTCTCCATTTTCACCTCAACCTTTTGCATGTTATTTTGTATAATTTGAGGAGTTAAAGGTTGTAACAATATTTCTTTATTATTCCACATGACCTTGTATTGATTAGTTCTTCCATCATGAATCACAGAGCGATCATATTTCCATGATCTACCTAATAACAAGTGACATACTTCCATGGACACAACATCACATTCTATAGTATCACGATAAGAACCAATCTGAAAGCTAACATCAACTGTGTACCCAACATTAATAGAACTATTATTGTTTAACCATTGAATTTGATATGGATGTGGGTGTTTCTTATATTTCAAACCAAGTTTAGTGCAAAGATCTTTGCTAGCTAAGTTATGACAACTACCTTCATCAATAATAACTTTGCAACACTTACTATCTTTACTCACCTGAGCTCTTATTTGGAAAAGATTGCAGCGTTGTTCATGGTTGGGATTTGCTTGAACGCTCAATACCGAAGGGGTGCACACAAGGATAGAACCGGACTTGGGGTCACAATACCCATCCCTATGTGCTTCTTCTTCGCTTTCTCCCTCATGGTCATCTTCATGCGCCTCGAAATCAGCAATGTGCTCTCCATCTTCCTCACTAGCAGAATCATATTCTCCATTCTCAGTTATCAACATTACCTTATTATTTGGACAATCCTTTTGCATATGTCTACGACCAAGACACTTGAAGCATTGGATGGAGCTACTCTTGGCCGTAGAACCAATAGAAGATGATGAAGAGGGGACTGGTTCTCTCTTTGGAAAGGAAGGAGTAGCGTTCTTGGCACTCGGGGCAGCACGTGCACTAGGAGTAAAACTTCCACTAGATGGATTAGTTTTAAATGAATTGAAACGAGATGTGGTTTCACCTCCTGTAGGTGCTGTACGGGGAGTGTAGGAAGATGATTTTGAAACCGTCATGTCCTGTTGTACTTGTCTCTCAGCCTTAGTGGATTGATGCACCAACTCCACCATATTGTTGTAGGGTTGAAATTCGGCGATTCGCTTGATAGAAGAATGCAAACTAGCAAGGAATCGGGCCATAGTTTGCTCTTCTTGTTCATAAACATTAGCCCTTATCATAGTCATTCCCATATCTTTGTAGTACTCCTCAATCGTGAAACTCCCTTGCTTCAATTCTGTAATTTATCAAAGAGGTCACGTTTGTAATGTTTAGGTACAAACCTTGCTCTCATGTGGTACTTCATCTCTTCCCATGTAGTGATGGGTGGCTCATTGTTCCTCATCATTTGGTTTTGCATTTGTTCCACCAAACCAAGACATAATCATTGAATTTTAGTCCCGCCATATGGATTGTATTCTCTTCAGAATAGTTGTGCAAGCGGAACACCTTGTCCATCTTGAGATCCCAAGTGAGGTATTCTTCGGGCTCATGTGTATCTGAAAATGAAGGCATCGTAAATTTGAGCTTACCAAACTTCTCCTCGTGTGGTCGTTCTTCGCCGTAACGATTACGGCGGTAGTAGCCGTCGTCATAGTGCGGAAAGTCATTGTCGTCAAAGTAAAGTGCTCCCCCACCACAGCCTCCATGTCGATGGCCCCTCCTTGGACCATGAAAGCCGCCCCTGCACCTCTCCCAGGCAAGGGTGGACGGATGGCGTTTGCCACCACGCGGTCTCGCTGTTGCTGTGCATCTTGGTCACCTCGAGCAACGCCTACTTCCTTATCTCACGGAGGGATGCCACCCCCACGATGAACATTGCCTTCCTCTTGTTGTGGTCAAAGTGCATGCACCACATCGTTCACAATGTTGGTACGTAGCACGCTCATTTGTTGGTTCATCTCAATGCGCATGTCTTGTGTGGAATTGTTGATCTCTACCTTGAGTTGCTCCTCCAAGGCCGAAGTAGTGACGACGAACTCATTACGCAAAGTTCCCATCAAAGCTTGGAATTGAAAACGAGTCACCGGGGAATTCAGACCATGCTCCTCTCCCATGTTGTCGTCTCCACCTGACATGATTAGTAGCACAAAGAAAACACCAAAACCACAAATATATGGGCAATATGTGGAGATCACTCAATCTCACTTTTCCTCTCCCAAGTAAAGTTCTTACCTTTCCGAAGTGAATTAAGGCCAAAAGAAACTTACACTTGGTGGTTGTTATAATAACAAGTGATGATCAAGCGGATTTAAAAGTGACTCATAATTGCACGACAAAAGATATTTTGTGGAGCTTGGTTAGGAAGTATTTATCCTACACGATCTGAATTTCTCGATGTTGTAAAATTAAGTAATAATCCAAGGTAGAAAGTATTGCCTATGTGCTGATCCAATAGATATAAGTGAAGTGTATGAACGCAGATGCAAAGATCAATGTGACTTAATGCAAACAAAGGAATGAGCTAATTGAAAGCAATCTGTAAGTAAGGAACACAAATAGCTCATTTTGCACCAAGTACAAGGAGAGACGCTAGCCAATTGCAAGAATAAGAGTAGAAGGCACAAGATTGCTCAAGAATTTAAGTCACTCAAACTGAAATTATAAACTCGAACCACTCACCCAATCAGCCTTCTCTCTCTCTTTTTTTGCTCACCCTTTTTTTTGCTACCGTGACACTGACCTAAAAATGTGAAATCACTGTTCTGTGTCTATTGAGGTATGTGGGTCACAAACTTTTTGTGGAAGGTAAGGGTATAAAGGTAATTAAAAGATACTTTCTCTCTCTCTAAACTTTGAAATTTTTTTGATCGGGCGGAGTGGGTGATGTACAAGCCCAATGTTTAGCTATATGTATTCAGGAGCAGCCCTTAATGCAATATCAATGACTAGTCTCAGGTATTCAAAGGATATAAGTGAAGCTCGTATGTATGGTGTTCGGCTGTATGGTGTTCAAGGAAGCCAACGTGAACACTAACTCCTCTCTTGGATTTCGGATAGCACCTCCCTAGAGTTGGTTTCGGATGGCAACTTCCAAATGGATTCAGAGGTGGACAGCTAGCCAAAACCGACTTGGATTCTAGGATTGTGCTCAGATTGATCTGGGAGGAGTTGTAGACATGGACCCAACTTCAAGAGTAAATTGAATCTATTTTTTTCGTTTTATGGGGACACAAAATCAAGTTACGCGAAGGAACACAAAGATCAGCACGTAAACAAAATTTCTAATGGATCAAAACTTAATAAAACTCACGAAAATATCAAATGCGAAACTAGGGTTTGGATTTTTTTTGTGTGTGTTTTCGGTTTATGGACTATAGGACAACAAGTAATAAACTGAAATTTAAAGGGATAAGATCCTACCGAGTAAACCGCGCTTTGATACCAAGATGATACAGGGTTGTCCGATCTTCTCGACGTAGGATGGATACTCACGGAAGTCTTGATGAATCGTAATGATCCTCCAATGCCAATGCAAAGGATGAACACTCTTTAATCCGTCAAAACACACTCGTGTTGATTTCGTCGACCACCAAGCGAAGATCTATCATGCACCCAATTTCCAGCGGAAAGGCTGAACGATCTTGATTGAAGAAAATCACTCCTAATTCCCTATGGAACTTCGGTAGCAATGCTAAACTCGAACAAACTTTAATAGATTGATTTTTCTCAAACGTGGTCTTCCATTGATTTGATGGTTGCTTGGTTGAGAAATTCTTGGACACATATATCATAGCTTTTTGCCCGCATGGACTCTCCTTCTCATGACTCGTGGCAGGTTGGTCCTTCTCCACTTGATCTTCTGAGAAGACATAACATATTTGCATTAGGTAGTATGTTATTCTCATCTAACGTAATAAAAGAATCTCTAAGAAACAAAAGCACCTGTTGTTGAAGTAGCTTAGTTCTTACTCTTGTCATAGGACCTTCCGGAGCCTTATCAATAGCTTTGCCATACACACTTAGAGTGGACGATGAATGTGTAATAGAGATGTCCTCATCATCACCTCAACACTTGATTGTTTACACTTAAGTGTGTATACCGTTTTTTTCAACTTTCCTCTAATAGAGTACGTGACATAACACTTTACGATATTTACAAGGAAAAAGATGGACAATAAGCATTAAATTATGTTACAGATCCATCAGAGCACACAGATCATGTACAAAATTTTCAATTTTTGTCCCCGTAGAGGATCAGAGGAAAATCTCCCAGAAGTTTATTGTTGAAATTGAAAAAAAATATGAAATTTCTGTGAGATGGAAACGAACAGACTAGGATGGTAAGGATTGGGCTGCCCTGGCTTGCGGAGGTAGCGGCAGCTGTGGCCGGAGAGCACATTTACGGATATAACAGTAAATTTACTATTAAGATAACATAAAATAAATTTACTATTCACTGAAGTGGGATGGATTCTTACTGAAATGGTGTTTGACACTCAAATTACATTATAGGCTTGTCAATACTGCCTTAAAAGGGAAAAGGGTTTATCAAGTAACATTTGCAAATCTGACTTATACTATTTCCTTGGTACATAATTTGACAATGACAAAGTTTCTTTTAACAACACTCCTCTCTAGTCCCAAACTAAAGAGTTTATAAGTATGAGCAAGCAGCCATCCAACATTAGAAGTTTGTCAATATGACACCCCTTTTAAAACCCAGACACCATGGTTGACACCTTCCATGAAAAGGATGGTTCACGGTTTCGGGTTGCAATCACAGGAACCCCAAGAATTGTGAAATAATGCAATGGAATGTATGACTTGTGCAATAACCATCTTTCACTGCTCGAATAAACTAACCCAACAATTACTGATAGTAGAAAGGCTTGATAAATGATCAGAGTGCGATTAACCCAACAATAACCATGTTTTACCCCATCAATGATCCTAAATATCAAGATTGCAATGAAAAAATAGTGCAATTAACAACAGCCATTAGTAATTAGCAACATCGCGATCAGAGTGATTGAAAGTGCGAACCTGCTTGAGTGAGATGGGGTGTTAGAAATTGGCCCATATGAGTAAGACTCGTTTCCTTAATTCAAAAGTATGCATGGTTTAGTACCATATTGCTAAGGCAAAGTGGGGGAGACCAATTTATCAGGTGGAGTCATCACCACTCCTTGAATATGGATAGAGATGGCATGAGGAGGGCTTTGGCTAATCACGCGTGCACGCATACGTGCGTGTATTCGTGCAATTTCACGTGAAAATCGCGCGGCTGTGCTGTGACGTGGCACGCCACCTAGTAGATCAAGTCCATCTTTATTTTTTTACTGAATCTTACACCACACACACTCTCTCTATTTTAATGAGATTTAAACGTTTGAATTTGACTCTTTATTGGAGTTTTGTTGACAGACAGTTACCAGTGGGTAAATGGCTGGTTAAATGTGTCAATTACCAGTGGGTAAATGGCTATTTAAATTTGTCAATTCACAGTTTGTCTATATATATACCTGGAGACGTCCAAAGTGTATAGCTGAGAATCTAACTGCCTCCATTTCCTTCTTCTCTGTGATCTTATACTTTTGTACTACGTCGTCTGAACTTCGCCAACATTTCTTCCCAGCGTGCACCTGGAAGGAGGGAGAGCGGCTATCTCCGAACCATTACTGTAGAAAGTACCTATACGGGGTAGCAATAAGGTTTCTGGATAGCGTATTTGCGCGACCGCTCCTGCACTGCATCATCTACATTCTGCACTGCATCAATCCTGCTCTGCTTCCTGCTCTTCAACAAGCCCAATTATAAGTCATTCATTCGACTTTAATACTATAATTTACTTGTGTATATTCTGAAGTATGATGAGTAGCCTGTTGTTAGTTATGAGTTTTGTATCACTAGTTTATTGTATTTGTCTCGTAGTAAAACTTGGAATTAAAATATTGCCCATGTTTTCAACATGGGGAACGTGAGCTTCCCCGACATCTCTGGGACGCGCACAACCTCGTTCATGGTTCCCCTCTAGCTCTGGCAAATGCCCGCACATGCCACCATGTCCTTGCGGGATAGCCACCAACCCTCCAACTCCTCAATCCTCATGAGCACCTCACGCAGGAGCTCAGTGGAAAGCTACGCCCAGCAGCTCTGCCCCAACGCCTTCGTCGAACCCATGGCAGCCACCCGTAGCGCGTGCCTGGCCCGGTGAGACCGGGACCACAGGCTGTGCCATGAGATGCTCCCAAACTCACCCCTCATCTCTTGAGTTAGGCTCCTGAAAGACATCCCCTTCCACCATGCCCACCAAACCAGCCCCAAGAATTTGATTGCACATACCAATCCAAGGTTCTCCAAGATAGCTCCCACCAGACAGCAACAAATCTCACATATATGAGCAGTAACAATGGCAAATCTATGGAGTTAGATGATATCTAGAACCGCCATTTCGATCAAATCTTCATAAACAAAGAATGAATGAGATAAATAGATTCACCGCATTCAACTGGGAAACTACCTCAACTAATGGTACCCGCACTGGATGCCACTTTAATGTTCGTGCACTGTTGCCTGCTCCCGAGCATCGCTGCTGAGGAGTTGACTCTATGTTGCGCTGTCGTCGAATTGGTGCCGCACTTCGCCGACGGCCTAGACAAGCCACCACCCGAGGCCGCCAAGCTCACAAGCTCTCACGTTTGTGGTGGTTTCGGTGAGGTAGTGATGCCGATGAGGACCCCGTTCTCTCCCAGGCCGTGTGTGAAACTGTCAGACCCCAGATTTTACTATCCGGAATCGTCTGTGATTTATTGCACTATTCCCTAGATCAGTACATAGTGCTCACAGATATAGAAAATGAATATCAAATATATACCATGCGGAAGTATAAATAAAATAGTAAACTTACACATAGGCCGATTAGGCCGAAATCATTAAATTGCAGCAGCGGAAGAACAAAGCACATAGGGGGAACCCTCAGGACATGCCCACAGGCAGCCAACTGGAGGTTCGCGACCTAGCCCTTGACATCTTCATCTTCTTTGTCATCATGACCCATAGTATTGCTGATGCGCAGTGATCTGATTCTTGACTCTGGATTTGTTATGAGAGCGAGTGTGAGCACACTAACCACCGTGCTCCGCGAGCTAATACACAGAATGCAAATAAACAGTATGCATGGCTTATCAAAGGAAAGACTTGGGTTGTTTTATTTGCCAAAAATAACTTTTGGTAGCATTGTCATTATTGAATCATAGTGTTAAGGTTACTATCTCGAACTCTACACGGCGAACGCCATAATTGACTTAATCCACCAAGGACACACCTCATTATTTACTTATTCAACCGAACATATTCCCTCCAGATTGATTGCTGTCTAAGACTCCAAAAGCGAGTGTCATCACTTATCTAATCCACCGATTATACGCTTTCCATTTTATCACCCACCATCTTATCAATCCATCCATGGGTGTCTGATTCTCACCAATCCTAACCTTCCCCATAAGTTTATTTCTCCAATCTCAAATTTTCTCCAGAACCGTATAATCCCGATTTTAGATCCACTATTTGCCAACTTGGTAACTACACAACCTAATGATAATCCAATACCTTTACTTATGACCCACCGATCAAATGATTTCCATTGCATTATCCAAAATATTCAATGATTGAATCGAAGTGACCACTCTCATATATGAGTCCGAATTTCCACCACCAATTCATAAATCCAATCTTAGGCTCATTATTCAGTAATTTAATTAACTCCTCATTCTAATACAAATCAGGTTTTCTTTATTTTGTATTCACCAATATCTGCGGTATCATAAATTCCTAGTAATCCAATCTTGTGATTGCTATTCATCAATTCTTCACCTCGTAATTTCTAATAGTCCCCTAACACAATTACTTTCTTTATCCCACCAAAATCATTTTTATCAGGGCTTGCTAACAATCCAATTCTTTGTTATTAATCCAAAACCATAATTTGCTCTCCCAATAATCAATCTTGTTTACCATTATCAATCTCTTATTAATTCTCTAGTTTACCTCCACCAAGAATATCCGTGATCAAGTCTACAACTCACCAGTATACTTCCATCAAGATTATCATTGATCAAGATTATGCTCTAGTAATCGTTACCATTTCTTCAATAATCCTAGGAATTCAATTCATTCTTCTAGTATATGATCAAATCCTATTAATCCCATTATTCACAGCCTCTTCCAAGAATTCATATTATTTATCCGTATCGTAATCCCGCAATTTCCCTTGCACTTCCTAATTCTCCAAAATCATTTAAATCTTCTATCTAGTCTATCAATTCATTTAGGCTCTACCAATTTATTTCTACTAGAATCTTCACTATCGTTCTCTTTTTATAATCGACATGGATCCATCAACATCTTTATGCGTTTACCACAAACAGCCATTTTCTATTCTTACGACTCTATTTACTCTTTCTAACATCTTATTTTATGTGAACTGTTATCATTATTTTGCTTTTGAAATATAATACATAGAAATTTCCTGAGACGTAGCAGTTTGAACAAAAATATAATGTGTATGAAATGCAATAATAGTAGCGATTCAGATTCCATCCACCGTTACATGGCATCTGCACAATATGCTTAATCCTTCAGCGTTATAGCCGCTTAACTTATCACTGGGGCGACACCTAGGGCAACTCAAATCAGGGCCTTGCACTGCCCTCCACTTTTCCATTCCCACCCACAAAGTTTTTGAAATAGAACTATATCTGGTTAAGTTCCCATGTCCGCCCTTGACCGTGGGCACGGCTATTCGAATAGTTTTGACTCTGCAGAGTTTGTACACTTTCACCACAAGAGACAGTCAACTCGTTGCCCCACATGATTCCTTAGTCATGTAGTTGAGCAGACCATCACAGTGACTTCAAATTATCTAGTTCCTTTTGTCATCTCACCTTATGGGAAACTGCCCACTTGCGGTGGGTCCCATCTATGCACGAGATGTTCTCCACAGTTACTAACGCAGCCGGGCTCCACTTCCCGCAACGCTTAGAATAGCTGAAAAACTTCACCCTCCCCTTGGTGTCCCTTTAGGCCTCCCCTTGCCCTTGAGTATCCACTTCACTCCAGTACCAGTGAGATAAGTCCGGGAGTTTCGATAAATTTACTTAGCCAAGTTGTACTTTACAGACTTGTGGTTGCACTGTTTTACGTGGGAGGTCATGACAAGATTTGGTCCTTAGGATTACCCGGGCGGTTCTACCACATTCCATAATTTGTGCTTCCATTGCACCACATTCCAGCCCCCAAATCATCCGCCCAGATACTTTAGCAAGTTGAGGTTTTTGGGAGCATAAAATAATCATATCCAACATATCAGTCATTACCACCATGACTGCCCAACCAAATTCTCTCATGTTTAAAAGTGATGCTTGGGTGTTCTCACGCCCATGATTATCTAAGCAATACTAAGCATGGCATATAATTACTGACTTATTTTTGAAAGGGTTACTTTTTATAACTTTGCTAGGGCGACAAGGTTCGCATATTCAATATTCCAAAGGGGGTTTAATATTAATCAAAGCATACAATGGGCATGTATCTAGAATCTTGAATTAAACATGTATTCTATATAAAATAGCAGCATGCAATTTGATAATTTAAACAAAAGTAATTTGCAGAAAATGTAGGTTCAACATGATCAAAGTATTGACTCGCCTTGCGTGGTTATCGCGGTCTTGGGCTCACTCAGAGCGTTCTCATTTGATGGTCTTGAGCTTTTGGTCTTTATCTTCACCTCGATCTTGACCTCGCTTGATCCATAGAATCTCCAGGACTCCAGTTTCTAATTACGCGATAAATGACTGAATTTCAAATAAATACAAATAACTCAAAAGATCCAAATGAATCCAAATAAACTCAATTTAGTTTTATTATGAGTTAATGGGTGATTCGAGTGATCTGAGGCAAGGTGGGGGTAGAATACGATGATCCGATCTTTTTATTAATAGCTTCTTTTATTATTTTTGTATTTGTCAAGGAAGTTCCCTGAGTCGGGTTAGACCTATGATTTGGTGTACGAGATTAGCGGGGCATTATTTTGTCGAGTGCTAAATTCAGAGCATATGTTATATCTAAGCAACGTATACAATTTTTAGTTTACCGAATTAATACTATAGTCTGGGGTTATAACATTTTGTGGTACGATATTTTATGTATCCTTAGTTATCACTAGGCATAGTTTAATTTGAATTAGGATTCATTTATACAGGCCCTGGCTTGTTATGTATATTTATGTTCAACATTATTAAATCTAATGTTAAAATTTAATTAATGACCCCATTATTATTTTGTTTACACTTCAGTTATTATTATGCTCAGCTTTATCTTTAATTTAAATTTATTTACCTGGGCAAAGTTTGTTATACAGGGTCATATTACAATATTGCTATTTAATTAAACCTTCCACTGGGATTTATTTAATGGCAACATGTTAAATATTGGGCCTATATCTTAATTTTGATCAAAGGCAACCCTTTTTTTAAAATTTGGACAGTTTAACAAAAGTCATTTTTCTTTATTAATGTCCTAAATTAATATTTAGTCATTTATATAGTCATTCAAACCACATTAATTAATCATATATGAATTAATCCAAATTTAAATCTTCAAATAATCTTTTTTTATACCCTAATTAAATTCATTATCTTCCCAAATTTTCCATAATTTTTCTGGATTTATTTCCTAATTGAAATGGGTTAATAAAGCTAAGAACAAAAACGAAGAAAAAGGGTGCAGAGAAAGGACTCGAACTCGCGTCTCTGTGCTCACCGCTCGCTCAGCTAGCCAGTTGGGCCCTCAGTCTTTTGCGTTTTACTAGGGGGAATAGCACTAAAGAAGCGAGCGGGTAGTCGGGGACTATACAGAGGAGCCACCGTCAAACAGGGAAGTGGTACAAGGCGGCGGCATCGCCGGCGAGGGGGTAGCTGGAAGGAGGCGCCGACCGGCGAAATGGAACACTGGGAGCACAAGGGACCCGAGGAAGGCGCCGGCGTGAGCCGAGGGGCTTCAAGACGGACCGGCGGAGAGGCTCGGCGGGCGAAAGCGGAGGTGGAATGGGGTGGCAGCGCCGGCGTGGAGGAGGGGAAGGATTGACGGGCGTAGAAGCAGTAGGGAGGCATGGGGATTCTTACCATGACGTTGGCCGAGCGAGAGAGGGGCTGAGGTGAACTGGCGACGACGTCCTACGGCAGCGCGGGCAGGCTCTCGGCGCCGATGAGCTGGGGTGGGGGAGGAGCTCCGGCAGTGATTGGGAAATCTTCGGGGCATTGAGGGGTTGCTCCCACCGCGGGGAATCGGACCGGGAGTCACCGAGAAGAGCTGCCTGTTGGCAAGCGGTTTCGGCGGACGCGGGAAGAAGGTAATGTGTGAGCTCCGGTGCATGAAACCCCAATTAATTTGGGAAGGGAGTAGAGGGGGAGCGGATATACGTCATGACACGGCCAATTTGGCGGGGAATGCACCAGGGGCGCTCGGCCTGAGGAGGGGAGGAAGAGGAAGTCTGGGAATGCAAGGATTTGCGCAGGAGGTGAGAAGCTTCTTATAGCTGCAGAGGGCGGGAGGCGCGGTGGCGGAGGACCCCGGCGGCGGAGGACCACGGGCAATGACCGGCGCTGGGTTCGGCGCAGGAGGCGACGGGAGCAGGCACGGGGCTCGGCGGGCGGAGGCGACGGGAGCAGGCGCGGGCTCGGCGCAGAGCAGAGCGTGACGGGCGGGCGGCGATGGGATAAAGCAGGCGCGCGGTACTCGAGCGCGCCGGGAGGTCCGGGGAAAGCAGGGCACGTGTGGCCACATGCTTCACGGGGAAAGAAAGGAGAGAAGGGAGGAGAGGCGCGGGCGGAGCGGGCCCGCGTGGAAGAGAGAGAGGAGAGGAGAAAAAGTGAGAAAAGGAGGAAGGCTAGGCACATTTTAATATCTGGGGTTTTGATTTAAATTTAAATTACAGTTTAATTTATATTAGGGTTTACTGATTTTAATGTTTGCATGGCATTTAAAAATTTGAATCTTACTCTGCACTTCGATTATTATTATTTTGAGACTTTAGTTGGGAATTATTCTTTTTGCCATTTTTTTACCTAGGTAAATTGTAATTCAAATTCTTATTGTCATTATTTAATGCTTAACTTCACTTTGTGTGCAGATGCTTAGATTTTCCATTTCTCTTATTACACCTTCATTGTTTTTTTTAAATTTGGGTATTATTTCTCGACATATTACTTTGCCTGCCATAAAAACTGCAGAAATTTCAAATAAATGTTCAAAATGAACACCAGTAAATTACAAGAAAAGTTTTAAAAACTCCATATTTTTGAATATATAAATTTTGGGATGTTACAAAAACAACCCGAAATTTTCAAAATTTTGAAATTTTTCTTGAAATTTCTTTCAAATTTGATTTTCTTTCCCAATTCGGCAGGTCTCCGGTGAAAACCGCTTTCCTTTGTCGTCTTTCTGCTTTCTCTGTTCATTGGCGCATTTTGGAGAAGCCGTCTTCTCCTCGCCGCCTCTCCGTGACTGCTCCACGCGACGTGCCACTGTCTCGCTGGATTGCGGCTGCCTTTGCCAGCGCGTTCACATCGACCTAGCGTCGTGGTCTCACCTGTCAGTTGTCCAACTCTTGCTGCTCCCTCTCTCGCTTTGCGTGCCGCTCTGCTCGCTTCCTTCTCTCTCCGCTTTGGCTCTCTGCTCTCGGCGACGTCCTCGCCTCCGTACTACAGCATCAGCGCTTGTCAACTCTCTCAGACGTTGCAGAGCCATGTCGCCAATGCGATTACTCTCTCTGTAGAGCCCCCTGTCTTTCCTTGCCCGCGCGCTTGGAAGTTCCAAAACTGCCTTTCCGTTGCAACCGCCTCTCGGTCGCCCGAAAGCTCTTGGAGTTGCTTTGAAGCTTGTACACACCCCACACAACCCTCCCGAGCAGCCAATTGCTTTTCCTCCCTCAGCGTCACCTGCGTCGTCGTCTCCCTGCGCCGGTAAGCCCTTTTTGAAATCTCCTTCATTTCTCAATAGAAATTCAGTTGCCTTCGTCCTTAGCATCTCTAAAGCATCCTGATTACACTATTAAGCTCGCCTTAGCACGAGCGTAACTCTAGAGCTCTGGCGGCGTGAGCCCTTGTCGGTGGGAGGGACCTCACCGTGGACAGCTCAACCTGAGCTATTCCAGCCTAAGCTGCTTCTGCCGTTGAGTTCGCCTTGTCCCTTAGTTGGTTAAAAACCCTAGCACCCTGTCTGAACTCTACCGGAGCCACCTTGTGCCATGCACTGATCCGTACCGCCTCCTCTCGCCGATGGCCAAAATCGTCGCCCTTCAAGTCTGGCCAACCTCGAAAATGGAGTCCCAAGGTCCTAAGGAGCCTACATATGGGGTTGCCGTCGGCGACCTTCACCGGCGCTCATCTGGCTGCCGCCACTGTTAGGCCGCCCTGTAGCCCTAGGAGGAGGAGAGGGAGGTAGACGATGACGGCGTGGCTCAATCTCGTCCGTCCGCGTCGCCATCAACAGTCCACGCACACGCGCTAGTTGGGCCGAGTTGCTTGCACGTTTTTGGGCCCAGCCTGGTACTGTGGAGTACTGTTCACCCAAAAATTCCGACCCGCTACTGTTTGAACCCGATACTGTAGCTACCCGAACCACGATGAACAGTGTTGAACCCGTTACTGTTCATCGAAACTCGAATTTACAAAAATACCTTGTTTTGACCGTTTCGACCCCATGAATCCATTTTCGACCTCCGTTTTATCAAATTAAATCTCGATGAAACCCAAACTCACCCAATTCAAAGATCAATCATCATTTTCTAAAAATTAATCCTCCATTTCCAAAATCAGTTCAGCACGTATATAACCTTTTTATCGTCCCGAGCTTATCTAGTCCAACTCTAACCCTGTCAACCAACCAAGCACTCCTGAACTCCAATCACTAAACCCATTTTCTTTTATGTCTTTTCTTGTTATTTATTTGCTTTTTGTTCCCAACTTGCATTCTACAAGGCAAGAACTTGTTTGACCGCGTTTTCTGGGCTAGTGAACGGACCAAGCGAGTTGGTCAACTGAAGGGCAGCAAAAGCAAATGAAGCAAGCTTGAAGCCGGTAGAGAAGATCGAGAACAACAGGAAGGAGGCAAGTCACATGTTTTTGATCATGTTGAACCTACATTTTGTTTATTATTTATTTAGCAGTATTTCCATTATCTTGTATTTGCGCACCGATATTTTATGTACAATGAATGTTTAGAATGACATGATATCTAGTTACATCCTATCACTGAAAAAGCCATGTTTACTTTGATGGCCATATTCACCTTTGACAAGACTTAGTAATTCTAAATTTACTATTTAAATGATCATGGTAGTGTAGGAAACTCAACTATTTCATACTACTGTTTAACATATCATTTTGCCAGAAATTTGCAAAAGTGTTTCTTGGAAGATGATTATCATGAGAACCATGTGTTGGTTTTTGATCAGTAGAATTATTAAGATGTCTCTAGGGTAAGGGGGTCTAGTGGAAAGCCACAAGGTGACTCTCGTCCACGACCTTACCCTAGATGGAGGTTTGTTTAGACAATGTCTCAGAGTGAAGTGATGGTAAAGTTGGAGAAAGTAAGGATGACCTTATGCTGAGCAAAGAACATAGTGATCGCGCAAAGAACATAGTGATCGCCCAACCACAAGTTTTGACTCGTCAAACCTGGTTTAGTAGCTGCTCAAATCGATTGAAACTCTATAGGAGTGTAGGAGAGTTAGATGGAAGCGATAAAACCATACTGAACAACGGTAGATTTCTCGCAGAATGGGTAGAAGATATCTGGCTGTGTCGGCGGATACCTAGGTCTGAGTTGGAGGTCTACCAAGTAGAGCCTATATAAAGAGACGAGCAGTGAAACGACCTTGTTTTCTTAACTGTAGGATCGGAAATGGCAACAGAGGGGGGTGAATGGTGCCTTTAAAAAGAAACTCACCCCCAAGTATCCACACAAAATTTCTTTTCAATTAGCTAAAATGCTATGAAGCAAGAAATTTGAGTGATCACTGGAAAATGAAAGCCAGACTGACAAATGAGCAAGTAAAATGTTCCCACAAACTTTGCATTTGCCTTTACTCGGACAGTTCTTATCAAAATAGAAAGGGCCTTAAGACATTAATCAAAACAGGGAACTAATGTAGTCTAAAAGGCAGCAAACAAGAAAAGAAACAAAAGGGCAGCCAATCAGAAAACAGCAAGCAAATGAACAGCAAGCAGCATGCAAGAAGTGAACATGGCCTGCTGTCCGAAACAGCCGAGAACAACAAAAATTAAGCCATCCGAAAACAGCAGCCGATAGCTATCTGTCCAAGTTGATTTTTGTTCGGCAGTGAGCAACCTGACCACTTGCAGAGAGGAGGTAAATGATGTTCAAGGCAGCAGCAGGGACACCAACTGAAGACAGGGATTAGGGGCACAACAGCAGTACTGACACCAACTGAAAATAGCTAAAGGCAGAGAGAGCAGTGAAAACTGAGATAGCTTTCCGAAGGCAGAGCACTGACTAAAAATACAAAACCTGTAAACACATCGGCTGCTTCACAAAGATTGCCAACAGAGCTCTGTACTGATAGAGATTTCAGAGCAGAGAAAGAAATCAAAAGAAGGAAAGGAGACTGCAAAGAAAACTGAAAAATGGAGGCTTTAGAAACTGCAGACCCGAACCAGCAAAAGAAGAAAAGGGACTTTAAAAAGGAGAAAGAAGACTACAGACTGCTTGTCACAAGAAATAGCAAAGAACCAGTTCTTCTCTCAAACCAACACCAAGAATTAGTACTGCCACTTTGTCAAAACTCAGACTCCACGGGAGACAAAACAGCAATCAAAAACTTGAGAACCTCAAATCCCTTGATCAATACACGCAACAGACAGCACTACTTGAGCCGGACTAGCTGCAGATTTTAATCCGAAACAGCAGACTGAGGAGGAACTATACCAACAAAACTGCAGCACAGCAAAAACATAAAAGAAGGCAAACACAAAAGAGACTAGCGAGCAAGGGACTGAGAGCTGTCGGCAAGATTGAAAAGGCTGAGTAAACTCAAACCGAATAGAATCCAATTAGCATATGATTCTTGACTTCTTAGAATCTGGGACTTTTGATTACTACAAATAGATGTCTTCAGATTAAGAAAGAATCATAGCTCAAACAACTTTCAGTTGGTACAAGCATGAGTACCAAATTCCTTTGCCTCCAAACCCTAGATTTCCAGCTATTCAACAAGGATTCATCTCAAAGAGCAAAAGAGGCAGAGAAGAATAACATGCAGAACTGATGCAAAGAAACCAAAAAATACAAAGGAATAGAGAGGAGTCCCGATACGCATGAACATTAGAACAAGAAAAATTACAAGATTTTCAATCCATCCTCTCCCTCTCAATCCTCAAAACACCAAGAGCCTCACATGCTTCTTGGGAGGAACACAACACACACAAAGAACTCTCTAAAAGACTTTGTGATCCTCAAAAGGGTATGCAGCCCCCAACACCTATTTATAGCCCTTGGCTAACGGGTCTCCAACCCGTTACGCCGGCGAAACCCTAACGGAGCCGTCTCCCGCTTGTGCAGCCTTGCGAATTTACCGATTCGCCCCTCCTGCGCCTTCTGGGAAGCTTCCGCGCTCCTTGTCTTGTACGCCTCGTAACCACATCGAATCTCCGCCGTCTTCGACACATCCGACCGTTCTGACCTCAATGCCACCTGCGTCTAGTCCGGTCACCTCGTGTCTCGCCACGACTCCGCCTCGACGTCCTGCAGTCACATAGACAAGAAACACGTCAAATAGCACCGCTCGATACATGAAAGCATAATTAAATCCAAACCTGTCACATTAACAGAATATGCATCCTAAACATGTTGACCAGGTTTGACCAAGTCCGACTGAGCCCGTTACACCTCGCAACGTCAGGGTCCGAACCAACCGACTCAAACTCGACTTTTCCTAAACCGATGTCAATTACTCATCATACACAACGGGATGACCTCCACATGGTCTCTCAATCTCCCCCTTGATGAGTATATTGACAAACCCAGAAAAAACATGAAGTAGAGTTTGAAGAGTCCAACATGGTCCACAGAAGAAAAAAGAAGCTAATGACCATGTCGACAGAAGGAGCAAAAGAAAGAACAAGTTTTCCTCAAAGCTCCCAAAACTATTCTCCCCCTTTTGGCAATAAACACATCAAGGATGCAAAGGAGAGAATATATCATGATTTGGATGAAATGGCTGAAGTTTATTTATTCTAAGCATTTAGAGCCATGAGAATTATCCAAAATGACCAGAACAGATTACATCAAGCCATAATAACATAGAAAGCTATCGAGATCATGACGATGTATGTATAGACAAGTTAAGCCAAAGAAGTCATAATCTGAAAATTAGTCGAATTTCTTAGCATGTCAAGTTATCCAAGATCATAGTCTAGCTAAAGGTATCCAAGGATGATGCAAGCCATGTCAATAATCTAAGTGGAACCGAGAAGCTAGAATTGAGCCAACTTAGAGTGCTATAAGTCCTAAAATGGACCATTTGTGCAAGCACTTTGATCATGTTGTAATTAAGCAAATTTTGCACAATTGACTTGTTTTTCCTTTTGAAACTCATGGTCGTTTCCAACCAAAATTTAGTCATGTGTTAGATCTCAAGCCTTATGCGACCACTCCAAGCAAGAAGCTTAAGGAAATGATCTTGGTCATCCAAAACTCCCCCTGAGTTCATGCCGAGTGCAATGGCAAGCAGTCTCATGAGAAAGAATTGGTGAGATCAGTTTTTTCGCACAAAAGAGATCTTTTGCTTATCTTGAATGTAGTTCAAGAACGAGAGTTAAAACTAACTCATGCTTCATAAAAGAACTAGCATAGCACAATCTAAGGCTCAATAGAAGATTCAAGACTCAACTCAGCCTATTTGACATGGTATGAATCATAAAAGGATAACTAAATACAGACTAGTCTCATGAGCTATCATGACATGAATTAATTCAAGTTGTGCATTTTTAAACAACTTAGCATGGCAAAGACTAGTCTACACATATAAAGTCATGATAAATCTAGCAAGTAAGCACATATCATGGCAAGATGTAATGCATTGCAAACATGTCATAATAGGATAATAATCAAAGCTCCATGTAGTTATCTTGCAATGCAAAATGTTAAAATGTAAGAAAATCCAGCTCCCCCTTAACATGTGATGCAACTTTTTAGTTCAAGTTGAATTATATCAATATTAAGCTCCAGAAGCTCCCAAATGAACTCCCCTTGAACCAAAGCAATAGAAACGAGAAGCTGGCAAAGAAACCAAAGAAGGCAGTCCTTAAGATATAGAGGATACTATGGCTCAGACTGACTCTCATCTACCCCATATGACTCCAGGACTATTAGGCGACGAGAAAACACACACTAGAGAGCAAACACGCACTGCCTGTCTGAGGGTGGCCCAACCTCGCTAGAGCCTACAAGAAGTGAGTGAGCTCAACCTAGTGAGATACGAAATGACTATCCCGAAGCACAAGATAAGAGTAAGAAGTCTAAGCAACTCAAGAAGAGACACACTCTAACCTATGCTTGGAAGGACTAAACCCAATGCACCCACAAATGCGGTGCAATAGTAAGGAGACGAAGCATAAATAATATGATAAAGCAGTAAAGCCCAAAGCTCCCCCTCACAACAGTCCATAAGGACAAACCACCCCAAGCTCTCACCGCAGAGCTGAAAACCTCATGTTATCCAAAGGCTTGGTGAAGATATCACCACCGGTGGTCACTCTCCTGGCGAAGCACGATGTCACCCTTCTCTACATGGTCTCAAGAAAATGGTATCGATATCGATGTGCTTGGTCCGAGAGTGCTGCACTGGGTTCTTAGCAATGCTAATCGCAGACGTGTTATCGCAAAAGAGCGGGACACGGTCGGTAGCTAACCCAAAGTCCCGCAGAGTCGAGACCATCCAAAGGACACAGCTACGACAAGAATCTGTGACAACATACTCGGCCTCTGCGGTGGATCGTGCAACACCGGATCGCTTCCTCAAGACCAAGAAACGAGAGAAGTGCCAATGAACTGGCGGTGCCCGGTGCTCTTCCTATCTATCCTACACCGCAAAGTCGCATCCGAATAGGCTCTAAGGGATAGACAGGATGAGGAAGAGTACCGATACCATAGTCAATGGTAGCTCAAGGTACCGAAAGATGCGCTTCACCGCCTGGCGGTGAGACACGCGAGGAGAAGCCTGAAACCGAGCACATAGACACACAGAGAAGTGTATGTCCGGTCTCGAGGCAGTGAGGTACAAGAGGGAGCCAATCATGCTGCGGTACTCCTTCTGATCAACTGACTCACCATCCTCATCAGGGTCAAGAGAAGCTGTAGAAGCCATCGGAGTTGACACCGGCTTTCCATCACTCATGTCAAAGCATCTCAGGAGGTCTCGAGTGTACTTGCCTTGATGCAAGAAAGTACCCTCCCGAGTCTGCTTGATTTGGAAGCCAAGAAAGAAGGTCAACTCACCTATCATGCTCATCTCAAACTCGGTGCTCATGACATCCGAGAACTGTGAAACTAGGGCATGAGAAGAGCCGCCAAAGATAATGTCATCGACATAAATTTGGGCGAGCAGAAGGTCATTGCTAAGTCGGCGAACGAACAAGGTCTTGTCAACTTTACCCATCTCGAAATCATGCCTCAAAAGATAGGACTTAGCCTCTCATACCAAGCTCTAGGGGTCTGCTTAAGTCCATACAACGCTTTGGAAAGCTTGTAGACATGATTAGGGTATTTGCGGTTCTCGAAACCTGGAGGTTGTCTGACATAGACTTCTTCCTCAATGAAACCATTGAGAAAGGCACTCTTGACATCCATCTGGTAGAGCTTGAAACCCTTAGAAGCTGCAAAGGCAAGCAGAATTCTAATGGCTTCAAGTCTAGCTATAGGGGCAAAGGTCTCCTCGAAATCCAGATCCTCAACCTGGGAGTACCCCTGTGCAACCAGTCTAGCCTTGTTTCGAATGACTACCCCATCCTCACTTTGCTTGTTCTTGAACACCCATTTGGTTCCAATGATATTGTGATCTCGAGGGGGCTCAACAAGCGTCCAAACCTTGTTTCTTTCGAAACTCTCCAGCTCCTCATGCATGGCATTGATCCAAGACTCGCCAGATAAGGCATGACAAACGTCTTTGGGCTCGAAGGAGGCAACAAAGGCGAATGGAGACAAAAGAGTGACATGTTCGATTTTGAGCGAGTAACTCGCTCAAAAGGTCTCCAATGATCCGCTCAAGGATGAGATTTTGTATATGTCTAAGAGGTCCGGGATGAGAAGAAGAAGTGGCCTCTACCGTGAACCGACGGGTAGGAACAGAGCCACTAGCTCAGGAAGCGAAGGCATGGGTCGATCACCTCGAGGTGCGGTGGAAGAAGGCACCTCAAGGGGTGGATGAGAGACCGGATCGTAGACAACCTCGTCTCCATCCTCCTCATCATCCACGAAGATGGTCTCGGATCGCTCTAAAGAACTCGAGATATCGGGCCTAGTCCCTGACCGGCCTCGTCGAAGGTCACCTCACGTGTTTCTACCATTTTACTAGACTCGCAGTTCTGCACCCTATAAGCCCGCGAAGAAGTCGAGTAGCCTAGAAAGATCCCATCACAAGAACGAGACTCGAACTTATCTAGGTTCCCGGACTTCAGAATAAAGCACTTGCAACCAAACACACGAAAATGAGAGACGTTGGGCTTTCACCCATATCTCAGCTCATAAGAAGTGCAGTGCAAGTGTGCCCGAAGAAAAACTCGATTAGAAACATGGCACGCGGTGGCTATAGCCTCAGCCCAAAACTTCCGCGGTGTAGAGTACTCATCAAGCATCGTCCCCGCCATCTCGACCAAGGTGCGGTTCTTCCTCTCCACGACGCCATTCTCCGAGGGACGTGCGGAGAAGAGGCGGTGCTCTACACCTGTCTCATCGCAGAAACTCTCAAAGTAGGAATTCTTGAACTCCGTGCCATTGTCACTGCGGATCGCTCGTAAGGCACCCGGAAGCTCAACAGAAAGCCTACTGAAAAGACCTCGAAAATGTGTAAACGTCTCATCCTTCAAGGCTAAGAAAAACACCCAAGAGTACCTCGAGTAGTCATCGACCACGACAAGGACATACCACTTCCTCCTGCAGATCGCACTCAGTGGTCCAACGTGTCCATATGGAGCACTGTCTGGTGCATCGGTCATGGTAAGCGTGACCGGAGGATGGGAAGCGGCAACCATCTTGCCGTGCGGCATGGAGCACAAACTAGATCTTTGACCATCTTGAGTTTCGAGACCACGAATGAGATCGTGACCGCTAACTCGGGTCAAATGATCAAAGCCAATATGACCAAGTCTCCTATGCCAGAAAGAAAGATCACGGGATTCGAAGCAACCAAACATCAAGAGGATCACCGGAAGACTCAACAAAATCAGCACGAAGATCCTCCCATATCGAGAAATCCATAAACCGGACTACCAAGAATCAAGAATTTTGCAAGCATTTTCTTAAAGCATACCTCAAAACCGTCATCGGAAGTGGGAAACCGAAAGCAAATTGTCTTGCACTTACTAACTAAGGCAACATCCTTCAAAATGAAAGAATCATTAACGCAAGATCGCACCTTTGGCGATGACACGCCCGGATGAAGCATCTCGAAGGTGATCGTCGATCACCAAGCACGGCAAGGAAGAAAACCAACGGAATCTCCGGTCATGTGTCGTGAACACCCGAGTCTACGAGCCAAACCTTTCCTTCCTCGCCCGGCGAACCTCGTCGAGTCGGAGTACTGACTATTGTCGCTCGATTCGCCCTCGAGGCCATGAAGCACATGTGGGAGAAGTCCTCGCCATCCTTGGGATCTTGCTCGTCCTTCCCATCATCGTCGCTCCACCCCTCCACCTCGCGAGATCGAGGTCGTCAAGGCGGTGAGGACGCGATGGAACAACTTCTTGGCCTTCACAAGTCACGAAACTTCTTCTTGCCTTGTGGGTGTCTTCGAGTCTTCTTGTTGCGGTTCTTATCGTTGTAGTCGTTCTTGCTCGAACCAAGTCGCCTTTCTCCTTCTCCGGTTAGGGCGGTTGCCGAATGTGGTTGGGGCCACCACACTCAAGCAGATGGTGGTCCGCCTCTTTTTCGTCCCTCCTCCTCTTGTAAGCATAGGAGAACTTCCGGGCTAGGAGGGCCAAGCTGTTCATCCTCTAGGCGCTCTAACCGATCATCGCCACGTCACGAGAGCGGCTAGGAGAACCCACCAAGTGAATCGGCAGAAAAACCAGAAGCAACTGGGATTGGTGACTAGAGCCATCGACTATGACTTCGACTTACGAGAGACAATGTCGATCTCGTGCGTCTTGAGGCGCGAGTACAGCGTCAGCGTCAAAGTCGAGAGGTCGGTTGTGTCCTTGATGGTAGTCACCTTCATCTCCCGCACACGAAGGTCGAGTGCGGTGAGCATCGACGGCGTTGTCCGAGTCGAGTGCGTGAGACTGACCGCTCGGAGGTTGCTCAAGATCTTGTGAAAACGCGCAAAACACTCATCAAGGGACTCGCCAGCGAGCATTTCAAACTTGTTGTAATCTCGCTTGAATCGATCTGTCGCCTTGTCTTTATTTGGGTGGTGCCCTCATGGTAAGCATTGAGGGTCGCCCAAATATCGAAGGCGGACGGAAGATGAGATATGCGGTCAAACTTACTACGACTCAGGCCTTGGGTTATGATGTTCCTTGCCTTAGCGTTTGCCTCAACGTCAGCCATGTTTCCGGCATTGACGTGCTCATCGGCGAGAACAAAGAAACCGAACCTTGACCTTCGCCAGATGGCGTAGCCCTGAGCCTGGATGTAGGTCTCCATCCGACTCTTCCAGAAGGGATAGTCCATCCCATCGAAGAACGGGGGCTTGGTCGAGTACTTGTCCGTTGCCATGGCTCACAGACCGGTTAAGATCTATAGAAAAGAGCTAACCGGCTCTGATACCAATTGTAGGATCGGAAATGGCAACAGAGGGGGGGTGAATGGTGCCTTTAAAAAAAACTCACCCCCAAAGTATCCACACAAAATTTCTTTTCAATTAGCTAAAATGCTATGAAGTAAGAAATTTGAGTGATCACTGGAAAATGAAAGCCAGACTGACAAATGAGCAAGTAAAATGTTCCCACAAACTTTGCATTTGCCTTTACTCGGACAGTTCTTATCAAAATAGAAAGGGCCTTAAGACATTAATCAAAACAGGGAACTAATGTAGTCTAAAAGGCAGCAAACAAGAAAAGAAACAAAAGGGCAGCCAATCAGAAAACAGCAAGCAAATGAACAGCAAGCAGCAGGCAAGAAGTGAACATGGCCTGCTGTCCAAAACAGCCGAGAACAACAAAAATTAAGCCATCCGAAAACAGCAGCCGATAGCTATCTGTCCAAGTTGATTTTGGTTCGGCAGTGAGCAACCTGACCACTTGCAGAGAGGAGGTAAATGATGTTCAAGGCAGCAGCAGGGACACCAACTGAAGAAAGGGATTAGGGGCACAACAGCAGTACTGACACCAACTGAAAATAGCTAAAGGCAGAGAGAGCAGTGAAAACTGAGATAGCTTTCCGAAGGCAGAGCACTGACTAAAAATACAAAACCTGTAAACACATCGGCTGCTTCACAAAGATTGCCAACATAGCTCTGTGCTAATAGAGATTTCAGAGCAGAGAAAGAAATCAAAAGAAGGAAAGGAGACTGCAAAGAAAACTGAAAAATGGAGGCTTTAGAAACTGCAGACCCGAACCAGCAAAAGAAGAAAAGGGACTTTAAAAAGGAGAAAGAAGACTAGAGACTGCTTGTCACAAGAAATAGCAAAGAACCAGTTCTTCTCTCAAACCAACACAAAGAATTAGTACTGCCACTTTGTCAAAACTCAGACTCCATAGGAGACAAAACAGCAATAAAAAATTTGAGAACCTCAAATCCCTTGATCAATACGCGCAAGAGACAGCACTACTTGAGCCGGACTGGCTGCAGATTTTAATCCGAAACAGCAGACTGAGGAGGAACTATACCAACAAAACTGCAGCACAGCAAAAACATAAAAGAAGGCAAACACAAAAGAGACTAGCGAGCAAGGGACTGAGAGCTGTCGGCAAGATTGAAAAGGCTGAGTAAACTCAAACCGAATAGAATCCAATTAGCATATGATTCTTGACTTCTTAGAATCTGGGACTTTTGATTACTACAAATAGATGTCTTCAGATTAAGAAAGAATCATAGCTCAAACAACTTTCAGTTGGTACAAGCATGAGTACCAAATTCCTTTGCCTCCAAACCCTAGATTTCTAGCTATTCAACAAGGATTCATCTCAAAGAGCAAAAGAGGCAGAGAAGAATAACATGCAGAACTGAAGCAAAGAAACCAAAAAATACAAAGGAATAGAGAGGAGTCCCGATACGCATGAACATTAGAACAAGAAAAATTACAAGATTTTCAATCCATCCTCTCCCTCTCAATCCTCAAAACACCAAGAGCTTCACATGCTTCTTGGGAGGAACACAACACACACAAAGAACTCTCTAAAAGACTTTGTGATCCTTAAAGGGGTATGCAGCCCCCAACACCTATTTATAGCCCTTGGCTAACGGGTCTCCAACCCGTTACGCCGGCTAAACCCTAACGGAGCCGTCTCCCGCTTGTGCAGCCTTGCGAATTTACCGATTCGCCCCTCCTGCACCTTCCGGGAAGCTTCCGCGCTCCTTGTCTTGTACGCCTCGCAAACACATCGAATCTCCGCCGTCTTCGACACATCCGACCGTTCTGACCTCAATGCCACCTGCGTCTAGTCCGGTCACCTCGTGTCTCGCCACGACTCCGCCTCGACGTCATGCAGTCACACAGACAAGAAACACGTCAAATAGCACCGCTCGATACATGAAAGCATAATTAAATCCAAACCTGTCACATTAACAGAATATGCATCCTAAACATGTTGACCATGTTTGACCAAGTCCGACCGAGCCCGTTACACCTCGCAACGTCAGGGTCCGAACCAACCGACTCAAACTCGACTTTTCCTAAACCGTTGTCAATTACTCATCATACACAACGGGATGACCTCCACATGGTCTCTCATTAACTCAGTCATGAGAGTTAAGGAACTCTTATGGGTAAAGCTGGGTAACTCTACGGAGTAATCACTATATTATCTTGAATACGTCGTGCTTCTGATAAAAGAAACTATGTTCATGTGTGATTCCAACAGTGAGGCATAAGTAGATTTGGACATGAGTTAAAAATGTTGAGGTCTATTAATCAAGTCTTGAAACCCCAAATCGTTAAGTAGTTACTATTCTTTTGTGTTTAAAAATATTGTCAAATAAAACTGCATCCACATATTACAACAGAACAACTATGCTCCCATCACTTGAGAATCCTGGCAAGTAGATATATAGCATTTTTCCCATGTGATTTGCTGAGTACGGTTGATGGTACTCAGTCTTGCAACGTTTCCACCACAACAGGTGAGGAAAAGAGAATGCTGCAAGTTTTCGTGCTAGGGTTACGAACGCATTCAAGCGTTCCTGTGGAGTTTTCTTCGGCTCTTTTGAATGTAAGTTAAATTTTGGGTTTAGACATCCGTATTGTTACTAAAGTTGACCATTAGGTCTTATTTTAATCAAATTAATATCTTTTAATTGTTTGTGAGCAAGCATGGTACTCTTTCTATCCGCAACAGAGCTCCTGGACTGTTGTGGGTGGTATGTTCCTGTTCCCAAGAATGGGGGCGTTACAATGTGGCAACAAGATTGTGGGCGCCGTGTGAACAGGAAGGGGAGGAAGAGATGGTGTGGGAGCACGATTGGGAATATGTGCAAGGGGAAGTAGGCGGAAGGATAGAGTTTGTTAGATAGAAGTCGCGACGTGTGAAGGCCAATGAGTCGGTGCCTATTGATATGCCAAAGATTTCACGAGGGAGAGGCAGATCAACCATAAAGTGAGATGCAGATTGATAACGAGTTGATTGTCAACACAAAGTTTATACTGTACTGTTTTGAATGTATGTCAGGCTTGAAAATCAACTACCAGAAAAGTGAAATCTTTGTTTTTGGGGTGGGGGAGGAGGAAAGAATGAAGATTGCCAATTTATTTAACTAGCAAGTGGGGAAACTGCCAATGACATACATGGAAATTTCACGAGGGGCTTGTGCCTCTTTCACAGATTCTACAGTGTCTTATACATCCTATAGTCTCAGTAGAATTTTTTTTAAAATTATCTATTTATTTATTCCAAATTACAGTAATATACCTGTGTTTTTTATTTTACAGTAATACCCATCTATCGCTCCACATGTGCCCAAGTCGCTCGACCGTTGAGCGACTAGCCCAAGTTACTCAACTGTTGAGCGACTTGGCTCTATACGCTTAACCGTAGAGTGACACATTGACAAGTAGCGCATCAGTTGGGCAATTTAAAATAATAATAATATTATTTTATTAATCTGATGGAAATAATATGGAGGAGTATATAGCAATTTTTGTAGATAATACATTTAGTAAATTTTGCTTTTATGTTGTTATTTTTTTTAGAAATAAAAGGGCAAACAATGTAGCTTGGTCCCTTTGTGATTTTCATAGATTCTCAAGGGTACGAAATCTGTTAGACTCGCAATAACATTTTGTGATCGTCGTATGCTGTTATAGTTCAATAAATTTCTGAAGAATTTTGTGAGGATGATTGAGTTAGCAATGATCCGTAAGTAAGAAGGTAAGTGATATTGTGATGCAACAGGGAATTCATACACGGCGTAACGATAACAATACGACATTTGATCCGACAAAGGGTTACATGGCAAACAGGCCAACGAACGAAGGACGATATACGTATGTTTTTAGAGAATTATAAATACACGTGACATATGGACGAAGAGAGTTGAACTAGTGCGTGGAACGTAGACATTTGCCCTTGCGGCCCAGCTCGGTGTTGTACTCCTTACCTTGTGCCTTAGCTTTTGTCGCGATGGCCTTCTTCCATGCCATCTCAGTCTCCTGTCGCTTAGCATGCTCACGCTCCTGCTCCTCGTGCAGCCTCTCCTACCTCTTCTTCTCCTCCATCTCAGCCTGCAGCTCTGTGAGACGCCTTTTAGGGCCCTTGCAGTCCTCCCTAGTCCAACTCTTTTGTGTCAGTAGCATTCACATGTCGTAGGGGTGGGTCTTGTCATCGATCCACTGGTTGAAGTCGCATAGGCACGACGAAGACTGCGGTAGGAAGAGAGATGTGGTTATGGCATAAGGGAAAGAAAAAATAGTGGTGTGCACTGAAATGTGATGTCATTACTGACTACCTGTGGCCCGGCGTGTGGAACCTACGGTCAGGGTAGTCTGTGTAGTTTTTGAGCAGCACCAATAGCACTGCCCAATGGTCCACTCGTCGGTTATTTGATGCACTTACAGGCGTCCTGACACCAGCAAAGGGGTGGCATCACCCCCATCGAGGGCCCTTCTAGCAGGCGTTCAGTGGGCATAGGAGGGGGGCGCAGCTTGATCCAGAATCGTTGGGCGTACTGCGAGGCAGCTGATGTGCATCATATTGTAGTATATTTTCATATCATTATCCTTTTGTCAGTAGCTCAAATTGGCCATAATTTCATTAATTATATATACTTTTGCCCTCCATTTGGACTATTTACATTGTTCTGTAATTTTCTTGCAGGTTGGCACGAACAAGGCGCAAAATAAACAGAAAATTAGCAACATGGGAAGGGGCTGGGGTTGAAAAATCGGCAGAAGGAAGGGACCAGATTGCAAATCAGCTAGGAACTAGGGTTTCCTCACCCCCAGCCGCAAGAGGTGGCGCACATCTCCTACATAACCAGAGAGCAATATCCATTTCTCGATGAGCCGGTCACCACCACAAAAAAACCCCTAAGTCTGCTCGCCACCCTTCTCCCAGGAAGTCGCCACAAATATGCTGCCACTTCCCACTGCCGTCGTCGGAGACTGGCCGTAGCCGGCGACGAGCTCTACCAGATCCACAGAAATACACCTCTCCCATGTGCCTACTCAAGCTGGACCTGCTTCCTTCGCTGCTCTTCTTTGTCCACATGGCCGCTCACCGGATCTGCATCTCCACATCAACCGAGTTGCTGCTCACCGGATCTGCCCCTTTTGCGACTGGATCTGCCACTTGTACACCTTCTACTGCGAGGATCTGCTGTTGCTGGCCTGTTCCTCTTCATCAGCCCTTCTTCGCGGATCGCTTCGTCTACACGTCGCCGCATCCTCGCTTCTTCCTCCGCCGACCGCTTCCTCCGCCGCTTCCTCTGGATCATCTTCAACAACTTCATCTGCTTTTATTCTTGGTTGTATCATCTCAGAACTTTGTCTTCTACTTCTGATTTGTCAGATCTGTGATGTGCATGTGATATTTTTGTGGATCTGGTTATTAAGTAGTACTCTGCATGTTCTTGCACCTTAAGATTGTTATGTGGATCCTGCTGTTTTGGCTTAGATTCATGATTCTACTTGATGGTCAGTAGTTATACAGAAGTTTATTGCCTCTGCTTGTAGGTTTCATATCTTGCTGTGATATTGCTATTATCTGTCATGTTAGATTAGATCTTTCTGTTAGAGCTAATTTGTGTCTGTTGTTCTGTTCATTTCTGTTAGTAAAAAGCAAAAAGAAACAAAAAATAGTCTAGATCTGTTGTTTTTATGTCTTTCCTGAGTTAGATTTATTTTCTAGTTCACTGCAGTAGCTCCGCCAGCATGTTGGTTGCTTGTCTTGTTCATTTTCTGGTAGTTATCTGTCATTTTGCTCGCTGTGAAGGGGTGGGATAGTAGTTTAGGCGCTTTTCTTCCTCTCGTCCGTCCCAGCGCTTTCTTCTTCCCTCTGATTCCTCTCTTCCCCTTTAGCACTTTCCTCTTTCTCGCTAGCATGTCTTCCTTAGCCTCTTCTGTCTTTCTATCGGTAGAGTGAGCTCTCTAGTTTCCTTTCTTCTTGTCTCTTATCCCGTCTAGATCTTCGTTTTCTCATCTTCTTCAGTTCTTTCTTACTTCTTCTCTTTTCTCCAGAATCAGTCGTCCTTCTGGTATCTTATTTGTTGCTTCGATTACAAGCTGGTCCTGTTCCTGTCCTAATAGTTTATCTAGGATCTTCATTTCCTTTGTTTTATTCCCCAGTTTGTGCGACTTGGCTTTGGTTTGGTGTCATATCACCGGTACTCTAGTCCTTGTGGAGAACACGACATCTCGCTGCTATCTTAGCGGGAACCCGTGCACTTGCGGGTGTGCAGTTTTGCACGATCAAGAATCTTGTGCCGTTGCCCAGGACTAGATATTGGTGATCGCATTAAACCATAGACTAAGTCATTTCTTTAGTTTTCCTTCCTCCCTTCCTTTTTGTTCAATTTCCCGGCTTATGCTCAGAAGTGGAGACCATTCGCTGATTCCTTTTGATCCTGAGATTGAGCGCACATTTTAGAAATTATTGAAAGAGAATCGGCTTTCCCATCAAGAAACCATGGGTGATCTGAACCCTCAGCCTCTTCTTCGTGACCTTTGGATCCCTAGAGATCAAAGTATTGCCCCTAGAATTGTTCAACCTGTCATTCAGGCGAACAACTTTGAGCTCAAGTCTGCACTCATTACCATGGTCCAACAAACTCTCTTTGGAGGTTCTTCCACTGAAGACCCCAATGAGCATATTCACACTTTCTTAGAGTATTGCAACACCTTGAAGTGTAATGGAGTGTCAACAGATGCCATTAGACTCTCATTGTTTCCTTTCTCTTTAAGAGATGGCGCTAAGACCTGGTTACATTCTCTCCCCATTCACCTGAAGGATACTTGGGAACATCTACTTTAGGCCTTTCTTGAGAGGTATTTTCCACCCTCTAAGGTAGCTGAGGTACGTGACCAGATCATGAGGTTCTCACAGTATGAGGGTGAGAGTTTGTATGATGCTTGGCAGAGGTATCAAACCCTGCTTAGGATGTGCCCCCATCATGGTCTTGAAAGATGGCTTGTGCTTCAGATTTTCTACAAGGGATTTACCCATAGTACAAGAGCCTTTGTGGATTCTGCAGCAGGTGGAGGCATAATGAACAAAACTCTTGATGATGCTTTTACTTTAATTGAGAGTATGTCCTCCCACCATTTTCAGTGCTCCAGTGAAAGAGCTTCTGCTCCTCGTCGTCCTGGCATTTATGAGGTAAGTTCTCATGATGCATTAGCTGCTTAGGTTCAGGTTCTCAGTCGTCAAATGGCTCAGTTTATGCCATCATCCTCAGCCCATGTTGCCTGTGTATGTCAGATCTGTGGATCTCAAGGGCACACTCCAGTTGAGTGCCCGTTAGCTTCCACAGCTGAATCATCTGAGGTCAGTTATGCTCAATCACACGGGCCATATTCTCAAACTTACAACCCAGGGTGGCGTCAACATCCAAACTTGTCTACAAGAACACTAATCCAAGTGTTTCAACTTTTCCTGTGGGTACATCAGCACAAGGCTTTAAGTCATAGCAAGCTCCCTCACATGCTTCATTTCAGCAGCCCATGGTACATCAACCTCCTCATACCTCCTAGTAAGATCATGTAGGATCGGATATGGCAACAGGGGGGTGAATGGTGCCTTCAAATATCGCCCCGAGGTATCCACACATTTCTTCTCCGATAGCTATAGGAGCTATGAAAAAGTTGGCTTACTGGAAGAACTAAAACCAGGTCAAAGCTACCAACTTGTCCGAAAGCTTAAAAAGATAGACCTAACCAAAATGCAGTCAGCATAGCATTTTCAGACTTGCTCATTTCAACAAAAATCAGCCGAACACAGCAATTTTAAAGACTGAAGATAGACAGCGAGTGCACTGAACCTGAGCAGTAAATCATGGCCGAAAGCTGCAGAAAATGCAGACTGCAGCCAAAACTGCTGCTGGCCGAAAACAAATCTGCAACCAACCACTGATAGAAAATACTGTAAACATAAATACCAAGGAAGTGAAGAAAACAGAGAAATGGTAAGATTGGTTGCTGCAAACAGACTTCAACAAATTGTCAACCCTCTGTCGTGAGCAGTTACAGCAAGGAATCAGCTGCTCACAGTAAAATACTATCCTGTCCAAATGAGAAACAGTTGACTGAGAGGATGTCGGCAAAGTAAATTCAGAGGATCTGCCGAAAACAAGTAGCAGCAGCGTTCAAATGAGTTGAATGAGATTCTTCTTCAAAGAGTGCATTCAGAGTACTAGCTCTTTTGGGAGAAAGGCAAATTAAAGCCCAAGAGCTACAAAATACAGAGGGGAGCATAGACTGCAAAGAAAACTGAAAAAGAGAGGCACAGAGACTTTATAGCTGAACCAATCAAAAGAAGAAAAGAGAGCTCAAAAAGGGGGAAAAGTATTCAGCCAACACAATAGGACAGAACCAAAACTGAAATGGGACAAGCTGGCCGCAAGAAACTGCAATGCTGCTGACTGAAAATCTGCTGCACAGTAAATACTGCACACATCCGAAAAACAGAGAAAGGGCACTCCAAAGAATTAGGAAATTAAGCTGAGCAGCCGAACAGGAAACTGAAACTGCAAACTGATTACAGAGTACTGTAATAAAAGCTGCTGTTAGCCAAGAAAAGAGTGAACTGAAAACAAAAATGAGCCAATTCAACCAACGTGACTGATCTTCTGAAAATCAGACCGAAAACCCCAAAAGTCATGTATGCGGACAAGAGTAGACAGGACTACCAAAAATGAATGATCGGCAAAGGGATTTCATGACTGCTAACAAAGGAAAAGGATTGATCGCAAGACTAAAATGGGTTGACAGAGAAGGGAGCAGAATACTGCAGTAAATACTATCGGCACCGTGTATACTGCAGACAGCAACCAAAAATTGTGAGCAGCATCTGCACTTTTGTCGGCACAGAGAGTACACAAAGAGATGAAAAACTGAGATCAAAATTCATCAAACATAGCTCTTCTCAGATAAATTTCTTCCTAAACTTTAATCCAAATAACTAAGAGATCTCATTGACAGATGGAGCGCATAAGGAGCAGATTCAGATCAAGAATCTGAGAAATAAGGTGATGATGTGAAACCAAAATCTCAAAAGCTTGGGATTCTCATGTCCATAGATGATGAGTCTTTTGATTTCCGCAAGGAGACATATCAGGAGAGTAATCCACAAAGCTAGAACAATTTTTCGCCGAGAAAACCCAGAATAAGAAAATGCTCTGCATACGGTGAACAGTAAACCCTAGAATTTTGCAAACAGAGGAAGTTGGCGAAAACCATTTCTTGAGAGAAGAACTGCTACTAGAATCCTTTCCTCTCGGGAATGGGCTAGCCAAGGGGCTTTGATGAGATTCCTAGTTCAACTGCATAAAGATTCTGCAGTTCCTCAAACAAGAAATCAATTCAAAGCAGAGGGTAGCAGGGAAGAACAGAGAGCACAAAGAAGTAATAACTGAAGCACAAATACTTAAAAAGAAGACAAGAAAACCAAATCATTTCAGGCACTTCAGACACAGGGCTTTTCATGATGGAACAGAGACATGAAGCTTGCATTAATCAAGAGTCTCATTGCCATCTCATACATGGTTCACATCCTGGGCAACACACGTAGAAGATGAAAACAAAACTGCTCTCAACTGCTCTCTACGCTTTCCAACCTCTTCTTGACCAAAAAAGAAAAGAGAGCCCAAAGCAAAAGCAAAACCCTTTTGAAAACCCTAGCAATCCATGCATGCACCAGGGGACACACCTCCTCTTATATAGCCTCCACTACCGGGTTTCTTTTTGACACTTTACCCAATAGCTTCAACTAATCTGCGTTTAATCCATTAGTGCCAATCGAATCCGCTTCCGCGAGCCTGAGTCAATTTTCCCGAATTGCCCCTCACGCTCCTTCGCGGAAGCTTCCTGCTCGCACAACCGCAACCGGCACCCTGACTGTCTGGACCTCGACTCCTCCCTGAGCCTAGTCCCGATCCTCGTCGTCGTCGCCTGTCGTGTCCACCTCCGGTAGCTCCAGCACCGGTTCCTCGTCTTCCGATTCGCAACCACCTCAGCAGCCTCGATCATCTTCGACGTCTCCGACCGTCCGGACCTCAACACCTCCTGTGCCTAGTCCCGGTCCTCCCACGCCTCACCACGACCTAGCTCCGAAGTCCTGCAACAACACAGACAAGCAAACCGTCACATAGCACCGCACGAAACATACTCATGCATGAAATACCCAAACGACCGATCGAGAATAATAACAAGCGTCCTAAGCACACCTGACCGCGTTCGACCAAGTCCAACTGAACCAGACTGCGCCATACACCGACTTGGCATGAACCAACCAAACCAAACTCAAACTTTATAGAACACATGTCAATTACTCATCACAAACATGGGAGCACCTCTCACATGGTCTCTCAATCTCCCCCTTGATGAGTATATTGACAAACACCGAAAAAGTATATAATGTTGAGTTTGAAAGTCACACATGGTCCAAAAGAAATGCAAAGAAGCTTATGACTATGTTGACAAAAGAGAATGCTAGAGCAAAAATAGAAAGAACAAGTTTACCTCAAAAGCTCTAGAAAATCCCCGTGAAATAGCTTTTTCTTCACTATTCTCCCCCTTTTGGCAATAATATCATCAAGATGTAAGGAGGAAAAATAAATCATGATTTGGATGAATGGCTGTATGTTATTCAATTTTAGCATGAGAGCCATAAAAATTATCCAAAATGACCTTCAAGAATTACACCAAGCCATAATACAAAAGTATGCTATGTAGATCATGATAGTCCATGTAAAGGCAAGCTAAACCAAATAAGTCATGATCTGAGAATTAGATGTATTTCTTAGTATGTCATGACAGTCAAGATAATAGTCTAGCAAAGGTATCCAAAAATGATGCAAGCCATATCCATAGACTTAATGGAACCAAGAAGCTAGTATTGAGTTACTTTAGAGTTCTATAAGCTCGAGAGTGAATCATTAGTTCAAGTTCTTAGTCTTTTGACAAGATGTAACTGAGCATAACTTAGCACAATTGACAAGATTTTCTTTGTAAAATGCATAGTTGTTTCCAACCGATTTTCTTAGTCATGTGCTAGATCTCAAGCCTTATGCGATCATTCCAAGCAATAAACTTAAGGAAGTGATCTAGGTCATCAAAAACTCCCCTGAGTTCATGCCTAGTGCAATGGCAAGCAGTCTCATGAGAAGGAATTGGTGAGATCAGTTTTTTTTTCGCACAAAAAGAGATTGTTATGCATTTTTCTTTTTAAGAACAGAAAGTTAACTCATGCTTCACTAAGAACTGTTACAGCTCAATCTAAAGCTCAACAAAGACTCAAGCCTCAACTAAGCCTATGTAACATGGTGTGAATCATAAGAGGATAATAACTAAAGCAGACTAATCACAAGAGCTATCATGACATGACTTTAATTCAATTGAGCATGTTTAATTAGACTGTTATGACAAAAGCTAGACTACACATAGATAATCATGATAAATCTAGCAAGTAATCACATATCATGGCAAGATGTAACGAAGTGTAATCATGTCATAACGGATAATAATCATGGCTCTATGAGGTTATATTACAATGCAGAATGACATGAAAATGCAGAAAAATCCAGCTCCCCTCAACAATAGATGCACTTTTAGTTCAAGTGGAGTTATGTCAACATTAAGATCCAGAAAATCCCAAATGTACTCCCCCTGAACCAAAGCAATAAGTACGAGATGCTGGCAAAGAAATCCTAAGGCAGTCCTTAAAGCATAGATAAGATATAGAGAAGACTATGGCTCAGACTAACTCTCATATACCCCATATGGATCTAGGACTAATAGCTGGTCTACTAACACACTAGGGAGTAAACACGTACCCTGTCTACCCAAGGGTGGCCTGACCCTCGCTAAATCGCAAGAAGTGAGTGAACTCCACCTAGTGAGAAGAGAGACAACTAGAAGCAGCAACCTAGAGACACAAGATGAGAGAAAGCAATCTAAGCGACTAAGCAATAGCATCACTCTAGTCTATGCTAGAAGGACTAACCCAAATGCATCCCCATGAAATGCAACAGAAAGGAGCAAGAGCATAATAAATAGGATAAGACATGAAACACAAAGCTCCCCCTCACAACAGTCCATAAGAACAGACTACCCCGAGCTCTCCCGCAAGGCTAAAAACCTAGAGCTATCCAAGGCTTGGCACAGATTACAGCCAACTAGTGGTCACTCTCCACAAACTAGAGCACTATTCAACTGGCATGAATCAGGAGAGGATCTCTAAAACCAGACTAGTCACAAGATTAACAGGACAAGATTTAATTCAAGTTGTTCATATTTAATTAAGCTAGTATGGCAAGAGCAAAGCAGCACATAGAAGAGCATGATAAATCAAGCTATCACAAGATATGGCAAGATATAAAGCATGATATCATGTCACATATTATAGTTAGGGCTCCAAAATCTGTACCGGCATTCATGTGAATATTATGCAACAAGATACAAATGAATGGACAAGAGGTGAACTCTCCCTGAAAAATAGCCCGAACAGACATCTTCACAAACCGTAGTGATCTCCCGTTGCCAATGCAAGAGTTAGCACTCTATAATTCGCCCAAACACACGTGTTGAACTTCACGACCACAGAAGAAGTTCTATCGCGCTCCCAATTCCCAGCGGAAAGGTTGAACGATCTTGATTTCGATGAACTCCCAATTCTTCTCCAAAGTTGGTTCGGCCAACAGGAAGAACAAGAGTATTTTTAATATCAAAAGTGGTCCCTTACAATGAGGCTATGCCTTGGCCTTATATTGGCACCACAAGGTGCGGCCATAGATAGAAACTAATTTGAAATAGAAAACAACTCGGATACTATAGATAGGAACTAATTCGAGATAGAATCCAACTCGGATGGATTGGATGGTTTTCCTTATGTTGCTCTCGGTTTTGGCCACAAGCATAATATCTTTTCCTTCCGAGATCTTCTCCACGTTTTCCGTTTCACGTCAACCAGCATGCATGCACGTTGCTTCGCGGTCTCTCATTGCTTCAAAGCTGTTGTTGTAGCATCTTGACTCTTGCTCTCATCATAGGACCTGTTGGAGCCTCATTACTAGCTTTATTACACACCTTGGAGTGGAAGATGAATGCGTAGCAGAGATGTCCTCATCATCCTCCCCCTCTTGAAAAGGAGTCGACCTCGACTCTATACAATCTTGTCCAAAGAAGGGTGATAAATCAGCAACATTAAATGTAGCACTCACCCCATAGTCATCCCCTGGAAGCTCAATCTTGTAAGCATTGTCATTGATCTTGGCAAGAACTTTAAAAGGTCCATCACCACGGGGCATTAATTTGGATTTACGCTCCTCTGGAAAGTGATCTTTGCGAAAGTGTACCCACACTAAATCACCTGGTTCAAACAGCATTTTCTTTCTAGACTTGTTAGCTTTGGAAGCATAAGCACTACCTTCTTTTCAATTACCTCTTTGGTTGTGGTATGGAGCTTCTTCACAAAATCAGCACGTTGAGAAGCCTCCATATTAACACGTTCGTGTAGTGGAAGTGGAAGTAAATCAAGTGGTGTGATTGGTTTAAAACCATACACCACCTCGAATGGACACAATTGAGTTGTAGAATGTACCGCCCTATTATATGCAAACTCCACATACGGTAGACAATCTTCCCACTCTCTCAAGTTCTTTTTTATCATGGTACGCAACAACATTGAAAGTGTACGGTTCACCACCTCCTTTTGTCCATCTGTTTGGGGGTGACAAGTTGTTGAAAACAACAACTTTGTCCCAAGCTTGGCCCACAAAGTCTTCCAAAAGTAGCTCATGAACTTGACGTCGCGATCAGAAACAATGGTTCTTGGCATTCCATGTAATCTCACAATCTCCCTGAAAAATAAGTCAGCTACATGCGACGCATCGTCGCTCTTATGGCAAGGAATAAAATGTGCCATTTTAGAAAATCTATCCACAACAACAAATACTGAATCACTCCCCCTCTTGGTCCTAGGCAAACCTAACACAAAATCCATGCTAATATCTTCCCACGGAGCACTAGGGACAAGAAGTGGAGTATACAAACCATGTGGATTGAGTTTTGACTTTGCTTTATGGCAAGTGATGCATCTTTGAACGAACCTCTCGACGTCTCGCCTCATCTTTGGCCAATAGAAATGATCAGCCAACATCATATAAGTCTTCTCTCTCCCAAAATGCCCCATCAATCCTCCTGCATGAGATTCCTGCAATAATAACAAACGCACCTAGGACTCCGGAACACATAGTTTATTCAAACGAAAGAGAAAACCATCATTAATGTGAAACTTATCCCATCCTTTTCCATCTTTGCAATTAGAGTATGGAGCTGTAAATTCATGATCGGTAGCATATAAATCTTTCAAACTTTCCAACCCTGGTACCTTTACCTCCAATTGAGTTAAGAGCACATGTTTTCTAGATAATGCATCAGCTACCACATTCTCTTTGCCTTTCTTATATTTGACAATGTATGGAAAGGTCTCAATGAATTCTACCCATTTAGCATGTCTACGATTCAATTTCGCTTGGCCCTTTAAGTATTTCAAAGCTTCATGATCAGAATGTATAATAAATTCTTTGGGCCAAAGGTAATGTTGCCAAATTTTCAACGTACGCACAAGAGCATATAGTTCTTTATCATAAACAGGATAATTCAATTGGGCACCATGAAGTTTTTCACTGAAATATGCAACCGGTTTTCTTTCTTGCATCAAAACACCACCAATACCTATTCCACTAGCATCACATTCAATCTCAAAAGTTTTTGCAAAATCAGGTAAAACAAGTAATGGTGCTTCAGGTCAAACATTTCTTCAATGCAAAGAAAGGCTTTGTCTTGTTTGTCTCCCACTCAAAAATCACTCCCTTTTAGTTAATTCATTTAATGGGGCAGCAATGGTGCTAAAGTCTTTCACAAATCGCTGATAAAAACTAGCAAGTCCATGGAAGCTACGAATTTGACTCACATTCACGGGAATTGGCCAATTTCTAATAGCTTCAATTTTAGATTCATCCACTTCAATGCCATGAGCTGAAACAACATAGCCTAGAAACACAACCTTACTAGTGCAAAAAGTACACTTTTCAAGATTGGCATACAAGCATTCTTTCCTAAGCACTTCTAGCACTTGTTTGATGTGTTCAACATGATCATCAAGCAGACTATATATCGAATATCATCAAAGTAAACTACCACAAATTTGCCAATGAAATGTCTCAAAACATGGTTCATTAAGCGCATGAAAGTACTAGGAGCATTGGACAATCCAAAAGGCATCACTAACCATTCATACGAGCCAAATTTTGTTTTAAAAGCAGTTTTCCATTCATCACCATGTTTCATTCTTATTTGATGGTAGCCACTACGCAAGTCAATTTTAGAAAAGATAGTAGAACCACTTAACTCATCAAGCATATCATCTAACCTAGGAATAGGATGACAATAGCGAACAGTTATGTTGTTAATAGCTCTACAGTCTATGCACATTCTCCAAGTACCATCTTTCTTAGAAACAAGAATAACAGGAACGGCACAAGGACTAAGACTCTCGCGTACATACCCTTTGTCCAAAAGTACTTGCACTTGACGCTGAATTTCCTTTGTTTCTTCTGGATTTGTGCGGTATGGCGGCCGGTTGGGAAGAGGAGCTCCTAGAAACAAGTCAATTTGATGCTCAATCCCTCGAATAGGTGACAGACCAGTGGGCACCTCCTCCGGAAACACGTCATCGTAAGTCTGCAAAACTTGAGAAACAGCACTAGGAAGAGATGTTAAGTCATTAGTAGAAAGCAATGCATCCTTGTACAACAATACAAGGTACATCAACGTGGGATCATCTTCCATCTCTCTTAAATCAGATTTAGTGGCTAACATGACTAAGTTTTTCTCTCCCTCACTTTTGCTTTTACCTCTCAGATTTGTTTTGTTGCTCTCACTCACTTTTTGTGGAATCACACTCTTTTGTTCTCGCCCTTTCTTACTCTCAACTTGTACTTCAATCTTTTGTACATTATCATTTACAATTTGAGAAGGAGTCAACAGTCATGACACAACTTGTTTGTTGTTCCACCAAAACTTGTATTGATTAGTTCTCCCATTATGAACCACAGTGCGATCATATTGCCATGGTCTTCCTAGCAGCAAATGACAGACATCCATAGGTACCACATCACACTCCACCGAATCACGATAAGTGCCAATTTCAAATTCAACATCTACGGTGTATCCCACAGTCAACGAGCCTCTCTCATGCAACCATTGAATCTGATATGGATGTGGGTGTTTTTTGTACTTCAACCAAAGTTTATTGCAAAGCTCCTTGCTAGCCAAATTATGACAACTCCCACCATCAATAATTACCTTGCAAAATTTGCCATCTTTGCTAACTTGAGCTCTTGTGTGGAATAAATTGCAACGCTGTTCATGGGAAGCCTTTGGTTGCACGCTCAAAACCGTCGGTGCACACACAAGTATAGGGCCAACACCGGGGTCACAATACTCTACGTCTTGCCCTTCCTCATCATCATATGTCCCTAAATTAGCATGGTGATCATTCTCTTCTTCACTTGCGGAATCATATTCCCCAGTCTCTAACATCAACATCACCTTGTTATTTGGGCAATCTTTTTGCATATGACCACGACCAAGGCATTTGAAGCATTGTATGCCGCTACTCTTTGCTGTAGAACCCATGGAAGAGGCACCCCTAGCTGCTGGATTTGATGGCCTCCTAGCACTTGGAGTGGCTTCTTCCTTCTTGCTAGACGATGGCCGAAAGCTTGAAATACCACTTGGAGCTGTTCTTTGACTTATTTGTGATTTGGACCCATATCTTCCTCCGTTGGACGGTGTACAGGCCGCAAAGGACATTGATCTTGCAAACTTAGCATCCTCTTGCAATTGTCGTTCTGCCTTTATAGCTTGATGTACTAACTCATAAACATTGTTATAGGGTTGAAAATTGATAATTCGTTTGATTTGATGGTTCAAACCTGAGAGGAAGCGTGCCTGATGCGGATACGCATATGCTTAGCACTTTTAAGTCAAATACATTATTTCACTGGAAAGAAGCATTGAGCCGCATTAAATATTGTCAGGTGAATTTGTTTCTTAATGAATTTCCTTCTATTTGTGGGAACGATATACTACCTTATGCCAAATTCTTGTTTATTATTAGGTTTGAATATTATGATGATTCCGGGGCCAAAGTTATGGAGAAGCACAAGGAGGAAAGAAGCCAATGCAGTGGGAGAGCAAAAAGGGAGGAGCCCAAGGACTTAAACTACAAGTTTTGGATAAGATTTTCAAGCCAAATTCGGACCTCCCACGTGCTTAATCCAATTCAAACTCGGATTCAACTCAGAATTCAATTCGGATTCGGTTCGGGACAGCCTGACAGGCAGTTACTAAAAAGGCTATAACTTTCACAAACGGAGTCCGATTCAGGTGTTCTTGTACTCATTGGAAAGATAATTTCAAGGGCTACGCAATGGATCCAGCCCCACCTTCAAATTCGTCACGGATAAAAAGTTATGACTGAAACATTGTGACAGTTTAATTTTAGGTTTTTCCTTTTGTGTGAGTTTGTTTCCAAATACATGTAGGGATGTGTTGGAGTTTGTTTAGGACCTCTTGGCCAGCCATGAGGTGGCCAGGGTACTATATATTAAGGGTTAGACCCCATTGTAAGGTAGACCACGTTTGAGAATAATCAATCTACTAAAGTATGTTCGAGTTTAGCATTGTTGCCTAAGTTCCATAGGGAATTAGGAGTTACTTTCTTCAATCAAGATCGTTCACCTTTCCATTGGGAATTGGGTGCACGATAGATCTTAAACAGTGGTCGTGAAATCAACACGAGTGTGGTTTGGCGGATTAAAGAGTGTTCGTCCCTTGCATTGGCATTGGAGGATCATTGCGATTCATCAAGACTCCCGTGAGTATCCATCCTACGTCGAGAAGATCGGGCGACCCCGTATCAGTGCCATGGTTTGTTCTTCTTGTTCTTGAACTTTGGCTCGAATCATGGCTAGCTCCATCTCCTTGTAGTAATCCTCCACCGAATGTGTTCCCTGCTTCATATTCTGCAATTTATCAAATAGATCACGTTTGTAATGACGAGGAACAAAACGGGCTCTCATTTCTCGCTTCATGTCGTGCCATGCAGCAACATGATCTTGTCCATTCTCAGCTCTTTGAGTAATGACTTGTTCCCACCAATCCAAGCATAACCTTCAAATTCAAGTGATGCTAACTGTATCTTTCTCTCATCCGTATAGTGATGCATACGGAAAATCTTGTCAACCTTCAATTCCCAAGTGAGATACTCCTCGGGGTCAGTCCCACCTGCAAACTTGGGTATGGAAAACTTGAGCTTTCCCAATCCATCATCTTCATTACGTGGACGATGATATTGATCATTGCGATCACCATCGTATTCCATCGCATGTGCACGGCCTCCACCTTGGCCGCGACCTCCATGGCCTCCAAAGAATCCTCCTCGTCCCCCGAGCGGTGGTGGACGCACCACATTTGCCGCCACTTGGTGTTGCGGTGCAGGAGGTACATGGGCAGCAGCTTCTCCACCTTGAACACTCGTCTCATCACCACCATTGCGAGTTTGTATGAGCCTAGTGAGGGCTCCAATGTCTTCTCGCAATTGGCGTATATTTTCATCAGCTTGTATCTCCATATTTTGCACTTCCCTTGTAATTTGATCAGCAAAGGCATCATGCTTCTCATGTAGTTGTTCGAGCCCTTGGTGTAGCTCACGTTGAAAGTGATCGCGGAGTGCCCCAAATTGATATTTCTGGACAAATGCTTGAGGTTCATTTGTCTCGCCACTCTCTTCATGGTGTTCTCCTCCACCTGACATGGTTAGCTATGCAAGAAACAAATGTTTTATGAAAATCACTCAATCTCACTATTTTTCTCTCCCAAGTAAAGTTCTTACCCTTCCGAAGTGAATTAAGGCCAATAAAAAGTTACACCTGGTAGAAGTGACAACAGTACAGTGATGATCAAGCGAATTTAAGAGTGTTCACAATTGCTCAACAACGGTTATTTAGTGGGGCTTGGTATGGAAGTGTATAGCCTAGCAATCTGAAATTCTTGATATTGTAAAATTAAGTAATAATCCAAGCTAGAATACTTTGCCTTAGTGCTGTTCCAAAAGATTTAAGTGAAGTATATGAGCACTGCAAAGATCAATGTGACTTGATGCAAACAAAGGAATGAGCTAACTAGAGGCAATCTGAAAATAAAGATTAGATAGCTCGTTTTGCACCAAGTACTAGGAGAGACGCTAGCCAATTGCAAGGATACGAATATAAGGGCACGATATTGCTCAAGAAATAAATTTCACAATCTGAATTTATAGATTACGAACTCACACAAATTCGGCCAATGCTTTTCTTCTTTCTTTTCTTCTTCTGCTTCTTTTTTTTTTCACGGCCGAATTTTGATTTTGCACAGGTCACAAATATTCAGCAAGGTGAAAAAAAAATTATTCAAGAGCAGCCCTAGATGCAATATTCAACAGCTAGTCTCAAAGATCAAAGGATTTAAGTGAAAACTCTCAAGCAGGCGCGCGAAAATTCAAATCGCTAACGCTTCGGCTGGTCCGATCGTGCAAACCGTTTTTGAGCCCTTCGATCGAAAACAGATGGCGCAGATGAGCGAGGGTGTTCGGACGGTCCAAACGTTCACGTGGCTCCGGGCGGTCCGATCGGGATTCAAAGGCGCGATTGAAACGAGCGCTTCGGACGGTCCGAACGTCCCACGCGTCTTCGGGTGGTCCGATCGGAATCCAACGGCGCGGTTGTGGCGAGCGCTTCGGACGGTCCGAACGTCCCACGCGGCTTCGGACGATCCGATCGAATCCGACGGTGCGCCGGGCGGCGCTTGGCCGTCGAACGTCTCTTTACCGCTAGGTCGGCCCGATTGGAATCCGACGGCGCTGCTTGGGGAGGACACGTCAACCTATCCGAACGTGTTCGACCGGGATTCTTTGTGGTGACACGAGTTAGGAAGGACACACTGATGTGTTCCGATACGAATTGTGTTCCAGATGCGCCAAAGATTTTATGTAGATAGCCAGATCAGGAAATTAGAAAGTAAATTGAATCTGCTATTTTTGGAATGCTAATTGAAGGATCAACTAGCAGATTTTCAAGAAATTTGATATGCAATGATTAAGCTACGCGAAACAAAACTCAACGATCAGCACCTAAACAAAATTTCTAATGGACTAAAACTTAATAAAACTCACACGAAAAAATCAGATTAATCTAAAGGTTCGGTTTTTTGTGGCAATTTTCGGTTGTAATGGAATATAGGACAAAAGTAAATCAATCTAAAGGTTAGGGTAAATAATCCTACCGAGTAAACCGGAGCTCTGATACCAGATGATACGGGGTCGCCCGATCTTTCGACGTAGGATCAAGATACTCACGATGATTCGACGAACCGTAGTGATCTCCCGTTGTCAATGCAAGAGTTAGCACTCTATAATTCGCCCAAACACACGTGCTGAACTTCGCGACCACCAGAAGAAGTTCTATCGCGCTCCCAATTCCCAGCGGAAAGGTTGAACGATCTTGATTTCGATGAACTCCCAATTCTTCTCCAAAGTTGGTTCGGCCAACAGGAAGAACAAGAGTATTTTTAATATCAAAAGTGGTCCCTTACAATGAGGCTATGCCTTGGCCTTATATTGGCACCACAAGGTGCGGCCATAGATAGAAACTAATTTGAAATAGAAAACAACTCGGATACTATAGATAGGAACTAATTCGAGATAGAATCCAACTCGGATGGATTGGATGGTTTTCCTTATGTTGCTCTCGGTTTTGGCCACAAGCATATTATCTTTTCCTTCCGAGATCTTCTCCACGTTTTCCGTTTCACGTCAACCAGCATGCATGCACGTTGCTTCGCGGTCTCTCATTGCTTCAAAGCTGTTGTTGTAGCATCTTGACTCTTGCTCTCATCATAGGACCTGTTGGAGCCTCATTACTAGCTTTATTACACACCTATGGAGTGGAAGATGAATGCGTAGTAGAGATGTCCTCATCAGATGGGAAGCAAAGTACTGAAGATCACAAGGGAGCAAACCTCTCTCACGGTCGCTCGGTGGAGAGTCGTGATCGCATACCTGATCGAGTATGAGTGTTGCCTTGGCCGAGATCGAATATGAGTCCAGGACGTGGTCGTAGTCGAACGGGGTACCATGTCGTGAGTGGTCGTCGGTCTCCCCTCACATGCACAACCTACATTTCAAACACTGGGACGACTGGTGTCCTAGTACTGGGGTAAATGGTATACAACATGGAACCAGTACCGTGTCAAATGACATCAACAGTAGCATTACAAATACTAATGACAAAGAACACATGAGAACACACAACCACACAAGCACAATCTAGTCCTCATCAAAAGCACCTAGAACACCAAGTCTAGTGCCACCCAATACTAGAAGAAGCTTGTGACCTAACCACGGATCTCATGATATCTAAGCATAAGCACAAACTAACGCTACCAAGATGTCATACAGTTTATTTCATGTCATAACTGAATAAGATCAAGGTATACATGCATCTCAATGGATCACAACCATACACATAGCAGGTGACAAGGAAAAGTCACAAAAGTATATGCTCGCATGGATATAAGCATGTATACAAGGAAAGATAAGGAGGCATGAATAAACACAGCATCATGATATAGAAAACTATCCAAGATATAATCAAGCTCATACTGTCCATATACAAGCGTCCATCATGTGGGCATACATCATGTCAAACAAAAATCATGGAAGAGTATGCTAACATGTATAAATAATGGTGAATGGACATAAGGAGCAAGATGTGAACATTAAACGATGATAGATATTACAAAGCACAATGTCATGACGATACTTGACTTCTAATATGCACATTCTACTCAGCTCGTGAAGTCAGGTCAAAGCTTAAGCATCCAATTAACTAACATTTATAACCAGGTACAAGGATACTTAAGCAACATACACATAAAGTCATGACAGGAAGGTATCAAGAGTAAAGCATGCCAATATGGTATAAGTGAGCACAAGAACACGCACAACATGCTAATTATGATCATGAATATAAACGCATGAGGGTATAGAATAGCTCACAAAGTAAGTGGAGACGCAAATGTGATAGAGTATGCCTCATGGAGGCCATGTAGTGGAGAACCAGCAAACGTTCTAATCACGTGATCAAGGAGAAGACTAGAACCCAATCGAGTACATGTTCACCATCCCGCATCTTGACACCTACAAGAATAATGTACCGAGTCTTGGATCCCGAAGGGTTAGTAAGCATGTACTTGAGAACCCAAGACTTTGACACACTCACACCAGAAGAATGCAAGTCTACATGATGCAGTTGATGGTCCATGCAAGAAACTAGATCGTAAAGGCACACCGCAAATGGACAACTCGAGTCCCCACTCCGAAAAAGTGATGAATACCTAACTTGAAAGCACTAATAAGAGAACTAACAAACACTACTACAGGAAAGGTCATCACAGACGGTTCGAAAACATCATCACAGACGGTTTTGCGAACCGTCTGAATTTATGGGTCAGTGATAATAGGAGGTCATCACAGACGATATTTCAACCGTCTGTGATAGCTCAAAATCACAGACGGTTTTTAGTTAAAAACCGTCTGTGATATGGTGATAATCACAGACGGTTGTTAAGTAAAACCGTCTGTGATACCGATAATCGAGCGAGATTATTCGATATCGAGACGGTTTTAGTTAAAAACCGTCTGTGGTACATGATAATCACAGACGGTTTTTAATTAAAACCGCGGGATTATCAGTATCCTGAGCAGTTTTAGTTAAAACCATCGTGATATTCCTTCTACCCTAAATCTATTCCTATTTATTAGCTAGCCTCAGGAAATGCTAGCCATTCCCTCTGAAACAAGCAGATGAACAAGTATATAAGGCATCCTAAACATCCAATACACATCACATTTCATTCACAAACATAAAGTATCCACTTCGCAAATGAATCAATTGAATTGAAATAAAATATCCATTACACTGCATTACAATGCAATAAAAATTCATGGTGCACAGTGGAACTGTCCTTCTGACTTTGTGACTTGAGCCACCAAAAAGTACGCCAACTCTCCTCGAATTCGTGAAATATCGGGCTGTTCCAATGCAGTTGACGGGATGTACACAGCCTGTGGATAGGGATATCAATGTACGTATATATGTAACATGATAAGTATAAAGTAAATATGGAAAGATTGATAAACCTTGGAATTGGTGATCCTCGAGGAATCGAGGAGTAGGTCCATATGGTGGCAAACATAGAATCCACATGTGTTGCCCGTGCTGCTTGGTGGCACTTTGCAAAAATAGAATGAGCAATAATTCAAGAGGCATTAATCTGACTGCTGCATAGGATTAATTAATGTGTAATAGCGAATACCTTAAAATCTCGAGTATGTCTCAGACCTTTGGCCCCTTGCTTCGAGACACCCCCCATTTCAACGTACATCGCGAACGCCCTACGTGATTCAAAAAAGTTAACCTTAGTCATTCGGAATGAAAGAAAGAGTACAATATAGGTATGTATGGAGAAAATAAACTTACCTATCGATTACTTGGGCGACAACTGTGAAGTCCATTTTATTCTTACTTAAGGAATCAAGGTAATATACCTTGTTCCATTTTGGTACAACGACTATTAAAATCCAATGAAAGTTTTGATTGTAGGGCATAAGTATATAATCCTTATTGTGTTGAGCCCGCAGCCCTGATGCAATGTACCTCTCGACGACGGACATATCCTCGTCGATGGTATACTTGGCGACCATGTGTGGGTCCAAGAAACCAACCGATGATGATCGGAATGTTCTAGCTTTAGTCCCGCGTGTCTACATATACACACACGAAAGCAACAAATTATATATGGCATTTATCGGTATGACATGAGCGGAGGCGTGATTGTGCACACTTACGGCGTCCAAGATCGAATGAGTGAGGCGTCGAGGCGTTGGCGTGAAAAGATCGAATAAGTCCTCGGCGACCACGAAGACACCGTCTTGAAAATCGTGATGGAAATGCTCCAACGCGAATTTGACAGTGATACCTGATCTTCGTTCGCCCTCTGGCTTATTGGACTGTTCCATGTACCACTTGTGCAATTGTTGGCAACTAATTGGTAGGTGTTGGAGGCCCTTTTTCTTGAGCAATGGCTCGCCAAGCACGAATTTACGGGCCAATGGCGTGTACGGGCCAATATCATCATTGGTCTTACGTGCTTTGCCCTTGTCGCCCTCGCCTCGGTGTGGATCGACTTTACTGGTGAGTCGACTTTAAAGGTAGCAATGGGCAAGTTGCTCTGGCGAGAAGAGCACTGTGGAGATAGCACCGGTGCGACTAGCGGTGGTGGAGACAAGTCTTGCGGTGGAGATGGCACCGGTGCGTAGATCTGGTCCCGCCACCGGTGAAGAAGCCTCGAGGAGATGTCGCTTTTAGGCCTTTGGATGAATGTTCCAATGGCACGCCCTAGAGCCACGATCTCGTCGGTGGGCGGCTTGATGGCGGGACGACCTCAAAATTAACATGCACACCATCCACATGAACTTTTAAGACTGGCGCTAAAGCTTGACCGTGCACCCGGCCCCGATACGGCATCGATATGCGGCCCCAAGTACAAGGAACAGAGGCATATCTCACTTGGAGCACGCCGTGGCTCCTACATAACGATCTGTAATTAGCTCATCGAATAGGCCTATCAATGGAGCAAGCATCGAGAGATAATAATTATTACCAGGATGTTGTCCACAGAAAATCTGGCCTCGGTTTGCGTCGGATTGGACGTGCAACTACTCGGATGGTTGTGCGGGCTAGCTAGCATAGGAGCGGGGGCGGCTGCTGATTTTCCGTCTGTTTCCGCACCTCATCTCGATTTTATCGGCGGATCACTCATTATCTCCTCTCTTAGAGTAGCCTTGAGCTCTTCTCGGCCGTGCGTCACGCTCGGCTTTGTTTCTCTTCTGACCGATACATTTTGAGTCATCTTGGCTCATGTTTCCATGGAACGTAAAGCCCAAGGCCTCTCGTACGACCCGGGTGCTCCTTGTTTCCCAAGGCCACGGATAGTATATATTTCTCCCTTGTTCCATGGAATGACCCCTGGGAAGATTCAACAATCAACGCTTCCTGCAAGAGCACGACATGTCATTTCACTTCGTACGAAGTTGTGGAGTAATTACAAGCTACGTTGTTCGATCGATATCTTACCTGCTACCGAGACACTTGCTGGTCTGCGGGGTTTGAAGGAGACATCCCGATGTCGTTGTAGATGACCTTGCTCTAATCCAATTTCGAGCGCGGTCATCCGGATATTGGCAAATGGCGGGCGATGTCCGCTGTGGGTGCCTGTTCGTCCTCCCTCCTCCATCATGATTTTACCCGCATACCCACCGTGCCAAGTCCGTGGGGTGTGTGTTTTTGCTGGAGGGCCTTGTGCGCCGCACTTGTACTTTGAACTCTTCGGTTGTCTTCATCGCCTTGAACTCTTCCCATTGTGGTTCCAGGAATGGGTATTTTTGAAAGGGTGTTTCGTCCTTCTCCACGTAGTCCTTGACAAGCGTGCTCTTGAAGTGATTCCATGCTTTGCTTGCCCCTAGCAAGGCTTGTCGTTGCACGGCGTCTTGGTGTTCATCTGGGATCTCGAACGATGCCAAAATTTCTGTCACCAGCTCACGTTTCCGAGTCGCAGGCACGCTCTTCCACGAATCGAATGTGATTTCAATTCGTTGTCGTTCAACTATTCCGATCGTTCTTCTCCATGCGCCTTCGCTTTGGGAGGAAAAGAGGGACCCGATACATCGACTTGTGTGATGGTAAATCGGCCTCGTGCTTCTTTGATAGCCCTCTTCCTTGGCGTCTTGATTTTGGAGCGGACGCCCCCGCGATGATGTTGAAGAATGCGCGGATGACATGTTGCTATTCGACAATTTGTGGGTCTATTAGGATAAAAAATTTGCGATATAAGCATAAATATAATTCCTCTATAATTATATAAGCACACCAATGACATCAATCCATATATACAAATCATAATGAAAATGTAATCATATGAACTGAACAAATCATTCAAGATATAGCACATATTCGACAAGATATGTATGTCAAGTATAAAGGCATGTATCAATTAAAACTAGCAATAAGCTCAAGAATTAATTGATTATTTGTGCTCTCAGATTGTAGGGTTACACAAGATTAATCTTGGCCGTCCGCTACTCAATCATATACTTTTCATCGATTGGTTATAACAAAACCGAATTCAATCTTTGAGCTCTTAACCTTGTCACTTTCAAATTAGATAATATATCATTCACATGTGTGCATTCGCCATGATGAGAATCAAAAGACACAAGTGACGATAATTAAAAGACAACAAGTGACGATAATTAAAAGACAACAAGTGACGATAATTAAAAGACAACAAGTGACGATAATTAAAAGACAACAAGTGACGATAATTAAAAGACAACAAGTGCGATAATTAAAAGACAACAAGTGACAATAATTAAAAGACAACAAGTGATGATAATTAAAAGACAACAAGTGATGATAATTAAAAGACAATAAGTGATGAGATAATTTAAAGACAACAAGTGATGATAATTAAAAGACAACAAGTGATGATAATTAAAAGACAACAAGTGTGATGAATTAAAAGACAACAAGTGACGATAATTAAAAGACAACAAGTGACGATAATTAAAAGACAACAAGTGACGATAATTAAAAGACAACAAGTGACGATAATTAAAAGACAACAAGTGACAGATAATTAAAAGACAACAAGTGTGATAATTAAAAGACAATAAGTGATGACTAATTTAAAGACAACAAGTGGCGATAATTAAAAGACAACAAGTGATGATAATTAAAAGACAACAAGTGACGATAATTAAAAGACAACAAGTGACATAATTAAAAGACAACAAGTGACAGATAATATATTCTTCAAAGCTCACGATTAACAATAGTTGCATGATATGAGCATGAATCAAAAGACAACAAGTGCGAGAATTAGAGCTCAAAGATTAAATCCTCCAATCTCAAAGATAAGATTTTAATCATCATAGAGCAACAATCGATCCCACAAGCAATCTATGTCCTTCAATACAACACGTTGAGCCATCAACCACATTCACGATCAAAAATAAGCGAAGTGAAGTGAGCGATGGCGGAGATGGGGAATGGATTCAACAGAAGGGAGTAGAAGTAGCAGAGGCGGTGAGGAGGTGGACGGCGATGGGGTTCCATGGCGGCGACGGGGGCCGAGGAGGAGGACGGCGGGGGTTCGCGGCGGCGACGGGCCGAGGAGGAGGACGGCGGCGGCAGCGAAAGGACGGCGGCCGACGGGCCGAGGGAGGAGGGGCGGCGGCGGTGAAAGGACGGCGGCGACGGGGTTCAGCGGCGGCGGCGGGTCGGAGGCACGGCGGCGGCGATGGGGCCGATGGGCTCGATCGGGATCCGCTAGAGCGACTAACCCTAGTGGGGTGCGCGTGGGGTTATATAAGAGAGTATCACGACGGTTATAAATTAATAACCGTCAGTAATATATATCACGAGGCGGTTATAAATTTATAACCGTCGTGATATATATCGCTGACGGTTATTGGTGAGAACCGTCGTGATATGTCGCTCGGCAGTGGGGCCCACCGGTCGGTCTCGGAAAATAAAGAAAGGCTCAACCTCGGCGCTGCGTGGCGGGGCTCGAACGCGCCGAGGGAGCCGGGAGAGACCGCGCTAGCCAAGTCGCCGCTCGGTTGTACCTTACACTATAAGGGTAAGTATACCCATTATCACAGACGGTTCTCAATTGATAACCGTCGTGATATATTATCCGACGGTTATTGGTGAGAACCGCTCGCGATATGTCGCTCGGCGGTAGGGCCCACCGGTCGGTCTCGAAAAATAAAAGAAAGGCTCAACCTCGGCGCTGCGTGAGCGGGGCTCGAAGCAGCCGAGGCGGGGTTGGGGAGAGACCGCTAGCCAAGTCGCCGCTCGGTTGTTTCTTACCGTAAGGGTAAGTATACCGTTATCACGAGCGGTTACGAATTGATAACCGTCAGGATATATTATCCTGACGGTTATTAATTGAGAACCGCGTGATAACCCGTTGTAGTTACCAACCGGCATTCATATACATCACCTACCAAAGATTCATATACATCACCTACCGGCATTCATACACATTTTCTCGGATAAACATCAATTCACATATACATCACATACATGCATTGTTATATACATAAATGCAAATTCACATATACATCACATACATGAATTGTCATTTTCAACATTCACCTAAATATCACACATTTTGAACAATTGGGTGTATGACTCAATCCACTTGCTTAGTTCCTTTAAAATTAGCCCTTCATGATGATCGCATGCACGTAACTAGTTTAAATCACGTTGTTCATCATCGACCCTTATGCCATTTCCAAAGGAGGTAACTCGTCAAATTGATTGTATTCTTCCTCATCCACTACATTCTCTACTCCGACAATTCTCCTTTTCCATGAAGAACTACATGTCGTTTCTTTATTTGGGTCGGTTACATAGAAAACTTGAACAACTTGATTGGCGATACGAATGGTTCGTCTTTGTACCCGACACGTTGGAGGTCCACAGTAGTGACACCGCACTTGTCAACCTTCACCGTGGAGATGCACCCAACGGCGGTGAAATAAGGGATCTTGAAAAGCACGTAGTCGAGCTCCCAAATCTCTTCTATGAATCCATAGTACGAGCTTCTCAACCCATCGGTCTTGAACGCATCTATGCGGACACCGCTGATACAGTTAGTGCTCTTTACATCATGATCCCTGTATAGAATGTATACCCATTTATATCATACCCTTGCCATGTCACAACTGTAAATGTTGGTCCTTTGCCAACCATGTCAACAACTCACTTGCGAGCTCCTAGCGATTTGGTCCTTCAACCATTGGTTGAACCGAGTGTTGTGTTGCCTCATGATCCAAACATCGGCGCTCAGATTACATTGTCAAGCACATCCTTGTCTTTGGTCAACATAAGCGCCACTTCGATCATGTGTTGCAAGACTGTGAAGTGGGCTTGAGTATACGTGTCCATATATGGAGTGATTGATTTCCTTCCGATAGTTCCGATACCCTTGACCTCCCTCAAGGCGAGATTGAGGCACACCTATCGGTTGAATCGAGCCATATAATCGACACAAAACTCAATGACCTCTTCGCTTGCATAACCTTCGACGATCTTTGCCCTCGGTCGAGAAACGATTCCGCACGTAGGACTTGAGAATTCCCATGAACCTCTCAAATGGGTACATGCTACGCAGAATACAGCCCACACATTTTATCTTCCACACAAGGTGAACAATGAGATGGACCATGATATCGAAAAACGAAGGAGGAAATACATTTCAAGATGACATAGAGTCATCACCACATCGTATTGCGAGCATCTAGTCCTTCGGGATCGATGACCTTCTGAGCAATTGTGTTAAAAAAATAACGTAGCCTCATAATTGTCTCTCGGACTCTAATCGGTAAAATATTTCTAATTGCAATAGGAGCATCTGTGTCATCGAGACATGACAATCATGAGACTTCATGCCATTTAACTTCAATTCTTGCATCGAAACAAGTTTCTTGACGCGTTGCGAGTAACCGACGGAACTTTGACACCATGCAAGCACCGCACGCTCTTTTCTCCACCTTGGATGATTGTAACACGCAGGGGAAGGTATGTTCGTCCATTGTCATTGCATGTCGGTGCTAACTCGGGCCCGATGTCCATTTCACCAAGTCAAACGTGCATTGACGCCGTCCTTTGTTTTATCACGAATGTTCGAGAAGAGACCAATCAAGTGTCACATACATTTTTACGTGCATGACGTCGATGCGATGTCGAACATCTAGGTACTCCCAATAAGGTAAGTCCCAAAATATTGATCTCTTCTTCCGGTGTTTTTTCACGAGCCCTCAATTTGCGTCCCTTTCCGAGGACAACATCTAAATCCTTAACCATATTATAAACCTCTTTTCCTTTAAATGTCTTGAGTGAACCGTCTTCCTTCTCTCCGTCAAATTGTTTCTTCATCTTGCGGTATGGGTGAGCCCTCAGGAAGGAACCGACGGTGACGCATGTAGACGGTTTTGCGTGAGTGTTTCACCACACACTCGGTACCATCTAAGCAGTGAGTACAAGCTTTGGCACCTTTCGTACTTTGGCCCGATAGGTTAGCAAGGCGGGATAATCATTTATGGTGCGAGAACAATAAAGAGCGCAAAGTGAAGTTCTCTCGTTTGTACGCATCCCATACCTGCACCCTTCGTTCCATAGTACTTTTAGATCTTCCACCAATGGTGCTAGGTACACATCAATATCATTCCTGTGTTGCTTTGGCCCTTGGATAAGTATCGACAAAAAATATACTTTCGCTCATACACAACCAAGGAGGAAGGTTATAGATGCAGAGAGTCACGGGCCATGTGCTATGTCGGTGCTCATGCTACCGAAAGGATTCATTCCATCGTACTCATCCGAACCTTATATTCCTTGGTTCGCATCAAGTCGCAAAACTCCTATCGATGTTTCTCCATTGGGCGGAATCAGCAAGGTGTCTTAGCATTCCATCTTTCTTGCGCTCCTCAGAGTGCCAACGCAGCAATTTTGCCTCCTTTGGATTTGCAAAAACCTTTTCAAACGGGAATTATAGGAAAATACCATGCCACCTTACCAGAGGTCCTTTCTTCACCTCTGTTCCTCGTCATCGATTGATTGTTACGTTTGTATCGGGATCGTTGCACACCGGACATACATGCATATTTTCATACTCTTTACAGATGCAGGATACGATCGTTCGGACATGCATGTATTCTTTCTACTTCAATTCCCAATGGACAAAGGACCTTCTTGGCTTTATACGTGGTTTTAGGCAACTCATTTCCTTCTAAGCATGTCCGCTAAAAGACCCAAGCGGTATTGCGTGAAACTTTTGTCGGTCCAACTGTTGCTTGCCTTTAATTTCAACAGTTCAAGCACGGCCGACAACCTCGTGTACTTTGACCGCAACACGTGAACAAAGGTTTCTCCGAGTCCTCCATCAAGCCACGGAATTTAACATACTCTCTCATCATAATTCTCTTCTACATCGCGAAGCATCTGATCCAGATTGTCATCGTGCAACCTATTCGTATCCGAACCACAATCGACATCATCCGGCGCCATGTCATTCACTTCACCGGCGATGTCATCCGGTGGCATATCATTCACTTCACCGGCGATGTCATCCGGGGGCATATGATCATTCACTTCGCCATGACTGGTCCAACACGTATAACCCTTTTTGAAACCTCTTCGAATCAAGTGCGCTTCAATTTGCCCTGTTCTTAAACATCTTTAAATTCTCGATCAACAGCATGGATGATACATATATTCCACCCCTTATTGAACATATCCTCGTCGGCGGCTCTTGTAAAAGCAGACACGCCATTAATATACTCTTCACTCACACGGCTCGCGGCATACATCCAGCTTCGGTCCTACGTTACGTTACGTACATACATAACAACTCAGTATTAAAAATTAGCTTAACTAATTACTACTACATATATTATATTGAGGTTATATTGAGGTTAATTTAATTTGCTAACTCAATTCATATTATAAACACAACAGCTATTATATAACCAACAATTTTACAAATTAACCATCTTCAATAACACTCACCAATTACTTAAATCTAAATTGTAATGCAATTAAAGAAAAAATAAATTTTCTTACTAACCATATCTAGAGCTAGCCACCAGCAGGAAAGTATGAATTGAATGAATCTTCAAAGCTCAATCTCTACCTCTTCCCACCAAAATAACTGGTCTCCTGAGCGAAAGAGTGCGCAGCGGTGGCTAGATCTGGATCGAAATGAAGACAGATGCGGTCTGAGTGGAGTAATAAATGCGTAGTGGGATTATCACAGACGGTTTTTTACTAAAACCGCTCGTGATAACAGATTATCACTGAGACGGTTTTAGTACAAAACCGTCGTGATAATTTGGGATTATCACAGATGGTTCTTAATACGGACCGCTCAGGATACTAGTATCACGAGACGGTTCATAGGTGCGAACCGTCGAGATACTTTTTTCGCCGACGCCACCAACACAAAGTGTGTTCAAATTAAAACCGTCTATATTAGTATCTGTCACAGACGGTTTTATAAAATCGTCTGTGATTTGCCGTCTAGTATTAGCCTTTCTGTAGTAGTGAAAAGCACCAAAGAAACTCACAACTTCTCCTTGCTGTAGATGTGCACCTCGTTTGGGCGAACGAGTCCACCCTTTGAGAAACGGCGGAAATTCCTCCTCGAGATAGCACGTGGACGAAAACAAGAAAACACACAAAACAAGTCCACGATGCCAATGAGCCAATGAGGTCTATTCTTCTCACAAAAATGAGCAATGGTGCAAGCGTCTACTACGAGACAAGATCCAAAAGGACAAAGCACCATTCTTGCTCAAAGAGAAGTCCCTTGGACCTTACGGAAGAGCCAACAAGAAATGCACTAGCCAAAGTAGGAGCAAAGGATATGAAACAGAAAGATTTATGCTCACAACAAACGGCTCCCAATCCAAAAAAAAATAGGGGAGGCTAAGTCGCAAGATGTAGCACTCATATCATCGTGCTCTTTCCTCAAAGCATTTACACCATCCCTTACAGAATCACAATATAAACTAGGGAAGGGAATGCAAACAAATTGGATCAACAAGAGCAACACGGCTAGTACAAACATAAAATAAGATAAGCTAGAACAGAAGAGCATAGCCTTCAAATCTCAGCCCTAGCAAACTCAAGCTCCTCTACACATGTGCACTGAATCAAAATTTTAATTTCTCAATTTCAGATTTTAGCATGCAAGAAGAGAAATTAAATTTACGCCATCTACAGAACTAGACTCACAACCTACACATGATAAATGAGATTTCCACCTAGCAAAATCAATTTAGCAATTATCATCTAGGCATCTCACATTCTCCCTAAGAGTAAGTATATTCATCTTGGACTGGGCCAAGGTCACAATGAGGTTTTACCTTGCTCATGATGAGTTAGCGCTCGTCCTTCTTATCATCATCATCATCCGTGTGTTCTTTCAAGACTTTCTCGATCCTGACACTTGAGCAACCAATCGGGATAGAATGTACCACAAAGCTCACACTTGTGGTTTTTGCAAATGAAATCATCCTCTAGCCAGATTCAAGCCTCTTATCACAAAGAACATCATTGACAAAAACACCCCCAACAACATACAAATGAAAGCTCACAAGATTCCCTACCCGTTGCCATGCTCAAGAGACCGGTTAAGATCTACGAGGAAGAGCTAACCGGCTCTGATACCAATTGCAGAATCGGATATGGCAACAAAGGGGGGGGTGAATGGTGCCTTCAAATATCGCCCCGAGGTATCCACACATTTCTTCTCCGATAGCTATAAGAGCTATGAAAAAGTTGGCTTACTGGAAGAACTAAAACCAGGTCAAAGCTACCAACTTGTCCGAAAGCTTAAAGAGATAGACCTAATGATACGGGGTCGCCCGATCTTCTCGATGTAGGATGGATACTCACGGGAGTCTTGATGAATCGTAATGATCCTCCAATACCAATGCAAGGGACGAACACTCTTTAATCCGCCAAAACACACTCGTATTGATTTCGCCGACCACCAAGCGAAGATCTATCGTGCACCCAATTCCCAACGGAAAGGCTGAACGATCTTGATTGAAGAAAATTACTACTAATTTCCTATTTAATCATGAATCATACCTAAGAATACATAAAATAATAGCATGAGGTAGTATTCCAAGTTCATCATCAATTAAAAGAAATTCCTTAAGAAACAAATTCACCTGACAATATTTAATGCGGCTCAATACTTCTTTCCAATGACATAATGTATTCGCCTGAAAAGTGCTAAGCATGTGCGTATCCGCATCATCCTCCCCTTCTTCAAGAAAAGCCGTCCTCGGCTTTTGGTAGCCTGAAATTGTACTAAGCAAAGAATACAACGTATATGCATGGTATATATATTTGTCGTCAACACTTCTTTTGCTTAGCATATCAAGAATATCTGAAGGCGTAGTAGATAAAAAGAACAAAACATATGCATGGTATATGTATGCATTCTCGTTGTTCCACACAAACAAATTAATATAACGACAACCATAAGATGTATACATTGCAACATTGTCAAATTTAAAATTAGATTAATTGTCATGTATGAACAATTAATGTGCCGTTAATAGTGTATTTAAATCTAGTTAGTAAATATCGGCATTAATAAAGAAGAGTGGCTTGGTTGAGGGTCCGAATTTAATAGCAATATCCTTAATCATAATTAGAATATATGCATTAGCATTTAACATGCTATTATTAAATAAATCTCGCTAGTAGATTTAATTAAAATAGTAATATTAAAATATGACCATGTATGATAAACCTTGCCTAGGTAAATAAATTAGAAATGGAGCTAAGCATAATAATAACTAAGAGCACATAACATATCGTACCACAAAATGCTATAAACTCGTAAGATTAAGTCAATAAGCTAAAAATTGTATACATCACATATAGCAGGTGCCCTGAATATTAGCGCTGGACGAAGTAAGGCTCTACTAATCTCGTGCACCAATTCAGAGGTCTAACCCAACTCATAGAACTTCCTTGATAAATACAAAAATAAAAAAGAGGTTAATAATAAAAAGATCAAGTCATCATATTCTACCATCGACCTTGCCACAAATCATCCAAATCACCCATTAACTCACAATAAAACTAAATCAATATTATTCGAATTTATTTGGATCTTTTGAGTTATTTGCTTTTATTTGGATTCAGTTATTTAGCACGTAATTAGAAATTGGAGTCCTGAAGAATCAAGGGATCAAGCGCGATCAAGATCGAAGTGAAGATAAAGACCAGAAGCTCAAGGAAAAGGCATTGTGTGAGCTCAAGACCGCGGTAAACCGTGCAAGGCGAGTCAATACTTTGATCATGTTGAACCTACATTTTCTGCAAATTACTTTGATTTAAATTATCAAATTGCATGCTGGTATTTTATATACAAATACATGTTTAATTTAAGATCCCAGTTATATGCCCATGTTTACCTTGATTAATACTACACCCCTTTTTGAATACTTGATTATGTGAACCTTGTCACCCTAGCAAAATTATGATAGTAACCTTTCGAAAATAAGTCCGTAATTATATGCCATGCTTAGTATTACTTAGATATTCATGGGCGTGAGAACGCCCAAGCATCACTTTCAAACATGAGAAAATTTGGTTGGGCAGTCATGGTGTAATGACTGATATGTGTTGGATATGATTATTTTATGCTCCCAAAAACCTCAACTTGCTAAAGTATCTGGGCGGATGGTTTAGGGGTTGATATGTGGTGCAGTGGAAGCACAAATTACAGAATGTGGTAGAACCGCCCAGATACCCCTAAGGACCGAATCTTGTCATGACCTCCTATGTAAAATAGTGCAACCACAAGTCTGTAAAGTACAACATGGCTAAGTAAATTTATCGAAACTCCTGGCTCATCTCACTAGTAGTGGATAGAAGTGGATAAGCTATGGCAAGGTGGCCTGAAGGGACACCAGTGGAGGGTGAAGTTTCCCAGCTGTTCTAATCGTTGTGGGAAGTGGAGCCCGGCTGCGTTAGTAACTGTGGGGAACATCCCACGCATAGATGGGACCCACCGCAAGTAGGCAGTTTCCCATAAGGTGAGATGACAAAAGGAGCTAGATACTTTGAGAAGTCACTGTGATGGTCTGCTCAACTGCATGACTAAGGAATCATGTGGGGCAACGAGTTGATTGTCTCTTGTGGTGAAAGTGTACAAACTCTACAGAGTCAAAACTATTCGAATAGCCGTGCCCACGGTCATGGGCGGACGTGGGAACTTAACCAGATATAGTTCTATTTCAAAAACTTTGTAAGTGGGAATGGAAAAGTGAAGGGCAGTGCAAGGCCCTGATTTGAGTTGCCCTGGGTGTCGCCCAGTGATAAGTTAAGCAGCTATAACGCTAAAGGATTAAGCATATGGTGCAGATGCCATGTACGGTAGATGGAATCTGAATCGCTACTATTATTGCATTCTCTTATACATTATGTTTTGTTCAAACTGCTAAGTGTAAGGAAATTTCTATGTATTATATTTCAAAAGCAAAATAATGATAATAGTTCTCATAAAATAAGATGTCAGGAAGAATAAATAGAGTCGTACGAACAGAAAATGGCTGTTTGTGGTAAACGCATAAAGATGTTGGTGGATCCATATCGATCATAAAAAGAGAACGATTGTGAAGATTCTTGGAGAAATAGATTGGTGGAGCCTAAATGGATTGATAGGCCAGATAGAAGATTTAAATGATTTTTGGAGAATTAGGAAGTGCAAGGGAAATTGCGGGATTACGATACGGAAATAATATGAATTCTTGGAAAAGGTTGTGAATAATGGGATTAATAGGATTTGATCATATACTAGAAGGATAAATTGAATTTCTGGGATTATTGAAGAAATGATAACGATTACTAGAGTATAATCTTGATCAATGATAATCTTGGTGGATATATACTAGTGAGTCGTAGACTTGATCACGGATATTCTTGGTGGAGGTAAACTAGAGAATTAGTAAGAGATAGATAATGGTAAACAAGATTGTTTATTGGGAGAGCAAATTATGGTTTTGGATTAATAACAAAGAATTGGACTGTTAGCAAGCCCTGATAAGAATGATTTTGGTGGAATAAAGAAAGTAATTATGTTAGGGGATTATTAGAAATTACGAGGTGAAGAATTGATGAATAGCAATCATAAGATTGGATTACTAGGAATTCACGATACAACAGATATTGGTGGATACAAAATAAAGAAAACCAGATTTGTATTAGAATGAGGAGTTAATTAAATTACTGAATAATGAGCCTAAGATTGGATTTATGATTTGGTGGTAGATATTCGGACTCATATATGAGAGTGGTCACTTCGATTCGATCATTGAATATTTTGGATAATGCAATGAAATCATTTGATCGGTGGATCGTAAGTAAATGTATTGGATTATCATTAGGTTGTGTAGTTACCAAGTTGGCAAACAGTGGATCTAAAATCGGGATTATACGGTCCCGGTGAAAATTTGAGATTGGAGGAATGAATTTATGGGGAAGGTTAGGTTTAGTGAGAATCAGACACCCCTGGCTGGATTGATAAGATGGTGGGTGATAAAATGGAAAGCGTATAATCGGTGGATTAGATAAGTGACGACATTCGTTGTTCGGAACTTTAGACAGCAATAATAAAACCCTGATTAAGTAATAAGAATAATGCGAAGAGCAATTTTTGGCAAATAAAACATCCCGAGCCTCTTCTTGATTAGCCATGCATATTAATTATTGGCATCCTGTGTATTGGATCGCGAAGCATGGTGGTTAGTGTGCTCACACTCACTCTCACAACAAATCCAGATCAAGAATCAGGTCACTGCGCCTCAGCAACACCATTAGTCATGATGACAAAGAGGATGAAGATATCAAGGGCTAGGTCGCGAACCTCCAGTTGGCTGCCTGTGGGCACATCCTGAGGGTTCCACCTGTGTGATTCATTCTTCCGCTGCTGCAATTTAATGATTTCGGCCTAATCGGCCCATGTGTAAGTTTACTATTTTATTTATGCTTCCGCATGATATGTATTTGATATTCATTTTCTGTATCTGTGAGCACTATATACTGATCCAGGGAACAGTGCAATAAATCACAGAGGATTCCGGATAGTAAAATCTGGGGTCCTACAGGGTGGTATGAGAGCATATCGACTGCAGGTCATGACCTAGTTAGCCTGGCCGCTAGTTTCATGACTAGAATTATTTCTTTAATATATATTTTCAAAAATTGTTTATCCTTGGAGGATCGATTATCAAATTGTTTACGAAATTCATTTTCAAACTCATTTTAACAAGCCTGGATCTTCCGAGGAAATTTCCATAAGTTCAAACTACTTACCTAAAAATTATTCAAAAATTTACTTTGGTTCCTCAAATAGTTCAAAACAAACTTATTTCTTGAAAGCTTTCCCCAACATGGACCTTGTTTTTCAAAAATAAATCCTAAGGGCGAACCTTGGGGTGTTACCTTTGAAAGAGTTATGTTGGTAAAAACATATTTTCCATGTTTGGTCTTATAAAAAAAATCTCCATTTTGCCACAAAGTTTCATTAAAATAATAATAAAAATAATAATGATAATACAGGAATGAGCATTGATATCAAGCAAATCACCTCCAATACCTTCCTCTTCCTTCTATTGATTTCAAAAGGAAAATTTTGTTCCCCTTCTCATACCCCTACTCCAAATTTTGAGGCTAGGAACGTCGAAGGTGTTCATGAAGATAAGGTGGTTTCATTTTTAACGAACTATGCAGATGAACTCTGTGCCCCTTATGTGTGCCTCCCCGAATAGACGTTGTATTATCGCCAGATTTCACTTTGGCCCTGTGCACTGCCTTCTTGCCCTCGGACATTATATTTCACGGTCACAGGAAAAGAATGTTTTAAAAACTTGAGTAATTTATGTGCCACCCCAGCTTTCCGGGGTGTACTCTTTTGGGTTTAGAATACCGTATCCCACGATTCTATCCTTCCCTCATGCTATTCCCTCTCGCCCCGCTTGCTACAAACCAAACAGATCTACTGAAGCAAAATGATAGCCAAAACCAAATCAAGAAAAAGTAAAGACTTCGCAGCCTTCTAATATTTAAGAAAAACAACATCACTATGAAGACCACCCACCAGGAGAGTGTCCAACGAGCAAGGTCACATGTTTTCTCTGCGAAGGACAAGACCACTGCCTCAAGGATTGCCCCTTGAACCGGTTACTGACCAAGGCAGTCAAAGTACAACGGAAGAGTCCCCAATTCACCACAAGACCCATCAACCCCTTGATGAAAAATGTCAGAAAATTACGTGGCAAGCCAAGGGAATCCATGTTCAGAAGATCATTGATTTGCAAGCATTAGCAAATCAACTGCCTAATCACTTTAGTGATTTGGTTAGCAAAGCTGGGCCATGTTGTCATGTCACTGTGAAAAGCTACGTCGTCATGTCATGTCACTGAGGAAAGCTGGCATATTTGGTCTTCTCACTGCGGAAAACTGGGCCGTGCTGTCATGTCACTTGGAAAAGCTGCGTCGTCATGTCATGTCGCTGAGAAAAGCTGGCACGTTCGGCCATCTCACTGCGCAAAGCTGGCCCGTGTTGTCATGTCACTGCGAAAGCTGCGTCATCATGTCATGTCACTGACGAAAGCTGGCACGTTCAGTCTTCTCACTACGCAAAGCCTATTGTCTTGTTACTGCGAAAAGTTGTGTCGTCGTCACTGAGGAAAGCTGGCTCGTGTTGTCATGTCTTGGCGGAAAGCTGGCCAGGATCACGCTAGTGCACACAGTAAGAAGAAAAATGAAATATTGACCATATCATGATTTACTAAGAAAAGTCTCAAATATTATTAATAATTATCAGAGTTGCGACCTTGTGGCAAAACTTACAGATAATAGCCTGAATTGCTTAAGAAACTTGCAGCAGAAAACAGAAATAAGCGTAGTAGCCATTTGACATGCCCACAGGCAATCGACTGGGAGCGAAGTCCTAATCCGCGAAGTCGTCGAAGTATCCTCCTTCTGGTAGCTCCTGCTGATATGATTCTTCTACTTCAACTAAGCAAATATAGATATAGTGATATGGGGTCGCCCGATCTTCTCGACGTAGGATGGATACTCACGTGAGTCTTGATGAATCGTAATGATCATCCAATGCCAATGCAAGGGACGAACACTTTTTAATCCGTCAAAACACACTCGTGTTGATTTCACCAACCACCAAGCGAAGATCTATCGTGCACCCAATTCCCAACGGAAAGGCTGAACAATCTTGATTGAAGAAAATCACTCCTAATTCCCTATGGAACTTCGGTAGTAATGCTAAACTCGAACAAACTTTAGTAGATTCATTATTCTCAAACGTGGTCTGTCTCAAACAAAGGGGATACAAGGGGGTTTTATAGTGTTTCCCCGAACTCACGCATGGAAAGGCTTGGCCGAATCAATCTCTTATTCGGTCAAGGTTTCCTAATCCAAGTCCTAAAATTTAGCAATCCGTTTACTTTAATTTCGGGCTAAGCCCCTATCCTATTACAAGACCGAGATTGAGATGGACTCGATCATCCTTTGTGCACGCAGGCCACATCTTGTGCACGCCATGAGATCTGTGAGCATGTGGGCTTTCATTGATTTGATGGCTGCTTAGTTGAGAAATTCTTGGACACATATATCATAGCTCTTTGCCCGCATGGACTCTCCTTCTCATGACTCGTGGCAGGTTGGTCCTTCTCCACTTGATCTTCTGTTGCTTTAAATCTGAGAAGACATAACATATTTGCATTAGGTAGAATGTTATTCTCATCTAACGTAATAGAAGAATCTGTAAGAAATAAAAGCACCTGATGTTGAAGTAGCTTAGCTCGTGCTCTTGTCATAGGACCTTCCGGAGCCTTATCAATAGCTTTGCCATGCATACTTAGAGTGGACGATGAATGTGTAATGGAGATGTCCTCATCATATAGCCGTGAGTATATAGAGCACTCAGCAAATCATTGTAACAAAGAATGAAATATAGTATGTATGGCTTACCAATAGATGGCTGAAGGGTTATTTTGTAAAAAGTAATAATTCAAAGTAAATACAATAAATAGATTGAAGCAAACTTTGAAAATAATTAATAAGAAAATAATCAAAGGAATTGGGAGTAACCATAAGTGAACTGACCATCCACTCTAATGAGCCACACGTGAACTAACCATTCACGTAATGAACCACCAATGAAGTAACCATTCACTTCCCAACTTAATCTAACCAATTTTTTTATGAAAACTCTACCCGTTGTGTGAATCAGCGAGCATTGTCCATAACCGGGACACAGCTATTCGAATAGTTTTACATTCTGCAGAGGTTATACAACTTTACCCGCATGATATGACCATCTTGTAATGTCACCGGTATAACATATTTCCTTTGGCATGTCGACCAAGAAGATCACAACAAGGCTTTTACAATGTTCAATCTTAGCTCAATTCCACCACGCTAATGTTTCCCCATCCATCCCCCTCTTGTGCCAATGTGGATCCATGCATATGACCACACCACATTCATCTCCACAACGGAACCGAAATTGAAACATCACAAATTAATTAGCCAGGTCTATCGCATACTAGACATGTGTTGTACGGTAAGGCTCAGATCAATGGCGTACAAATTTAAGTTCTTAACATTACCCAGGCGATACATCCACATCCCAATGTGCAAACTGCACCCCTTTACTGCACAATTATTCTCCTGAGTGAAAACCATTTGTATAAGCAACACTAATAACACCTCCATGTCACTGTACTCAAATTTTATAACTATGGTTACAACCATGATTCAATATCTCATTAAGTCAAAATTAATTAATTAATCACATGTGATGATAAACCCAATGTTACTATAAGCATGACTAAGCAATTTAAACGTACAACCCATGTGATAACTAGTATTGCATCACTATATAATTACACATCCCATGGTGACAATAGAATTATGGTATTCAAATTATCAAGGTGGAATTAATCAAGTAAGTCATTAACTATCAATAAAAAAGTTTATAATAAAATCTAATATAAAGAAAAAGGCAGAAAATTGGAAAAGGCTAATATGGTGAAAACCTGGTGCACAGAAAGGCTAGTCTGGAACAGTGCATGTGAACAGTGCACCAGGTTTATGTTCCAAGTGATACGGGGTCGCCCGATCTTCTCGACGTAGAATGGATACTCACAGAAGTCTTGATGAATCGTAATGATCCTCCAATGCCAGTGCAAGGGACGAACACTCTTTAATCCGCCAAAACACACTCATGTTGATTTCGCCGACCACCAAGCGAAGATCTATAGTGCACCCAATTCCCAGCGGAAAGGCTACGATCTTGATTGAAGACAACACTCTTAATTCCCAGTGGAACTTCGGCAGCAATGCTAAACTTGAACAAACTTTTATAGATTGATTTTTCTCAAACGTGGTCTGAATTTTACAAGGGTGGCGGCTGTCTTTTAAAGAGATGTAAGGTGTGGAGAGTCGGCCAAACATTGGAGGCTAAATATGACTCGATTACAAAGGCCTAGGTCTACTTTGACTCGGACTGAAAAAGTGACGTGATTTGTTTCACAGTTTCTGATCGACTCGCAAGGAATTTGTAGGTGAGGCTAGATCCATCTGAAAGTAGACTTCAAGAGCTTTCTATAGAGTACAAGAACACCTCAATCGGACTCTATTTGTAAAAGTTATGGCTGTTTTAGTAGGTGCTTGTTGGGCTGTCCCGAACCGAATCCAAATTGAGTTCTGAGTTGAATCCGAGTTTGAATTCGGTTGTACATGTGGGAGGTCCGAATTGGCCTTCAAAATATTGTCCAAAACTTGGGCTTTAAGTTCTTGGGCTTCTCCCCTGTTGCTATCGCATTGCATGGGCTTCTTTCCTCCTTGATCCGTTGCATGGGCTGCTTGGCTTTCTCCTTTCCATCCCAATGAGCATTGAGCTTTTTTGTTCTTGGTAGCAAATATGATTACCCACCTTGTGCTTCTCCATTGCTTTTGCCCCGGAATCATCATAATATTCAAACCTAATAATAAACAAGAATTTGGCATAAGGTAGTATATCGTTCTCACGAATAGAAGGAAATTCATTAAGGAACACCTGGCAATATTTAATGCGGCTCAATACTTCTTTCCAGTGAAATAATGTATTTGACTGAAAAGTGCTAAGCATGTGAGTATCCGCATCATCCTCCCATTCTTCAAGAAAAGCCGTCCTCGGCTTTTGTAGTCTGAAATTGTACTAAGCAAAGAATACAACGTATATATATGGTATAGATATTTGTCATCAACACTTCTTTTGCTTAGCATATCAAGAACATCTGAAGGAGTAGTAGATAAAAGGAACAATGCATATGCATGGTATATGTATGAATCAATTATTGTGTCATTCTCGTTGTTCCTTTTAATATAACAACAACCATAAGATATATACATTGGAATATTGTCTTTCATATCATTCACCCTCCCATGAGAAAAAGTCGTCCCCGACTTTTCTAAGGACATAGATAAGATATCAAAAAACAAAACCCGATCCAGATGTTCAAATTGGGAAGAAAATTTTTCGTGCCTTCCATGCTTCAACTGCGCTACTCTGATTATGTATACATGATTGTAAATCAAAAGATGAATAAGTAGGCTTAAGAAATCTTTTGAAACATGAAACACTATTATTGAAACTTATCTCATTGTGATCTGATATGGCACAAAAGATTGTTTATCCAAAATATGCAATTTCAGTTCAGCAAACTTATCACATGTAATGCGTATTCGGTAAACATAAAACTTATCATCTATACCATAATTTCCAATCAAATTGAAGTTATATGTATATGCATAGGTACGAACTAGTGATTTTAAACATGAAATTTTAGTAATATTCTTAGTCACACTAGATAGCTCTTTAGGATCATCAAACATGATATAATATAAAGAATCATCAAGAGATATTCTGGGAAGAACTTTCTTATTGGTTGTAACATCCCAAAATTTGGGTATTCAAAATATGGCATTTTAAAAAAACTTTTCTTGCATTTTGCTGGCATTCGAATTTCTTCTGAATGTCTACTTGAGATTTTCTGAGTTTTGCACTATGGAAATAATTTAATACAAGGAATTACAAATTTTAAACTAATTTTTAAATTACAATTACAACATTTGCAGAGAGGCAAACATTTGCATCTAAATAATTGAATCGGAAATCACAAAATTTTGAAATTTTGGAAAACTCGCAAGTCAATAAATCATAATGAAAATTAAAACTTAAATTCTAAATGTCATGCAAAAACTAAAAATCAGTGAACATAATTATGAAACAAAAATTTAAATTTGAGTTCTGAAATTTCGAAACCAAGCATAAACATTTTATCTTATCTTTTTCATTTTTCCATTCACTATCACTGCATGTAGGCCCCACCGTTCTGATACGGGGTCGCCCGATCTTCTGGACGTGGGATGGATACTCACGGAGTAATATCCCAAAAGTCTATCGAGAATTAAGTGTGTAATTCGAGAGAAGGACCTTAAAGAAAAGAATAACATAACAAGTTTTGAGGGGGATTTCTGAATTTTTAGGACAACCTGGGCCTGGGTCTTGGCCCAGGTGGGATTTTGGCCCAAGGGGGGAGGGGAGGCGCCACCCCTCCAACCCTAGCCGCCTTCCCCTTCTCCCCCCATGCGCCGCCCCCTCTGCTCCTCCTCCCTTGCGCCACCCTCCCCCTCCAGCAGTTCCTTCCCCACCCCCCTCCATTGTTGGTGAAGAAGGTCCCCGTTTGCTGCCGATCGAGCGGAGGAAGGAAACCACTCGTTGCAAGGCAATTGGATCCGGAGGAAGAGAAGAAAAAGAGGAAAGAGAGAAGAGGAGGAATTCTTGGGGAGTTCGTCGTGTTCTTCATTGATTCTTCAAAGGGTGATCCCTGTTTTCCCCAAATAGATTAGTAATTTAGTGTGGTACCAATGTCGATAATCTGGACCGCTAGGACAGAGTGCATTAGTCGGCTGTTTTGGGATAGATCCGTGGGGATTCAGGTCTGGACATCTCAATGGAAAGGTTGAACGATCTTGATTGAAGAAAATCACTCCTAATTCCCTATGGAGCTTCGGTAGCAATGTTAAACTCGAACAAACTTTAGTAGATTCATTATTCTCAAACGTGGTCTCCTTACAATGGGGGTCTAACCCTCAATATATAGTTCTCTCTCCACCTCATGGCTGGCCAAGAGGTTCTAAACCAACTCCAACTCATCCCTACATGTATTTGGAAACAAACTCACACAAAAGGAAAAACCTAAAATTAAGACGTCACAATGTTTCGGTCATAACTTTTAATCCGTGAGGAATTTGAAGGTGGGGCCAGATCTATTGCGTAGCCCTTGAAATTATCTTTGCAACGAGTACAAGAACACCTGAATCGGACTCCGTATTAAATTACTAGTAATATGAATTAATTCAATAAGCTAAGAAAGGTATACATCGCATATAGCATAAACTCTGAATATGGGCGCTCGACAAAATAATGCTCCTCTAATCTTGTACACTGAATCCTAGGTCTAACCCGACTCATGGAATTTCTCTGATAAATACCCAAAATAATAAAAGGAGTTATTAATAAAAGATGAAGTCATCGTATTCTACCACCGGTCTTGCTTCAAATCACTCAAATCACCCATTAACTCATAACAAAACTAAATTGAGTTTATTCGGAATTGTTTGGATCTTTTGAGTTATTTGCTTTTATGTTGATTCAGTCGTTTATCGCGTAAGTAGAAATTAGAAGTCGTGAAGACTCAATGGGTCAAGCGAGATCAAGATCGAAGTGAAAATAGAGACCAAAAGCTCAAGACCATCAAACAAGAACGCTTTGTGTGAGCTCAAGACCGCGGTAGTCCGCGCCAGGCGAGTCAATACTTTGATCATGTTGAACCTACATTTTCTGCAAATTACTTTTATTTAAATTATCAAATTGCATGCTGATATTTTATATACAAATACACGTTTAATTTAAGATTCTAGTTATACGCCCAATTGTTTACCATTGATTAGTATTACACATCCTTGGAATATTTGAATATGTGAACTTTGTCGCCCTAGCAAAGTTATATTAGTAACCCTTTCGAAAATAAGTCCGTAATTATATGCCATGCTTAGTATTGCTTAGATATTCATGGGCGTGAGAACGCCCAAGCATCACTTTTAATCATGAGAAAGTTTGGTTGGACAGTCATGGTGGAAATGACATATGGTTATTTTATGCTCCCAAAAACCCCAACTTGCTTGAATATCTGGGCGGATAGTTTGGGGGCTGGTGTGTGGTGCAGTGGTAGCACAAAATGGTTAGTGGTAGAACCGCCCAGATACCCCTAAGGACCGAATCTTGTCATGACCTCCCTCGTGAAACAGTGCAACCACATGTCTGTAAAGTACAACTTGGCTAAGTAAATTTATCGAAACTCCCGGACTCATCTCATTGGTAGTGGATAGAAGAGGACAAGCAAGGGTAAACGGAGGCATAAAGGGAGACCGAGTGGAGGGTGAAGTTTCTTAGTCATACTAGCGCTGAGGGGAGTGGAGCCCGAATAATGCTAGTAACCGTGGGGAACATCCCGTGCATAGATGGGACCCACCGCAAGTGGGCAGTTTCCCATAAAGTGAGATGACAAAAAGAACTAGATACTTTGAAAAGTCACTGTGATGGTCTATCAACGACATGACTAAGGAATCATGTGGGGCAATGAGTTGATTGTCTCTTGTGGTGAAAGTGTACAAACTCTGCAGAGTCAAAACTATTCGAATAGCCGTGACCGCGGTCATGGGTGAACATGAGAACTTAACCAGATATAGTTCTATTTCAAAAACTTTGTGGGTGGGAATGGAAAAGTGGAGGGCCGCGGAAAGCCCTGATTTGTGTTGCCCTGGGTGTCGCCTCAGTGATAAGTTACACGGCTATAACGCTGAAGGATTAAGCATATGGTGCACATGCCATGTAACGGTGGATAGAATCTGGATCGCTATTAATATTGCATTCTCTTACGCAATATGTTTTTTTCAAAACTGTTAGGTCTCAGGAAATTTTCTATGTATCATATTTCTAAAAAATGATAAGGCTTCTCTTTTCACAAACCAAATGTGAGGAAAAATAAATAGAGTCGTAAGAAAAAGAGATGGTTGTTTGTGATAAATACCTAAAGACGTTGGTGGATTTATGTCAATCATAAAAAGGAAATGATAGTGTGGATTCTGGGAGAACTTAATTGGTGGAGCCTAAATGAATGTATAGGTTAGATAAATTGATACGGAGTCGCCCGATCTTCTCGACGTAGGATGGATACTCACGGGAGTCTTGATGAATCGTAATGATCCTCCAATGCCAATGCAAGGGACGAACACTCTTTAATCCGCCAAAACACACTCGTGTTGATTTCGCCGACCACCAAGCGAAGATCTATCGTGCACCCAATTCCCAACGGAAAGGCTGAACGATCTTGATTGAAGAAAATCACTCCAAATTCCCCATGGAACTTCGGTAGCAATGCTAAACTCGAACAAACTTTAGTAGATTCATTATTCTCAAACGTGGTCTACCTTACAATGGGGGTCTAACCCTCAATATATAGTACCCTGTCCACCTTATGGCAGGCCAAGAGGTCCTAAACCAACTCCAACTCATCCCTACATGTATTTGGAAACAAACTCACACAAAGGAAAAACCTAAAATTAAACCGTCACAATGTTTTGGTTATAACTTTTTATCCGTGATGAATTTGAAGGTGGGGCCAGATCTATTGCGTAGCCCTTGAAATTATCTTTGCAACGAGTACAAGAACACCTGAATCGGACTCCGTTTGTGAAAGTTATGGCCTTTTTAGTAACTGCCTGTCAGGCTGTCCCGAACCGAATCCGAATTGAATTCTGAGTTGAATCCGAGTTTGAATTGGATTGAACACGTGGGAGGTCCGAATAATGCATAACATATTTGCATTAGGTAGTATGTTATTCTCATCTAACGTAATAGAAGAATCTCTAAGGAACAAAAGCACCTGTTGTTGAAGTAGCTTAGCTCTTGCTCTTGTCATAGGACCTTCCGGAACCTTATCTATAGCTTTGCCATGCACATTTGAAGTGGATGATGAATATGTAGTAGAGATGTCCTCATCATAAATGATTTAACTGATTTTTGGAGAAATAGGTATTGTAAAGGGAATTGCTGGATTATAACACCGATAACAATATAAATTCTTGGGAGATGTTAGCGATAATGGGATTAATAGGAATTGATCAAATACTAGAAGGATGAATTGAATTTTTGGGAATATTGGAGGAACGATATTAATTACTGGAGTACAATCGTGATCAATGATAATATTGGTGGAAGTATAGTAGTGAGTCGTAGGCTTGATCTCTGATATTCTTGGTGGAGGTAAACTAGCGAATTAGTGAGAGATAGATAATGGAATATAAGATTGATCATTTGAAGAGCAAATTGTGGTTTTGGATCATTAACAAAAGGATGTAATTGTTAGAAAGTCCCGATATGAGTGATTTCGGTGGATTTAAAAGCAATTATGTTGGATAATCATTAGAATATAGAAACAAAGAGTTGATGATTGGCAGCCACATGATTGGATTGATTGGAATTTAGAATACATAAGGGGTTGGTGGATCTAAAATAAAGGAATTGGTAAATAGTGAACTCGAAATCGGATCTAGGAATTGGTGGAAAAATGTAGATTCATATGGGAGTTAGTAACCCCAATGTGATTTTGTTTGATCGGTGGTTTCAGTAAACGATTACACACGTTGCTTGGAGTTTTAGACAACACTCATTAACAAAAAGGTGAATTCGGTGGATTAATTAAAAAAAATGTCACTTGCTGTGCTGTTGGGAGCCCTAGACAGTAATCAATTTAGAAAGAGTACGTTCGGTGGATTAAGAAGATGATGACATTCGTTGTTTGGAGTCTTAGACAGCAATCAATAAGGAAAGTGTATCTTGTTGTTTTAAGTCAATTATGGGAATCGCCGTGTGGAGTTTTAGGTAGAAACAATAACATTAAGATTTAATAATAATGCTGTAAAAGCAATTTATGGCAAATAAAATAACCCGAGCCACTCCTTTGATAAGCCATGCATGCTATTTATTTGCATTCTGTGTATTGGCTCGCGGAGCACGGTGGTTAGTGTGCTCACACTCGCTCTCACAACAAACCCAGAATCAGGAAGCAGATCACTACGCTCCAGTTGGTCATGATGGCAAAGAAGATGAAGATGTCAAGGGCTAGGTCGCGAACCTCCAGTTGGCTGCCTGTGGGCATGTCCTGAAGGTCCCACCTGTGTGTTTTCGTTCTTCCGCTGCTGCAATTTAATGATTTCGGCTTAATCGACCCATGTGTAAGTTTACTATTTTAATTATGCTTCCGTATGGTATGTATTTGATATTCATTTTCGGTATCTGTGAGCACTATCTACTGATCCAGGGAATAGTGCAATAAATCACAGAAGATTCCAGATAGTAAATCTGGGGTTTGACATGAGTAATCAATTCCACATTATGAAAATTGAGCAAAGAAATTTCGGAACATGGAAATTTCATTCGTACATATGAGTTCTCACAAGTACTCACCGTTTCACAATTAATTTCAGCACCAATATTGTTACCTTTATTTTTCTCCTCAGTTGGTGTAGGTATTGTAGGTATTAAATCATCATGATGTAATAACGGGGCAGCAAGTACTTCATTTTTAACTATGATTATCTCCTCATCGTTTTTCTCCAATGGTGTCAGTTGTTGAACATTTGGCTCCTCTTCTTCAATATCAACCTGCACAATGTGAGAAACAATACTAGAAGTAGATATTAATGTGTTAGTTTCAAAATCAACCTCACTTTGTCTATCTTCTACTTCTCTCTTTTCTTTTGGTGTATCTCTCACACTCTCAGTTTGGATGCTCTCAAACTCACATACGGTGGAATCACACAGCTCACTCTTTTTAACACTCTCACTCAATTTGGCTATGTGGCTCTCATTCTCACATAGGTTTTGATGCATCTCAATTGTTGTATGTACCATTGGGGCAGCATAAGATGTCTCCTTTACCGAAGGGAAAGTCCCATGCTCGGTCATCTTCTCATGTGTCACACTAGTGGAACCATAAGAGCTGAAGTATGGACATAGATTGAACCGTGATATACGTCTCTCCATAAGTCTCTTCTCCTCCTTAATAGCACAATTCACAAGATCATACATGCTACTAAAATATTTATGTTGAAGTGCAGCGGTGATCTCAGAATTCAAGCCTACTTTGAAGTATGCCATCTCTTTTAATTCACCACTGACTCCTGCACGACGCAACACATCTTGCAGCTGAAAATAATAATCCTGAACTGTATTACTCCCTTGTGTGATACTCTCCAAATGATGGAGCAATCCCCACTCATAATAGGATGGCACAAACTCATTTCTCATGATCACCTTCAAATCTACCCAAGATCTAATGAATCGTTTTCTAGGTAATTGTTGCCACCAACTATAAGTATAGTCTTTAAACTGCATAGTGGCTCGCATCACTTCTTGGTCTTTAGGAAGCTTTTGAACTCTAAACTCATTCTCCAATCGCCGTTTCCCCTCAAGATACTCCTCAGGATTCAATTCGGATTCAGTTCGGGAGAGCCTGATAGACAGTTACTAAAAAGGTCATAACTTTCACAAACGAAGTCCGATTTAGGTGTTCTTGTACTCGTTGAAAAGATAATTTCAAGGGATACGGAATGGATCTGGTCCCACCTTAAAATTCATCACGGATAAAAAGTTATGGCCGAAACATGGTGACGGTTTAATTTTAGGTTTTTACTTTTGTGTGAGTTTGTTTCCAAATACATGTAGTGATGAGTTGGAGTTGGTTTAGGACCTCTTGGCCAGCCATGAGGTGGAGAGGGAACTATATATTGAGGGTTAGACCCCATTATAAGGAGACCACATTTGAGAATAATGAATCTACTAGAGTTTGTTCGAGTTTAGCATTGCTGCCAAAATTCCATACGGAATTAGGAGTGATTTTCTTCAATCAAGGTAGCCGACAAAAAAAAAGGAAAGTGAGCATTGGCCAAATTGGGGTTAGCTAATTCTAATATATAATTTCAGCTTGTGTATTTAATTCCTTTGAGCAATCTTGTGCCCTTACATTCATATCATTGCAATTGGTTAGCGTCTCTCCTAGTACTTGGTGCAAAACGAGCTATCTAATCTTTAATTTCAGATTGCCTCTAGTTAGCTCATTTCTTTGTTTGCATCGAGTCACATTGATCTTTGCGTGTGTTATATACTTCACTTAAATATTTTGCATCAGCACTCAGGCAAAGTATTCTAACTTGGATTATTACTTAATTTTACAACATCGAGAAATTCAGATCGTGTAGGATAAACACTTCCTAACCAAGCTCCACAAAATATCCTTTGCCGTGCAATTGTGAGTCACTTTCAAATCCGCTTGATCATCACTCGTTATTATAGCCACTACTAAGTGTAAGTTTCTTTTGGCCTCAATTCACTTTGGAAAGGTAAGAACTTTACTTGGAAGAGGAAAAGTGAGATTGAGTGAACTCCACATATTGCCCATATATTTGTGTTTTTTTTGTACAATCTAACCATGGTAGGTGGCGAAGATAACTATGATGTTGAGGTTAAAGTTAATCTTAATACCCCGATGACTTGATTTCAACATCAGGCATTGAGAAGTACATTGCAACAAGAGCTCCAATCAGGCACCACTGATAAGCATTTACAACTTCAGGTGGATATGCAGGATTTCTGCATTGAGCTCAATCAATAAATGAAGGTGATACATAAAAACATCGTGAATGATATTGTGCGAGCACTTTGTCCACAACAAGAAGAAGATAGCTTTGTTTCTTTCTATGGCAGTTATGATCCAGAGGAGTATGTTGAGTGGGAATGGCAAATGGAGAAAGTGTTTAGATTTCTGAAACTTTCCAAAGATCAAGAGGTGAAACGTGCCACGAGGGAGTTTGAAGACTATGCTTATAGTTGGTGGCAACAACAAATTGGAAACAATTCATTAAATCTTGGTCAGATTTGAAGGCGTTCATGAGGAGTGAGTTTGTGCCAGCGTATTATGCGCAGGAATTGCTTCACCATTTGGAGAATATCACACAAGGTAGTAATACTGTCCAAGTTTACTATTTTGAACTACAAGATGCGATGTGTCGTGTCGGTGTCACTAGTCCATTAAGGGAGAAGGCATACTTCAAGGGTGGCTTGAATTCTGAGATCGCCGCTGTACTTCAACATAAATATTTTAGTAACTTGCATGATCTTGTGAATTATGCTATTAAGGAGGAGAAGAGACTTATGGAGAGACGTACATCACGGTTCAATCCATGTCCATACTTCAGTTCTTATGGGTCCACTAGTGTGACACATGAGAAGATGACTGAGCATGTGACTTTCCCTTCGGTAAAAGAGACATTTTGTGCTGCCCCAATGATACATACAACAATTGAGATGCATGAAAACTCATGTGAGAATAAGAGCCACACAGCCAAATTGAGTAAGAGTGTTAAAAAGAGCGAACTGTATGATTCCACCATATGTGAGTTTGAGAGCATCCAAATTGAGAGTGTGAGAGATACACCAAAAGAAAAGAGAGAAGTAGAAGGTAGACAGAGTGAGGTTGATTTTGAAACTAACAATTAATATCTACTTCTAGTGTTGTTTCTCACATTGTGCAGGTTGATATTAAAGAAGAGGAGCCAAATGTGGCACCACTGGAGATAAATGATGAGGAGATAATCATAGTTAAAGATAAAGTACTTGCTGTCCCGTTGTTACATCATGATGATTTAATACCTACAACACTTATATCAACTGAGAAGAACAATAAGGTAACAATATTGGTGCTGAAATTAATTGTGAAACGGTGAGTACTTGTGAGAACTCATATGTACGACTGAAAATTCCATGTTCTGAAATTTCTTTGCTCATTTTACATAATGTGGAATTGATTACTCATAAGGAAGTTCTTACGAGAATATCTTCTGATGATTCTTTATATTATATCATGTTTGATGATCCTAAAGAGCTGATGGGGGGATGGGTCCCGATCTTCCAATATGATGATAACTTCGATTTTGGTGGAGGTGACTTTTGCGATCCGACTACAACCGTACGACGTCGCCTGCGCCTTAGCAATCGCTAAACCACACTCCAAGTCGTTATCAACCGTGCCAAGAACGCGGTTGACCTGACCACGAAGTTCTATTCCTGCATGCAACCGAAGAACAAGCAAGAACAAGATAACAAGCAATCTGAAATTGCAAATATTTATATTGAGTTCAAAAGGTGGGATTATGAAGGCTGTCTTGACAGGTGGTCGTCCGACACAACTGAAGAACAGAAGTTTGCACAAGGGCTAAACCAAAACTCAACGAAATCCCAGAAAACTAGAAGGGTGCGACCTCCTTAAATAGGGGAGGGAGGGCCGCGCAATACTAAGAAACAAGTGGTGGTCTATTCATGGTACTGTTCACATGAACAGTACCCGTGAACAGTACGGGCCTAGGAGGGGGCACCTCCCCTTTGGACCCAAGCATTACAAGGCCCAATTTCACCCAAACAGGTGATGTAACACCTTCTTTTGATGATTACGGTGCACACAGAAGGAATTTGGAGATGAGGCTTGATCCATTGGAAAGAGGATGAGAAAAGCTTTCCAACAAGTACTCGTGGACTTCAAACGGACTCCGTATGTGAAAGTTATGCACTTTTGAAGTTGGGTCATCAAGCTGAATCCGAATTGATCTGGAGGCCGAATTGGATTCCAAAACGTGTCCAAGTTGAACTCTTATTTGAATTGGTGCAAAAGTGATGTGGAGCTATAAAAATATATATTTTCATCATTAGGTAGCATCATATTCTCATTTAAAATGTGTTGAAGCTGAAGAAACAAATTCACCTTTAGTTCAATCTTGATATTGGGCACTGTGGTCATATGTGTTTGTGGCGTGGTCACATCATCCTCCCCTTCTTGACAGAAAACCGTCCTCGGTTTTAACATATGTGTAGCCTCACGTGTTGTATGATCTTGATCATAAATCTTGGTACATGATAATAAACACAACAAACTCTTATTATGTAATATCATAAGTTCTTTATCAAACAAAGTAAAACCTATTTGAAATGACCTCACCTGATAATTTAAGGGATGCGTAGAAATTCTTGTAATTGGAACAATAAGCACAACAAATATGATTGTATCCATAGAGTACATGTTCTCATCATCCTTCCCTTCTTGTAGACAAAGCCATCCTCGGCTTTTGATAAGTTGAAAATAGGGTAAGAAAGAAGCCAAGGTGTATGCATGGTATATGTATATGTCATTCGTTTTAGTAGTTCTCTGTTGTTGCACAATAAATGTTATTAAACAGCAGTGATCATAAAAGCTCACTGTATTATTAACCCAAGAGTAATCATATATGTTTATGAGCAAATCAAAATTTCTCACACAGCAATTATTGCATCTAGTTTTGCAAATGTAAGTGAAACATTTATGCAATTCAAGTCTCTGAAGTTGTAAACTTGCAGTGGTGGCACATATGGGTGAAGCTACAACTTTTAGAATCAAACAACGTTTATCCATATAATCATATTTCAATTGAGCAACAGCAAATTCATCTAGTAAGGTTGAAAAGATTTGCATGTTCTTACATACATCAATTTCATTATTCAGATTGTCAATGTTAGATGGTTCGACAAAAGAAGAACGCATAGGCATTGAATGATCACTAAATTTTATTTTTCTTTCATAATGAACAAGATTGAGCATACAAGCGTTGTTCAAAACAGCAAGTTTCAATTCATCCATGTGATCACAAGTTATGCACATTCGATATACAAGAAATAGATTTTCTACACCATATTCTCCGATTAAATTAAACTTATACCCAGGGGTGTAGGCACTAAACAAGAATTTCGAACATGCAAGTTCAGAAACTTTCTCCATAGCATGTGACAATTTTGTAGGTAGATCCAATATGATGTAACACAACGAATTAACAAGAGAAATTCTAGTCAAAACTTATTTATCTCTAACCAAAGCCTCATGATCATTGTATACAATTAATTCATCACATGAATCACTCAAAACAGCAGGCAATTCAATAATTTTTTGACAAGGTGCACTCAACTCATTCTCAACACTCAAATCAATGTAGTGTGAATTCTCTACTTGAAATATGGGCGTGTCAGAATTGTTTTCCACTAAGTTTTGCTCTAAAATAGCATGAACATTGCATAATTTTAGTTTGTCACAAGCATAGTCACCGTGAGTGATGATAGCACCATGATCTTTACCTTTTTGGCTCTCCTCAGATGACGTAGGTGCATCTATCTCCTCATCTTCGTTCTCAACCAATGGAGTCAATGGTTCAATCAGCTCATGATCCTCTTCGACATGGTTCTCAACTGCCTGCATGTTGTAGTCATAGAAAGAGGCACAAACGCGGGTTTGTTCTCATATTTCTTATCATCAAGCACTCTCAATCTCTCCTCAATCTGACTTTCAACCTTACAAGCAAGTATAAACAAATGAGGGAGAGAATTATATTCTTCGTGAATGAGAAGGTCCTGAATTTCTTTATTAAGACCACATAAGAATCTATTCTCTGTAACTTCAGCATGTTCCTCTAAGCCACAATGCAATAAACGTGTTTTTAATTCATGATAATATTCCCGTACAGCTCTACTTCGTTGTTTTAAACGTTGCAATTTAGCTAGCAAATAATCAGCATGATATTTAGGAACAAAGTTGATGAGGACATCCCAATCTTTAATAAACACACTGAAGATGATCATAACAAGGACCAACAATATCAAGGACCAATCACGAGAAGACGTGCTAAACAAATACATGATCAGGTGAATGCTAACCTAAGTTACATTTCACATTCTTGTGACTTGGTCGTGCCCCCCACCTCTTCTTCTTTGATTGAACTCAGGTGCATTGGAGAGGAACAGGGAGGTCCAGAAAACAAACGAGTTTTGCAATCATTATCTGCATGAATTATAATGTTTCCAATCAGCATACACTAGACCAATAGATGGCTTGTCCAGTATATTTTCCTACGTTTCAAACCGTGCATCATTTGGAGTTGTGAAAAGAAAGATATGGTCATTTTAGTAACAGCTGTACATGCTAATAAATGCTGCGCGAAAACTAAAGACTTTTTGAAGGTTTGCGCACCAACCTGTCACGTTTTACTATACATATCCTATATGGATGGAAAGATAATCAAGTCTATTTTCACCTCCAACAAACGGTTCGTCTTTTGGACTTCCGAGCAAAGAGTTATTGCTGTTTTGAACAACGCTTGTATGCTAAGAAGTTGAGCAGACGGTTCGTCCAACTAAAGACTACGTAGAAGTTGAGCAGACGCGCGAGAATTTAAGAAGACTCCTTGAATGCTCCAACCAGTTGGTCTTCCATCTTCCAACGTTATGATTTATGTTCATACCCAGCTAGGAGGGTTGTTCCTAGTATATATACCCCTCTACTCCTATCCATAGGGAGAACTTACTTTTGGATATTGATCTAGCTTGTGCTTCTACGCCATCGAGCGTAGTTGTGTGAGTTAGTATTCAGGTTTGTGGACTAACAATTGTCTCGGATAGCAGGCTACGGTTGGCTTCCTCGTCGTTGGGTTACAAATTTTCCCCAAACTACCATTCTTGATCCTACGTCGTGAGATCGGGCAAGTCGGTGCATTGGCTCTCACGAGCTAGTGCACATCATCTGGTATCAGAGCCGGCGTTCCCACGGTAGGATTAATTTATCCCTAATTTCAGTAGTAGATTAGTTCCTATCCATTACCTAATTTGTAGCTTGCTTTTGATCCTAGCGTTCAGAACCGAAAAAAGATATACCCAGCCATTTCTTTTGCTAGTTCTGTTATTTAAGAGTGCATTACCAAGTTCTAATCCTTAGAGACGCTGTCTAGTATTGCTAGTCATTGATGTTTTGTTATGCACCATGCTAGTTTGTTTCATTTAGTGTTTCCGTAGCTTGCCGATTCAAGTTTGCAGTTTCCTCTCGTCAAGCTATTAGTGACATATCAGTTCGGATAAAAAAAAGCAAAAAAAAAGAGCAAAAAAAACGGAAAAAAAGTGTGCATTGAGAAGAAAAAAAGAAAAGGTTGTGCTGCAAGAATCTACTCTTGGCATTTTCAGAAGGTGTTTCTGTAGAGTTGGTGCAAAGACTAGCAATCTAGGCATCGATTTCTAGTTGGATTACTATTTGATTTTACTACTACTAAATTTCAGCAATGTACTCCCTTTGATATATACCCCACTGGCCAACGACATATAGGCCGGAGCTCTACCCGGTAATGCGCGGGGTAGGGGCGCCCTAGGTGAAGATGTACGGCCTTTCCGAGGCCGTGGTGCACGCGGACGTGGCCTTGGCCCCCGTGGGCACAACATTGGAGACTACTACGATGATGGTGGTGAAGCGCGTGACATTTTGGATCCATTGGGGCAGCCACCATTCCCTCGACGTGGTGGATACTATGGTAATGGTGGTCGCCGACATGACTATCGTTACCGAGATGATCCGGACAGCATGGCGAAAGTTAAGATAAATGTGCCTTCTTTTACCGGACAGGAGAATTCGGATGCATATGTTGATTGGGAGGAGAAGTGCGATCAGACTTTCCGTATCCATGATTTCTCTGATGCAAAGAGGGTGAAATTAGCTTCTGTAGACTTTTCTGGTTATGCACTGACATGGTGGAATCGATTCTGAGGAGGCACTATATGCAGCGGGTAATGATCATATCAACACATGGGATGGAATGAAACGTGCTATGCGATGTCGATTTATTCCTCAACATTACCAAAGAGATCTCCATAACAGATTGCAGCGCCTTAGTCAAGGTTCCCGCACTGTTGATAATTATTACAAAGAAATGGAAGTATTGCTGATTCGTGCAAAGATTCAAGAAAGTGATGAAGCTAAGATGGCAAGGTTTTTGCGAGGTTTGAATGAAGATATTGCTGATGATGTAGAGTTGTATCCCTATAACACAATGCAGGAACTAGTACACCAAGCCATGCGAGTCGAGAAGCGAAATCAGCGCCGCGGGCAATTTCGTTCTTTTGCGGGCCGCCCCGCTGTACCGAATTGGGGCCGTGGACAGCAGCTGTCCAAGGGCCGCTCACAAGGGGCTGCAGGAGGAGGTGTGACTTCTGGGCTGCCGCCGACCACCACAATTGGTCGGCCCACAGCATCATCAGCATCTTCACCAGCATCTCGCCCTAGTGATAAGCATACCGTTGCATCGGCATGGACTCCTACACCGGCATCGTCATCTTCTTCACGCAGTCGTGATATTCAGTGTTTTAAGTGCAAAGGAAGAGGACACAAATCTTCGGAGTGCCCTAGCCGGAGGGTGCTGCTAGTAAATGATGAGGGTGAGTGGGAGTCTAAGAGTGACCCTGAGGGGGACATTAATGCAAACCATGATCTTGCAGCTGAAGATGATCATGAGGATGATGTGTCTAGCACTTTGTTGAGCCATAACCATGTGGGAGGAGAAGCCTTGGTCGTATGCTGTTCTTTGAGTGCCCAGGTTGTGGAGGAAGATAAGGGGCAGCGGCATAACTTGTTTCATACACGTTGTTTGTTGAATGCGAAGGTATGTCGAGTTATTATTGATAGTGGCAGCTGCTATAATATTGCAAGTACAGAGATGGTTGAGAAGTTAGGATTGCAAACAAAGCGCCATCCACATCCTGATGCGGATACACACAAGCTTAGCACTTTTCAGTCCAATACATTATTTCACTGGAAAGAAGTATTGAGCGGCATTAAATATTGTCTGGTGAATTTGTTTCTTAAAGAGTTTCTTTTAATTGATGATGAACTTGGAATACTACATCATGCTATTATTTTATGTATTCTTAGGTATGATTCATGTGAAGACTTGGGAGAGCAAAAGGGAGGAGCACAAGGACTTAAACTACAAGTTTTGGATAAGATTTTCAAGCCAAATTCGGATCTCCAACGTGCTCAATCCAATTCAAACTCGGATTCAACTCAGAATTCAATTCGGATTCGGTTCGGGACAGCCTGACAGGCAGTTACTAAAAAGGCCATAACTTTCACAAACGGAGTCCGATTCTGGTGGGGTGAATGATCACCTCTGCTTCGTCAAATCTCCATGTAGTTGATGACCGCTTGAATGAACACTCATTGCACAGCTTCGCTCATAGTCGTATGCTTCGCCCAAATAGCAATCACCAGAACTCATGAACCAGATTGATTCAAGACCTTCTCTAATGTTGAGTTTGTGTGAAGTTACAAAGTTCACTCACAAGCACCCCAAAAAACCCTAGCACACAGATGCCTTGCAACAGCCACGCTAAAATCGTTAGCCTACCTCTACTTTTATATGCTAGTGCCCTACACCGTGTTCAACTCAAACACGAACACATAATCTTATCTCTTCCTCAAATCAAGGGACCAAAAACCCGTCCTAACATAGGTTTTAATCAAACTCTATCTCTTCCTAGTTATGGACTCCATCCACAACTCCTAATCCAACACGTGACAAAGCCTCCAAGAACGCACCTCCCGTAGCTCCATCTCGTATCATCAACTTCCATGTCGAAGCCTCTAGGACCGCACCGCCTGTAGTTTCTACATGGATCACCACCTTTGATCTCCATTACTCCAGCGTTAGCCTGATCACCTTGCGTGACATCCTCAACCGTCTGGACCCCAGATCTCCTTATCCTTAGTCCCGGTCCTTCTCATCTCCGACTATGATCATCTACACGCCCGCTTGCACATGCAAAGACCAAAGAAACGTTTTCCCAGCACAAGTTCTTCACAACTTGACCGTCATCAGCACACACTCAAAACACACCTTGAACCATCCATCATCATCAAACAGGTCAACCATGACTATTCACATCATCGCTCTCCAGAAATTAGTCTAAAATCACTCATTACGACCGCTAAAACCATTACATTCCAAAACTCAGCCTCAGACAACACATTACACCGCTAGCTTAATGAGTACGCGAAAACCACAAGTACTCGGGAAATACTATCGCTCTGCTCAAAACACTCCGGAATAACATCATCACTACCGACCAGAGAACTAATGAGTACTGACAAACGAGTACTTATCACATACCGCAAGTCTTAGACAACCAATCGCAACACCCACAACTGCTGATCTCCGACCATAGAGTACCAAGCCCTTTCGACTACCGAGTACCCTGACTACCTGACCGCTATACAATAGCCAGTAACCCACTGGCCTCACACGAGTACTCAAAGTACTTGAAGATCATAAGAAGTAAAGCACTTGCACCGATCAGAAAGATCTATGACTACCAATCATTAAAGTCTACTACCATGAAAAAGTATTATAGATACGACCATGAACAAATACCTGAGCAGATGATCTTACGACCACCGACCAGTTCCTTGTAGCTTACGACTGGTTTCCTATAGCATACCATCATCAACGAAGTAAGGTCTTTCTATTATGGTCTACTTACCGTGGTTGAAATTCATGGTCGAAGCAGGAAGTGTCAAAGTCCATCGTGGTTGGACTGCCGTAGTCAATTTGTCGTAGTCAAAGCCCAATGGGCATTCAGCCGTGCGATTTTCTGAAGCCACTCGAATGTCGTTTGATGCACAAAGCTACTCGGACATGGTCCGATACACCAAAACTACTTGAAAAATCATTCGATACTTAGTTGTTACTCGAAAGCCGTCCGATGCCCCTTGAAACCGATCAGACTGGCTGGTCGGGCCACTAAGAACCTCCCAACTGAGCGAAGCCATTCAGACTGGTCCGAAAGTACTCAAAGTTGACCAAAATCACTCGGAGTCGACCGAAAACACTCGTACATGACCAAAACCACTCGGACTTACAACCTTCAAGTGTGATCGACCGAAACTTTCACATACGCAAATTTCAAATCAATCCAAATGTCAATTATTCATCATCACTATTAATCACGACTATCTACATGGTCTAACAAGAGCATAAGTAGTCGGAAGTCGAAGCAGTTATATGTGGGAAGTAGCATGGTCGTAAGCTTTAGTGGTCGGTAGCTATAAGTGGTCATAAGATCATGGGCTTAAGTGCCCGATCATAGTCGTAAACGATCGTAGTCATAGGTTATAGTACCCAGTTGTAGTCGTAAGATCATGGGCCTAATTGCTGTGTGAGAAATTTTGATTTGCTCATAAACATATATGATTACTCTTGGGTTAATAATACAATGAGCTTTTATGATCGCTGCTGTTTAATAACATTAATTGTGCAACAACGGAGAAGTACTAAAATGGATGACATATACATATACCATGTATACATATTGGCTTCTTTGTTACCCTATTTTCAGTTTATCAAAAGCCAAGGACGGCTTTGTTTTCAAGACGGGAAGGATGATGAGAACATGTACTCTATGGATACGATCATATTTGTTGTGCTTGTTGTTTCCAATTACAAGAATTTCTACGCATCCCTTAAATTATCAGGTGAGTTCGTTTCAAACAGGTTTTACTTTGTTTGATAAAAAACTTATGATATTACATAATGAGAGTTTGTTGCGTTTATTATCATGTACCAAGATTTATGATCAAGATCATACAACACGTGAGGCTACACATATGTTAAAACCGAGGATGGTACGGGGTCGCCCGATCTTCTCGACGTAGGATCAAGATACTCACGTGAAATTAATGAACTGTAGTGATCTCCCGTTGCCAATGCAAGAGTTAGCACTCCATAATTCGCCCAATCACACGTGTTGAACTCCACGACCACCAGATGAAGTTCTATCGTGCTCCCAATTCCCAGCGGAAAGGTTGAACGATCTCGAATTCGAAGAACTCCCAATTCCTCTCACAAGTTGGTTCGGCCAACCGGAAGAACAAGAGCAAATTTCTATTATCAACAGTGGTCCCTTACAATGAGGCTATACCTTGACCTTTTATTGGCACCACAAGGTGCGGTCAAGATAGAAACTAACTGGAAATAGAAAAACAACTCGGATGCTATAGATAGAAACTAATTCGAGATGGACTCCAATTCGGATGGATTGGTTTGTTTCCTTTGTGTTGCTCTCGGCCGTTGGCACAAACATATTATCTATTCCTTCCGAGATCATCTCCATGTCTTGCGTTCCACGTTAATCAGCATGCATGCACGTAGCTTCTTTGCGCGCGCACGGTAGTTGGTCCTGTTGGTCTCCAATTGCTTCAAAGCTGAGAACACACAATGTATTTGCATTAGGTAGTATACCATTCTCATCTAAAGTAATAGGAAATTCATTAAGAAACAAATTCACATGTTTATTTAAAAGTTTAGCCCTTGCTCTAGTTATTGGACCTTTGGGTTCTTTATGAGCAGATGATATGGTAGTAGTAGTAGGGATGTCCTCATCACCTTGTAACCCTATATAAGAGACACTGCCTCCCTATGCTGGACTTGGATTTTGTTGAGTTTTGGTTTAGCCCTTGTGCAAACTTCTACTCTTCAGTTGTGTCGGATGACCACCTGTCAAGACTGGTACGGGGTCGCCCGATCTTCTCGACGTAGTATGGATACTCACGGGAGCCTTGCTGAATCGTAATGATCCTCTAATGCCAATGCAAGGGGTGAACACTCTTTAATCCGCCAAAACACACTCGTGCTGATTTCGCCGACCACCAAGCGAAGATCTATCGTGCACCCAATTCCCAACGGTAAGGCTGAACGATCTTGATTGAATAAAATCACTCCTAGTTCGCTATGGAACTTTGACAGCAATGCTAAACTCGAACAAACTTTAGTAGATTCATTATTCTCAAACGTGGTCTCCTTACAATGGGGGTCCAACTCTCAATATATTGTTCCCTCTCCACCTCATAGCTGGCCAAGAGGTCTTAAACCAACTCCAACTCATCCCTACATGTATTTGGAAACAAACTCACACAAAAGGAAAAACCTAAAATTAAACCGTTGTCATGTTTCGGTCATAACTTTTCATCCGTGATGAATTTGGAGATGACGCCAGATCCATCTGAAAGTAGACTTCAAGAGCATTCCATAGAGCACAAGAACACCTGAATCGGACTCCGTTTGCAAAAGTTATGGCCGTTTTAGTAGGTGCTTGTTGGGCTGTCCACTGGAAAAAGTGACGTGACTTGTTTCGCAGTTTGTGATCGACTCATAGGGAATTTAGAGATGAGGCTTGATCCATCTGAAAGTATACTTCAAGCGCTTTCCATAGAGTACAAGAACATCTCAATCGGACTCCGTTTGTAAAATTTATGGCCGTTTTAGTAGATGTCTGTTGGGCTGTCCCGAACCGAATCCGAATTGGGTTCTGAGTTGAATCCGAGTTTGAATTCAGTTGTACATGTGGGAGGTCCGAATTGGGATTCAAAATCTTGTCCAAAACTTGGGATTTAAGTTCATGGGCTTCTCCCCTTTTGCTCTCCCACTGCATGGGCTTCCTTGTCCTTGATGAGCTGTATGGGCTGCCTGGCTTTCTCCTTTCCATCCCCATGGGCTTTGAGCTTTTTGTTCTTAGTAGCAAATATGATTACCCTCCTTGTGCTTTTCCGTTGCTTTGGGCCCGGAATCATCATAATACTCAAACCTAATAATAAACAAGAATTTGGCATAAGGTAGTATAACGCTCCCACGAATAAAAGGAATTCATTAAGAAGAAAATTCACCTGACAATATTTAATGCGGCTCAATACTTCTTTCCAGGGAAATAATGTATTTGACTGAAAAGTGCTAAGTATGTGCGTATCCGCATCATGAACACTCGTGCCAATGCACGAACCCTCAACTCTTCGGAATACGCCCAAAACACACTGGATAATTGTTCATCGCGAGACCACAAACGACGAACGCCAAGTCCCCAATTCCCAATGGAACGACGGCTTGACCTTGAATTGCAGAATGAACAATGGATCGCCTATTTCTCTCTCAAAGTCCTCATATGAACTCTGGTGTTGAAAGAACAAGCAATAGCTATGTTTCAATCTTATGCATAAAATTAGTCTGCCCTTAAAGGCGGCCAATACAAGGCTTATATAGCCCCTTGGGATGTCCATATGATCCCCAAACCAAGTACAACTCAACCCTATATGGTTTTTGGATACGAACTCTCACAAAAAGGAAACTATATTTTTCACTAGTCATATTGTTGTGGTCATAACTTTTTATCCATGAAGAATTTGATGGTGAGACTAGATCCATTACATAGCCCTTGAAATTATCTTTCCAACGAGTACAAGATCACCTGAATCGGACTCCGTTTGTGAAAGTTATGGCCTTTTTTGTAACTGCCTATCAGGCTGTCCCGAACCGAATCCGAATTGAATCCTGAGTTGAATCCGAGTTTGAATTGGATTGAGCACGTGGGAAATCCGAATTTGGCTTGAAAATCTTATCCAAAACATGTAGTTTAAGTCCTTTGGCTCCTCCCTTTTGCTCTCCTCTAGAAAGTAGAGCATTTGTAAATGTAAGTGAAGCATTTATGCAATTCAAGTCTCTGAAACTGTAAACTTGCAGTGGTGGCACATATGAGCGAAGCTACAACTTTTTCAATCAAACAAAGTTTATCTATATAATCAGATTTCAATTGAGCAACAACAAATTCATCTAGTAAGGTTGAAAAGATTTGCAAGTTCTTACATCCATCAATTTCATTATTCAGATTGTCAATGTTAGATGGTTCAACAAAAGAACACATAGGCATTGAATGATCACTAAATTTTATTTTTCTTTCATAATGAACAAGATCGAGCATACAAGTGTTGTTCAAAACAGCAAGTTTCAATTCATCCATGTGATCACAAGTTAGCATATTCGATATACAAGAAATTGATTTTCTACACCATATTCTCCAATTAAATTAAACTTATACCCAGGGGTGTAGGCACTAAACAAGAATTTTGAACATGCAAGTTCAAAAATTTTCTCCATAGCATGTGACAATTTCATAGGTAGATCCAACATAATGTAACACAACGAATTAGCAGGAGGAATGGTAGTCAACACTTCTTTATATCTAACCAAAGCCACACGATCATGGTATGTGATTAATTCATCACATGAATCACTCAAAACAGTAGGCAATTCAATTATTCTTTGACAAGGTGCACACAACTCATTCTCAACACTCAAATCAATGCAGTGTGAATTCTCTACTTGAAATATGGGTGTGTCAGAATTGTTTTCCACTAAGTTTTGCTCTGAAATAGAATGAAGAGTGCATAATTGTAGTTCGTCACAAGCATACTCACCGTAAGTGATGATAGCACCATGATCTTTACCTTTTTGGCTCCCCTCAGATGATGTAGGTGCATCCATCTCCTCATCTTCGTTCTCAACCAATGGAGTCGATGGTTCAATCAGCTCATGCTCTTCTTCGACATGGTTCTCAATTACCTGCAAGTTGTTAGTCCCAGAAAAGGGCACAAACACGGGTTTGTTCTCATGTTTCTTATCATCAAGCACTCTCAATTTCTCCTCAATCTGACTTTCAACCTTACAAGCCAGTATAAACAAATGAGGGAGAGAATTATATTCTTCATGATGAGAAGGTCCTGAATTTCTTGATTAAGCCCACATAAGAATCTATTCTCTGTAGCTTCAGCATGTTCCTCTAAGCCACAACGCAATAAACGAGTTTTTAATTCATGATAATATTCCCTTACAGTTCTACTTCGTTGTTTTAAACGTTGCAATTTAGCTAGCAAATAATCGCATGATATTTAGGAACAAAGTGATCTCTTAAAAGTTTCTTTAATGCATGCCACGTTTGAGGCACTCTTCCAAGTTTACTTAAGTACTTCCGCCAAAGTATTTCATCATCAATAAAAATACTAGTTGCAGCTCTAATCTTTTGCCTATCAGACCAATCATAATATTTAAATTGTTTATCTAGTGCTATCTGCCAGTCAATATAGGCATCAGGATCAAATTCACCAGCAAAGGATGGCAATGTGATTTTAGTTTTATCGGACGTACTATCATGGTCATATACCTTCCGTGGTGAAGAAGCTTGTCTCAAACGTGCATCTTTCTCACGAATTTTTTTGAGTTCCCGGTCAATGGCTCGAAGATGTAGATCAATCTCGTAATCATCCCGTGAACGTACAAAATCAACTAATACATCTCTCAAGCTCTTACCTAATTCTTACAAGTTCTACCAAAGCAAACAAGTGGTGCAACCGGTGGCTGGTTCGTGATAAATCTGACTTAGGTGATTAGTATAGCGATTGTCGGTACAGCGAGACCTGTTCGGTTAGTTGACAAGTGGAGCTTGGATAGGCTATGTATTTTGTTGCAAAGGAAAACAATCAATTAATTTCAGAAATTGCATATAATTGAATTATAGTTCGTGATACGGGGTCGCCCGATCTTCTCGACGTAGGATGGATACTCACGGGAGTCTTGATGAATCGTAATGATCCTCCAATACCAATGCAAGGGACGAACACTCTTTAATCCGCCAAAACACACTCGTGTTGATTTCGCCGACCACCAAGCGAAGATCTATAGTGCACCCAATTCCCAACGGACAGGCTGAACGATCTTGATTGAAGAAAATCACTCCTAATTCCTTATGGAACTTTGGTAGCAATGCTAACTCGAACAAACTTTAGTAGATTCATTATTCTCAAACGTGGTCTCCCTTACAACGGGTCTAACCCTCAATATATAGTACCCTGTCCACCTTATGGCTGGACAAGAAGTCCTAAACCAACTCCAACTCATCCCTACATGTATTTGGAAACAAACTCACACAAAAGGAAAAACCTAAAATTAAATCGTCAATTTTCGATCATAAATTTTTATCCGTGATGAATATGAAGGTGGGGTCGGATCCACTGCATAGCCCTTGAAATTATCTTTCCAACGAGTACAAGAACACCTAAATCGGACTCCGTTTGTGAAAGTTATGGCCTTTTTAGTAACTGCCTGTCAGGCTGTCCCGAACCGAATCCGAATTGAATTCTGAGTTGAATCCGAGTTTGAATTGGATTGAGCACGTGGTTGGTCCGAATTTGGCTTGAAAATCTTATCCAAAACTTGTAGTTTAAGTCCTTGGGCTCCTCCCTTTTGCTCTCCCATCAACCGGGCTTCTTTCCTCCTTGATCAACGGCATGGGCTATTTGATTTTCTCCTTACCAACAGATTTGGCCTTCTTGTTCTTCATTGCTAGGCAGCAAATATGGGTACCCTCCTTCTTGTGTTCCTCTATTGCTTTGGCTCCGGCCTCCCTCTCGGTTCCAAAGACTTGAAGCTTGTCAAACCTGAGAATGCACAAAGTATTGCTTTTATGTAGTATCCAATTCTCACGAAAAACACAAAGAAACTTGTTAAGAAACAATTGCACCTGTTTTTTGAGAAGTATAGATCGTGCTTTGTAAACAGCGTTATAAGTACTAGGGATATCCTCATCATCCTCCCTTTCTTCAAAAAAAGCCGTCCTCGGCTTTTGATAGCCTGAAAATGTGCTACACAAAGAAAACAACGCATATGCATGGTATATGTATTGATCATCCAAATAACTTCCGTGTAGCGCATGATGATTTGCTAAACATGTACTAATCAAAGAGAACAACATATATACGTGATATATGTATGAATCAATTGTTGTGTTATTCGTGTTGTTTTGCACAAAATAAGTAACACAACTGCAACCATAGGATGTATTTGATATATACATTGCGGTACCTTCATTCACATCATTATCACAAGTAATGCATGTTCGATAAACATAGAACTTGTCATCTACACCATAATCTCCAATCAAATTGAACGTATATGTGTAGGCATAAGGACTAACTAGTGATTTTAGACATAAAACTTCAGCAAGGTTTTCACTCACACTAGATAGCTCTTTAGGATCATCGAACATGATATAGTTCAAAGAATCATCAAGAGATATTTTAGTACGAACGTCTTTATGAGTAATCGATTCCACATTATGTAAATTGAGCGAAGAAATTTCAGAACATGGAATATTCAAAGGAACACTAGAGTTCTCACTCTTACGTACCTTTGCGTGATGAATATTCAATTCAACACCATTATTGTTACCTTTAACATCCTTCTTAGTTATTGTAGGTGTTGTAAGTATCAAATCATCATGACAAAACCATGAGGCAGCAAGCACTCCATCCCCAACCGTGGTTATCTCCTCATCTTTTATTTCCAACGATGCTGGTTGTTGAAAATTCATCTCCTCTTCTTGAATATCGACCTGCACAATATGAGAAACAACACTAGAAGTAGAGAGTAAATTGTTAATTTCAGCAATAACCTCACTTTGGCTGTCATCTACTTCCCTCATTTCTATTGGTGTATCTCTATCACACTCAATGGAGATGCTTTCCACTTCACATACGGTGAAATCACACAGCTCACTCTTTTTATCATTCTCATTCAATTTGGCTATGTGTCTCTCATTCTCACATGGGTTTGGATGCATCGCATCCCCCAAAGATTGTGGGTCAGCCACGGAGCAATCACGAGTAACCACAATCTCTTCATGAACACAAGTGGACTTCAAACCTTGTCGCAGTCCTGTCAACTTTTCCACTAGGGAACGCTTGTAATGGTAAGGTACAAAACGTGCACGAAAATGCTGCTTCATTTGCTCCCAGGTGACAATTGGCAATTCCTGGCTTTCCATACGTTTACGAACAAATTGCTCCCACCAATGTGTTGGCATAATCAGCCAACCCATTGAACGCAAGTAAGAGCTTCCTCTCATTGGAATAATTGTGCATCCGAAATAGCGTATCAATTTCTAGCTCCCAATTGAGGTATTCTTCCACATCTGTACTACCTGAAAATATAGGGATAAGGAATTTGGGCTTAGTGACAAAATCCTTACGATGCACGTCGGGGTAGTTGAACATGGTGCGTAGCTTCAAGAAGTTGTTGTTGATGTCCGTACGTAGCTGTGTAACCTCCTCCCCAAGGTTGTTCAATTCATACCGAACGGACCCAAACTCCTCGCGCACACCATTATCACGATTCTGAAGTTGCTTTTGTAGCATCCTGCGCAAGCGAGTGTACTCCATCCATGTAACCGATAGATCCTCCTGGTGACCTGACATGACAACAACTCACAAATAGCAAACGAGATTATATCCAGATTAGTAAAACAAAATAGCTCTCTCTCTACGCTCGCAACTCACTATCCTGAAAACAAGATAAGCTTACCGTTCCAAAGTGAATCAAGGACGGCAAATTGACAAATGTGACAGCGAACGACCTCAACCCGGTAATGTATGAGTGTAACCAAGAGCAAGGGAGTACACTAACGGGTGTAGGTGGAGCTTGGACAGTTATGTGGATATCCTATGCAATCTGATATTCAAGGTATTGTAAAGCTAAGTAATGATCCAAGCTAGAGTATCTTGCCTATGTGCTGATCCAATAGGTTTAAGTGAAGTAAATGAACGAACACGCAAAGATAAATGTGACTTAATGCCAACAAAGGAATGAGCTAGAGAGAAGTAACGAAAAGTGCGATATAACAAGCTCGTTTGGCACCAAGTACTAGGAGAGACGCTAGCCAAATGCAATTGAATATAGGAGGGCACAAGATTGCTCAAAGAAAAGGACTACACAATCTGAAATATGGATGGGATGGTACTATAGCAGTCCGACATTATGCGCGGATACTGTAGCAAAAATCATTTTTTTTGTAGCAATCGGCAAAAGATTTTTTTTAATTTATTTTTAGCCGTGGCTCTTTCTATATGCGGCTGCCTTTTCTTTCTTTCTTCTTTTCTGAATGGCCGAAAGTGTGTTGTGCTATTCTCTTGATTGCGCAAGATCCACAATTCAGCAAAGTGTAAACCAAAATCTAAGAGCAGCCCAAAGCAATATCAATAGCTAGTCTCAAAGATGAAAGGATATAAGCGATGCTCAAAGAAACCAAAGTGGTTCGGATGCAAATGGAGCAAGTTGGAGCACGGCACAGCGAGGTGCAGCTAGGGTTGCTAATAGATTGAACTACGGTTTTGGTATTGCAATTTTCGGTTTAATAGACGATTGGACAGAAAACGAATCTAACTACAGGTAAAGAAGTTCTCACCGAGTAAACCTAGAATCTGATACCATATGATACGGGGAAGCCCAATCTTCTCAGTGAGGAACCGTGGATAGTTGATGCGAAGTAGTCGATGTCGCTAGTTGAACACTCGCGCCAATGCACGAACCCTCAACTCTTCGGAATACGCCCAAAACACACCGGATAATTGTTCGTCGCGAGACCACAAACGACGAACGCCAAGTCCCCAATTCCCAACAGAACGACGGCTTGACCTTAAATTGCAAAACGAACAATGGATCACCTATTTCTCTCTCAAAGTCCTCGCATGAACTTGGGTGTTGAAAGAACAAGCAATAGCTATGTTTCAATCTTATGCATAAAAATGGTCTCCCTTACAATGGGGGTCTAACCCTCAATATATAGTACCCTGTCCACCTCATGGCTGGACAAGAGGTCCTAAACCAACTCCAACTCATCCCTACATGTATTTGGAAACAAACTCACACAAAAGGAAAACCTAAAATTAAACCGTCACATTGTTTCGGTCATAACATTTTATCCGTGACAAATTTGAAGGTGGGCCCAGATCCATTGCGTTTCCCTTGAAATTATTTTTCCAACGAGTACAAGAACACCTGAATCAGACTCCGTTTGTGAAAGTTATGGCCTTTTAAGTAACTGCCTGTCAGGCTGTCCTGAACCGAATCCGAATTGAATTCTGATTTCAATCCGAGTTTGAATTGGATTGAGCACGTGGGAGGTCCGAATTTGACTTGAAAATCTTATCCAAAACTTGTAGTTTAAGTCCTTGGGCTCCTCCCTTTTGCTCTCCCATCAATCGGGCTTCTTTCCTCCTTGATCAACGGCATGGGCTGTTTGATTTTCTCCTTACCAACAGCTTTGGCCTTCTTGTTCTTCATTGCTAGGCAGCAAATATGGGTACCCTCGTTCTTGTGTTCCTCTATTGCTTTGGCTCCGACCTCCCTCTCGGTTACAAAGACTTGAAGCTTGTCAAACCTGAGAATGCACAAAGTATTGCTTTTATGTAGTATCCAATTCTCACGGAAAACACAAAGAAACTTGTTAAGAAACAATTGCACCTGTTGTTTGAGAAGTATAGATCGTGCTTCGTAAACAGCGTTATAAGTACTAGGGATATCCTCATCACGAGGTGTCCGATCTTTCGATAAGATTGATAACTATCGATTTTGGTGGAGGTGACTCTCACGATCCGACTACAACCGTACAACGACGCTTGCGCCTTAGCAATCGCAGAACCAACTCCGAAGTGTTATTGACCTCGCTGGAGGCATGATCAACCTGAACACGAAGTTCAATCCCTGCGAGCAATCGAAGAACTAGCAAGAATAAGACATAGGCAATCTGATATTGCGAATATGAATGAAGCATAAATTGTATTGCAATAACAAAGATGGGATCTCGAAGCTGTCTTGACAGGTGGTCGTCTGACACAACTGAAGAACAAAGTTTGCACAATGGCTAAACCTAAACTCAACGAAATCAAAGTCCTAACAACGGAGGCGACGGCTCCTTTATAGGGAGAACGACCGAGCGTGGCGTCCGCCCAAGGGTTACAAGTCCCATGGGCCTAAGTGGTGGTGGCGCAGCACCCTTTTTGACTCGGACTCAAAAACCAATGTGGACTCTTTTGATGATTGCGGCCGGATCAGATGGAATTTGAAGATTAGGTTGGATCCGTTGGAAAATAGACTTCATAAGCTTTCCATGAAGTACAAGAAACGTCCCAAACGGAGTCCGTATGAGGAAGTTATGCCCGTTTGAACTAGGTACCATTGCAGCAGTCCGAATCTGATTCCAAAACGTGTCCAACTCGGATTCTTGCTTGACTTGGTCCCAAAATGACGTGGTGACCTCCATTATTCCTTCCATGCATGTCCATGAGTCCACGTCCCTTTCCTTCGTCCTTTCCCAGGATCCTAAGCACAATTAAATCACTTGCATTAGGTAGCGGTCTGTTCTCAGTTGACGAGCACGAGCTCGAGTAAGTGGTCCTTGCAACACATGCTACGGATGAGTTGTATCCATGGAAGGGATGTCCTCATCACGCCCGATCTTCTCGACGTAGGATGGATACTCACGGGAATCTTGATGAATCGTAATGATCCTCCAATGCCAATGCAAGGGACGAACACTCTTTATCCGCCAAAACACACTCGTGTTGATTTCACCGACCACCAAGCGAAGATCTATCGTGCACCCAATTCCCAACGGAAAGGCTGAACGATCTTAATTGAAGAAAATCACTCCTAATTCCCTATGGAACTTCGGTAGCAATGCTAAACTCGAACAAACTTTAGTAGATTCATTATTCTTAAACGTGGTCTGTCTCAAACAAAGGGGATACAAGGGGGTTTTATAGTGTTCCCCCGAACTCACGCAAGGAAAGGCTTGGCCGAATCAATCTCTTATTCGGTCAAGGTTTCCTAATCCAAGTCCTAAAATTTAGCAATATGTTTCTTTAATTTCGGGCTAAGCCCCTATCCTATTACAAGACCGAGATTGAGATGGACTCGATCATCCTTTGGGCATGCAGGCCACATCTTGTGCACACCATGAGATCTGTGAGCATGTGGCCTTCCATTGATTTGATGGCTGCTTAGTTGAGAAATTCTTGGACACATATATCATAGCTCCTTGCCCGCATGGACTCTCCTTCTCATGACTTGTGGCAGGTTGGCCCTTCTCCACTTGATCTTTTGTTGCTTCAAATCTAAGAAGACATAACATATTTGCATTAGGTAGTATGTTATTCTCATCTAACATAATAGAAGAATCTGTAAGAAACAAAGCACCTGTTGTTGAAGTAGCTTAGCTCGTGCTCTTGTCATAGGACCTTCCGGAACCTTATCAATAGCTTTGCCATGCATACTTGGAGTGGACGATGAATGTGTAATAGAGATGTCCTCATTATCCTTGCTAACTTGAGCTCTTGTGTGGAATAAATTGTAACGTTGTTCATGGGAAGCCTTTGGTTGCACACTCAACACCGTCGGCGCACACACAAGTATAGGGCCAACACTGGGGTCACAATACTCTATGTCGTGCTCTTCCTCATGTGCATTATCATATGTCCCTAAATCAGCATGGTGATCATTCTCTTCTTCACTTGCAGAATCATATTCCCTAGTCTCTAACATCAACATCACCTTGTTATTTGGGCAATCCTTTTGCATATGACCACGACCAAGGCATTTGAAGCATTGTATGCCGCCACTCTTCGCTGTAGAACCCACAGAAGAGGCACCACTAGTTGCTGGATTTGGTGGCCTCCTTGCAGTTGGAGTGGCTTCTTCCTTGCTAGATGATGGGCGAAAGCTTGAACCACCACTTGGAGCTGCTCTTTGGCTTATTTGTGATTTAGAACCATATCTTCCTCCACTGGACAGTGTACGGCCAGCAAAGGATGTTGATCTAGCAAACTTAGCATCATCTTGCAATTGTCGTTCTGCCTTTGTAGCTTGATGCACTAACTCATAAATATTGTTATAGGGTTGAAAATTGACAATTCGTTTGACTTGACAGTTCAAACCTGAGAGGAAGCGTGCCATGGTTTGTTTTTCTTGTTCTTGAACCTTGGCTCGAATCATGGCTAGCTCCATCTCCTTGTAGTACTCCTCCATAAAACATGCTCCGTACTTCATATTCTGCAATTTATCAAATAAATCACGTTTGTAATGACGGGGAACAAAACGGGCTCTCATTTCTCGCTTCATCTCTTGCCATGATGCAACAGGTTTTTCCCTTTTCTCATCTCTTTGAACGATCACTTGTTCCCACCAATCCAAACCATAACCTTCAAACTCAAGAGATGCCAACTGTATCTTTCTCTCATCTGAATAGTGATGCATACGAAATAACTTGTCAACCTTCAATTCCCAAGTGAGATACTCCTCGGGATCAGTCGCACCTACAAATTGGGCATGAAAAACTTGAGCTTGCCCAATCCATCATCTTCATTGCGTGGACGACGATATTGGTCATTGCGATGCAAAGCAAAATCACCATCCCATTCCATTGGATGTGCTGCACCACCACGGCCACCACCTAGGCCGTGGCCACGCCCTCCATGGTCTCCTCCTCGTCCTCCAATATGTGGTGGATGCACCACGTTGGCAGCCACTCGGTGTTGCGATTCAGGAGGTACATGTGCAGCAGCTTCTCCTCCTTGAATTGCTTCATCGCCACCATTGCGAGCTTGTATGAGCCTAGTGAGGGCTCCAATGTCCTCCCGCAATTGGTGCACATTTTCATCAGCTTGTATCTCCATGTTTTGCACCTCCCTTGCAATTTGATCAGCAAAAGCATCATGCTTCTCATGGAGATGACGCCCTTGGCATAGCTCACGTTGAAAATGTTCGCGGAGTGCCCCAAATTGATGTTGCTTGACGAATGCTTGAGTTTCATTTGTCTCACCACTCTCATCATGGTGTTCTTCTCCACCTGACAAGGTTAGCTATGCAAGAAACAAATGCTTTATAGAAATCACTCAATCTCACAGTTTTTTTTCTCCCAAGTAAAGTTCTTACCCTTCCGAAGTGAATTCAAGCCGATAAAAAAAAACTTACACCTGGTGATGCGGATACGCACACGCTTAGCACTTTTCAGGCGAATACATTATTTAATTGGAAAGAAGTATTGAGCCGCATTAAATATTGTCAGGTGAATTTGTTTCTAAAGGAGTTTCTTTTAATTGATGATGAACTTGGAATACTACATCATGATATTATTTTACGTATTCTTAGGTATGATTCATGTGAAGACTTGGGAGAGCAAAAGGGAGGAGCACAAGGACTAAAACTACAAGTTTTGGATAAGATTTACAAGCCAAATTCGGATCTCCCACGTCCTCAATCCAACTCAAACTCGGATTCAACTCAGAATTCAATTCGGATTCGGTTCGGGACAGCCTGACAGGCAGTTACTAAAAAGGCCATAACTTTCACAAACGGAGTCCGATTCAGGTGTTCTTGTACTCGTTGGAAAGATAATTTCAAGGGCTACGCAATGGATCTGGCCTCACATCCAAATTCATCACGGATTAAAAGTTATGACCGAAAAATTATGACGGTTTAATTTTAGGTTTTTCCTTTTGTGTGAGTTTGTTTCCAAATACATGTGGGAATAAGTTGGAGTTGGTTTAGGACCTCTTGGCCAGCCATGAGGTGGACAGGGTACTATATATTGAGGGTTAGACCCCCATTGTAAGGTAGACCACGTTTGAGAATAATCAATCTACTAAAGTATGTTCGAGTTTAGCATTGTTGCCTAAGTTCCATAGGGAATTAGGAGTTACTTTCTTCAATCAAGATCGTTCAGCCTTTCCATTGGGAATTGGGTGCACGATAGATCTTCGCTTGGTGGTCGGCGAAATCAACACGAGTGTGGTTTGGCGGATTAAAGAGTGTTCGTCCCTTGCATTGGCATTGGAGGATCATTGCGATTCATCAAGACTCCCGTGAGTATCCATCCTACGTCGAGAAGATCGGGCGACCCCGTATCATCTTGGTATCAGAGCGCGGTTTACTCGGTAGGATCTTATCCCTTTAAATTTCAGTTTATTACTTGCTGTCCTATAGTCTATAAACCAAAAACACACAAAACAAATCCAAACCCTAGTTTCGCATCTGCTATTTTCGTGAGTTTTATTATGTCTTGATCCATTAGAAATTTTGTTTACGTGCTGATCGCTCGTGTTTATTTGCGTAGCTTAATCTTTGTGTCCAATCCAAAATTCAAAAAAAAATATCCGATCGCTATAGTGCGTGAACAGTACTGTACAGTACCGTGAACAGTGATGCTACAGTGCCGCGCAAAAAAAATAATTCTGCTATTTTTATTTCATCAATTGAGACTAGTTGTTGAATATTGCATCTAGGGCTACTCTTGAGTATTCTACATCTTGCTGAATATTTGTGACCTATGCAAAATCAAAGAGACAATTAAACCTAGTTCGGCCCTTGAAAAAGAAGAAGAAGAAGAACAAGAAAAAAAATTGCTAAGAAAAAAAAAGAGAAAAAAAACATTGGCCGAATCTAGGATGAGCTCTTAGTCCATAAATTCAGCTTGTGTATTTAATTCCTTTGAGCAATCTTGTGCCCTTACATTCATATCATTGCAATTGGCTAGCGTCTCTCCTAGTACTTGGTGCAAAACGAGCTATCTAATCTTTAATTTTAGATTGCCTCTAGTTAGCTCATTCCTTTGTTTGCATCGAGTCACATTGATCTTTGTGTGTGCGTTCATATACTCCACTTAAATCTTTTGGATCAGCACATAGGCAATACGTTCTAACTTGGGTTATTACTTAATTTTACGACATCGAGAAATTCAGATCGTGTAGGATAAATACTTCCTAACCAAGCTCCACAAAACATCCTTTGCCGTGCAATTGTGAGTCACTTTTAAATCCGCTTGATCATCACTTGTTATGATAGCCACTACCAAGTGTAAGTTTCTTTTGGCCTCAATTCACTTCGGAAAGGTAAGAACTTTACTTGGGAGAGGAAAAGTGAGATTGAGTGAACTCCACATATTGCCCATATATTTGTGGTTTTGGTGTTTTCTTTGTACAATCTAACCATGGCAGGTAGAGAAGATAACTATGGTGATGAGATTAAAGTTAATCTTAATACCTCGATGACTCGATTTCAACATCAGGTGGATATGCCGGATTTCTACATTGAGTTCAATCAACAAATGAAGGTGATACATAAAAACATCGTGAATGATATTGTGCGAGCACTTGGTCCACAACAAGAAGAAGATAGCTTTGTTCCTTTCTATGGCAGTGATGATCCAGAGGAGTATCTTGAGTGGGAATGGCAAATGGAGAAAGTGTTTAGATTTCCGAAACTTTCCAAAGATCAAGAGGTGAAACGTGCCACGAGGGAGTTTCAAGACTATGCTTATAGTTGGTGGCAACAACTAATTGGAAAACAATTCATTAAATGTTGGTCAGATTTGAAGGCGTTCATGAGGAGCGAGTTTGTGCCATCCTATTATGCGCAGGAATTGCTTCACCATTTGGAGAATATCACACAAGGTAGTAATACTGTCCAAGATTACTATTTTGAACTACAAGATGCAATGTGTCGTGCGGTGTCACAAGTCCAATAAGGAGAAGGCATACTTCAAGGGTGGTTTGAATTCTGAGATCGCCGCTATACTTCAACATAAATATTTTAGTAACTTGCATGATCTTGTGAATTGTGCTATTAAGGAGGAGAAGAGACTTATGGAGACACGTACATCACGGTTCAATCCATGTCCATACTTCAGCTCTTATGGTTCCACTAGTGTGACACATGAGAAGAAGACCGAGCATGGGACTTTCCCTTCGGCAATGGAGACATCTTGTGCTGTCCCAATGATACATACAACAATTGAGATGCATCAAAACCTATGTGAGAATGAGAGCCGCATAGCCAAATTGAGTGAGAGTGTTAAAAAGAGCGAGTTGTGTGATTCCACCATATGTGAGTTTGAGAGCATCCAAACTGAGAGTGTAAGAGATACACCAAAAGAAAAGAGAAAAGTAGAAGATGGACAAAGTGAGGTTGATTTTGAAACTAACACATTAATATCTACTTCTAGTGTTGTTTCTCACGTTGTGCAGGTTGATATTAAAGAGGAGGAGTCAAATGTTCAACAACTGGTACCATTGGAGATAAACGATGAGGAGATAATCATAGTTAAAGATGAAGTACTTGCTGATCCGTTCTTACATCATGATGATTTAATACCTACAACACCTACATCAACTGAGGAGAACAATAAAGGTAACAACATTGGTGCTGAAATTAATTGTGAAACGGTGAGTACTTGTGAGAACTCATATATACGAATGAAAATTCCCTGTTCTGAAATTTCTTTGCTCAATTTACATAATGTGGAATTGATTACTCATAAGGAAGTTCTTACGAGAATATCTCCTGATGATTCGTTATGTAATATTATGTTCGATGACCCTAAAGAGCTATCTAGTGTCGTTGAGAATGTTGCTGAAATTGCATGTTTAAAATCACTAGTGAGTTCCTATGCCTACACATATAAGTTCAATTTGATCGGAGATTATGGTGTAGATGACAACTTTTATGTTTATAGAATATGCATTACATGTGATAAGCTTGCCGAGTTGAAATTGCATATTTTGGACAAACAATCTTTTATACCACGTCATGATCACAATGAGATGAGGTTTAACAATAGTGCTTGCTGTTTACAAAGATTTCTTGTGCCTACTTTTTCCTCTTTCGATGAACAATCATGTACAAATAATCAAAGTAGCGCAGCTGAAGCAAGGGAGGCACTTAAAATTTTATCTTCCATATTTGAACCGTTTGATCTGGTTTTGCCCATTAATGACTTGTCCACGTACTTCGCAAAGTCGATGATGACTTTTTCTTATGGGAGGGAGAATGGTGTGAATGAAAACATTGCAATGTATGCATTTGATAGTTATTGTAGTATCAATTGGTTTGTGCAAAACAGTGAGGATGAGAATAACACAATAATTGATTCATACATATACCACGCATATGTGTTGTTCTTTTTGCTTACTACACATCCAGGTAATAGTAATGTGAAAGACGAAAGGGGTGTAACTGACCAATACATATACCATGCATACACATTGTATTCTTTGTTTAGTACAATTTCAGGCTATCAAAAGCCGAGGACGGCTTTTCTTGAAGAAGGGGAGGATGATGCGGATACGCACACGCTTAGCACTTTTCAGTGAATACATTATTTAATTGGAAAGAAGTATTGAGCCGCATTAAATATTGTCAGGTGAATTTGTTTCTAAAGGAGTTTCTTTTAATTGATGATGAACTTGGAATACTACATCATGATATTATTTTACGTATTCTTAGGTATGATTCATGTGAAGACTTGGGAGAGCAAAAGGGAGGAGCACAAGGACTAAAACTACAAGTTTTGGATAAGATTTACAAGCCAAATTCGGATCTCCCACGTCCTCAATCCAACTCAAACTCGGATTCAACTCAGAATTCAATTCGGATTCGGTTCGGGACAGCCTGACAGGCAGTTACTAAAAAGGCCATAACTTTCACAAACGGAGTCCGATTCAGGTGTTCTTGTACTCGTTGGAAAGATAATTTCAAGGGCTACGCAATGGATCTGGCCTCACATCCAAATTCATCACGGATTAAAAGTTATGACCGAAACATTATGACGGTTTAATTTTAGGTTTTCCTTTTGTGTGAGTTTGTTTCAAATACATGTGGGAATAAGTTGAGTTGGTTTAGGACCTCTTGGCCAGCCATGAGGTGGACAGGGTACTATATATTGAGGGTTAGACCCCCATTGTAAGGTAGACCACGTTTGAGAATAATCAATCTACTAAAGTATGTTCGAGTTTAGCATTGTTGCCTAAGTTCCATAGGGAATTAGGAGTTACTTTCTTCAATCAAGATCGTTCAGCCTTTCCATTGGGAATTGGGTGCACGATAGATCTTCGCTTGGTGGTCGGTGAAATCAACACGAGTGTGGTTTGGCGGATTAAAGAGTGTTCGTCCCTTGCATTGGCATTGGAGGATCATTGCGATTCATCAAGACTCCCGTGAGTATCCATCCTACGTCGAGAAGATCGGGCGACCCCGTATCACCTGGTAGAAGTGACAGCAGCACAATGATGATCAAGCGAATTTAAGAGTGTTTACTACTTGCACAACAACGGTTATATGGTGGAGCTTGGTAGGAAAGTGCGTATCGTACAAATCTGAATTTCACGATGTTGTAAGATTAAGTAATAATCCAAGCTAGAAACTTTGCCCAGTGCTGATCCAATAGATTTAAGTGAAGTATATGAACACACACGCAAAGATCAATGTGACTTAATGCAAACAAAGGAATGAGCTAGTTGAAAGCAATCTGAAGCTAATGACGAAATAGCTCGTTTTGCATAAGTACTAGGAGAGACGCTAGCCTATTGCAGTAGCAAGAATAGAGGGCACATGATTGCTCAAGAATTTTAGACACTCAAACTGAAAATATGAACTAGAACCACTCACCCAAATCAGCCTTCCTTTTTTTCTCTATCTTTTTTTTTTATTTACGCTTCTCCGGAAAGCGTTCTTTGCGAAGGTGTACCCATACTAGATCACCTGGCTCAAACAATATTTTCTTTCTAGTCTTGTTAGCTTTAGAAGCATAAGCACGTACCTTGTTTTCAATTATCTCTTTAGCCTTTTCATGGAGTTTTTTGACAAAATCAGCACGCTTAGAAGCCTCCATATTTGTACGTTCTTGTAATGGAAGTGGCATCAAGTCAAGTGGCGTGATCAGTTTGAAACCATACACCACCTCAAATGGACACAGTTGAGTTGTAGAATTCAACATGCGGCAGACAATCTTCCCACTCTTTTAAATTCTTTTTTATCATTGTCCGCAGCAGCATTGAGAGTGTACGGTTCACAACCTCAGTTTGTCCATCGGTTTGTGGGTGACAAGTTGTCGAAAAGAGCAACTTTGTCCCAAGCTTTGCCCACAAAGTCTTCCAAAAGTAGCTCATAAATTTGACGTCTCGATCGGATACAATGGTTCTTGGCACGCCAAGTAGACCACAATTTCCCTGAAAGCACATGTTTCCTAGACAATGCATCAGCTACCACATTTTCCCTACCTTTCTTGTAACAAGTGCATGTAGCTGACTTGTTTTTCAGGGAAATTGTGAGACTGCATGGCATGCCAAGAACCATTGTATCTGATCAAGACGTCAAATTTATGAGCTACTTTTGAAGACTTTGTGGGCCAAACATGGGACAAAGTTGCTCTTTTCGACAACTTGTCATCCACAAACCGATGGACAAACAGAGGTCGTGAACCGTACACTCTCAATGCTGCTGCGGACAATGAAAAAAAAATTTAAAAGAGTGGGAAGATTGCCGACCGCATGTTGAATTTGCATATAACCGGGCGGTGCATTCTACAACTCGACTATGTCCATTTGAGGTGGTGTATGGTTTCAAACCGATCACACCACTTGACTTGATGCCACTTCCATTACAAGAACGTATAAATATGGAGGCTTCTAAGCGTGCTGATTTTGTGAAAAGGCTCCATGAAAAGACTAAAGAGGTAATTGAAAAGAAGGTACGTGCTTATGCTTCTAAGGCTAACAAGACTAGAAAGAAAATGCTTTTGAACCGGTGATCTAGTATGGTACACCTTCGCAAAGAACGCTTCCGAGAAGCGTAAATCAAAATTGATGCCCCGTGGTGATGGTCCTTTTAAAGTGCTTGCCAAGATCAATGATAATGCATACAAGATAGAGCTTCGAGGAGACGATTATGGGGTGAGCACTACTTTCAATGTTGCTGATTTATCACCATTCTTTGGACAAGATGGCACACAGTCGAGGACGACTCCTTTTCAAGAGGGGGAGGATGATGAGGAGCTCATGCAGGTGGTTTTATGGGTCACTTTGGTGCTAAAAAGACCGAGAGTGTGCTGGCTGATCATTTTCTTTGGCCAAAGATGAGGCGAGACGTGGAACGATACGTGTTGAAATGCATACATGCCATAAAGCTAAGTCCCGTCTTAATCCCCATGGTTTATACACGCCTTTACCTATTCCTAGTGCTCCTTGGGAGGACATCTCTCTGGATTTTGTGTTAGGATTGCTACGGACTAAGAGGGGGAGGGATTCGGTATTTGTGGTGGTTGATCGTTTTAGTAAAATGGCTCGTTTTATTCCATGTCATAAGAGCGACGATGCTTCACATGTTGCCGATTTATTTTTCAGGGAAATCGTGTTCCGAAGAAACTGAAGTTTTTGAGCTACTTTTGGAAGACGTTGTGGGGAAAGGTTGGTACTAAGCTGCTATTCTCTACTACCTATCATCCTCAAACAGATGGACAAACTGAAGTTGTGAACCGTACACTTTCTATGATGTTGCAAGCGGTACTTAAGCATAATTTGAAGATGTGGGAAGAGTGCATTCCGCATGTGGAATTTGCTTATAACAGGGCGGTACATTCTACTACAAAATTATGTCCATTTGAGATTGTTTATGGATTTAAACCTATTGCTCCCATCGATCTTTTGCCATTGCCATTGCAGGAACGAACTAATATGGATGCTAGTAAACTAGCTGAATTCATTAAAAAGATTCATGAGAAAACGAAGGCAAATATAGAGGAGATGACAAGAAAGTATGTGCAACGAGCAAATAAAGGAAGAAAGAAGCTGGTGTTTGAACCGGGCAAGCTCGTTTGGGTGCACTTGAGAAAAGAACGTTTTCCAGAGTTACGCAAGTGCAAGTTACAGCCCCGCGGTGATGGTCCTTTTAAAGTGCTTGAAAGGATCAACGATAATGCAAACAAGATTTGGCTATTGAACTATTAAGAAAAATGAGAGTGTTCTTGCTTCCCGAGTTCTTGTGATTCCTAGCTTGTGCTTCTACGCCATCGAGCGTAGCTGTGTGAGTTAGTATTCAGGTTTATGGACTAACGATTGTCTCGGATAGCAGGCTACGGTTGGCTTCCTCGTCGTTGGGTTACAAATTTCGCCAAACTACCATTCTTGATCCTACGTCGTGAGATCGGGCAAGTCGGTGCATTGGCTCTCACGAGCTAGTGCACATCAATCTTAATACCCCGATGACTCGATTTCAACATCAGGCATTGACAAATACATTATTGCAACAAGAGCTCCAATCAGGCACCATTGATAAGCATGTACAACTTCAGGTGGATATGCAGGATTTCTGCATTGAGCTCAATCAACAAATGAAGGTGATACATAAAAACATCGTGAATGATATTGTGCGAGCACTTCGTCCACAACAAGAAGAAGATAGCTTTGTTCATTTCTATGGCAGTGATCATCCAGAGGAGTATCTTGAGTGGGAATGGCAAATGGAGAAAGTGTTTAGATTTCCGAAACTTTCCAAACATCAAAGGTGAAACGTGCCACGAGGGAGTTTGAAGACTATGCTTATAGTTGGTGGCAACAACTAATTGGAAAACAATTCATTAAATCTTGGTCAGATTGGAAGGCGTTAATGAGGAGCGAGTTTGTGCCATCCTATTATGCGCAGGAATTGCTTCACCATTTGGAGAATATCACATAAGGTAGTAATACTGTCCAAGATTATTATTTTGAACTGCACGATGCGATGTGTCGTGCCGGTGTCACTAGTCCATCAAGGGAGAAGGCATACTTCAAGGGTGCCTTGAATTTTGAGATCGCGCTGCACTTCAACATAAATATTTTAGTAGAATGCATGATCTTGTGAATTATGCTATTATATAGGAGAAGAGACATATGGAGAAATGTACATCACGGTTCAATCCATGTACATACTTCAGCTCTTATGGTTCCACTAGTCTGACACATGAGAAGATGACCGAGCATGGGACTTTCCCTTCGGTAAAGGAGACATCTTATGTTGCACCAATGGTATACAACAATTGAGATGCATCAAAACCTATGTGAGAATGAGAGCCACATAGGCAAATCGAGTGAGAGTGTTAAAAAGAGTGAGCTGTGTGATTCCACCATATGTGAGTTTGAGAGCATCCAAACCGAGAGTGTGAGATATACACCAAAGAAAGAGAGAAGTGGAAGATGGACAAAGTGAGGTTGATTTTGAAACTAACACATTAATATCTACTTCTAGTGTTGTTTCTCACATTGTGCAGGTTGATATTAAAGAAGAGGAATCAAATGTTCAACAACTGGCACCATTGGAGATACACGATGAGGAGATAATCATAGTTAAAGATGAAGTACTTGCTGATCCGTTGTTACATCATGATGATTTAATACCTACAACACCTACATCAACTGAGGAGAACAATAAAGATAACAATATTGGTGCTGAAATTAATTGTGAAACGGTGAGTACTTGTGAGAACTCATATATACGAATGAAAATTCCATGTTCTGAAATTTCTTTGCTCAATTTACATAATATAGAATTGATTACTCATAAGGAAGTTCTTACGAGAATATCTCCTGATGATTCTTTATATTATATCATGTTTGATGTTCCTAAAGAACTATCTAGTGTGATTGAGAATGTTGCTGAAATTTCATGTTTTATGTTTAATTTGATGGGAAATTATGGTATAGATGATAAGTTTTATGTTTACCGAATATGCATTACATGTGATAAGTTTGCTGAATTGAAATTGCATATTTTGGATAAACAATCTTCTGTGCCATATCATGATCACAATGAGATGAGTTTCAACAATAGTGCTGCATGTTTCAAAAGATTTCTTAAGCCTACTTATTCATCCTTTAATGTACAATCATATACAAATAATCAGAGTAGCGCAGTTGAAACATGGAAGGAACTAAAATTTTTCTCCCCCATATTTGAATAACTTAATTTGGTTTGGCCCAATAATGACTTGTCCATATGCCAAGCAAAGTCGAGGACGACTTTTTCTCATGGGAAGGAGAATGATATAAAAGACAATGTTGCAATGTATGCATCGTATGGTTGCCGTTATATTAATTTGTTTATGTGGAACAACGAGAATGACACGATAATTGATTCATACATATACCATGCATATGTGTTGTTCTTTTTATCTACTACGACTTCAGATGTTCTTGATATGCTAAGGAAAAGAAGTGTTGATGACAAATATATATACCATGCATATACATTGTATTCTTTTCTTAGTACAATTTCAGGCTACCAAAAGCCGAGGATGGCTTTTCTTGAAGAAGGGGAGGATGATGCGGATACGCACAAGCTTAGCACTTTTCAGCCAAATACATTATTTCACTGGAAAGAAGTATTGAGCCGCATTGATACGGGGTCGCCCGATCTTCTCGACGTAGGATGGATACTCACGGGAGTCTTGATGAATCCTAATGATCCTCCAATGCCAATGCAAGGGACGAACACTCTTTAATCCGCCAAAACACACTCGTGTTGATTTCACCGACCACCAAGCGAAGATCTATCGTGCACCCAATTCCCAATGGAAATGCTGAACGATCTTGATTGAAGAAAATAACTCCTAATTCCCTATGGAACTTAGGCAACAATGCTAAACTCGAACATACTTTAGTAGATTGATTATTCTCAAACGTGGTCTCCCTTACAATGGGGGTCTAACCCTTAATATATAGTACCCTAGCCACCTCATGGCTGGCCAAGAGGTCCTAAACAAACTCCAACACATCCCTACATGTATTTGGAAACAAACTCACACAAAAGGAAAAACCTAAAATTAAACCGTCACAATGTTTCGGTCATAACTTTTTATCCGTGACGAATTTGAAGGTGGGGCCGGATCCATTGCGTAGCCCTTGAAATTATCTTTCCAATGAGGACAAGAACACCTGAATCGGACTCCGTTTGTAAAAGTTATGGCCTTTTTAGTAACTGCCTGTCAAGCTGTCCCGAACCGAATCCGAATTGAATTCTGAGTTGAATCCGAGTTTGAATTGGATTGAGCACGTGGGAGGTCCGAATTTGGCTTGAAAATCTTATCCAAAACTTATAGTTTAAGTCCTTGGGCTCCTCCCTTTTTGCTCTCCCACTGCATTGGCTTCTTTCCTCCTTGTGCTTCTCCATAACTTTGGCCCCGGAATCATCATAATATTCAAACCTAATAATAAACAAGAATTTGGCATAAGGTAGTATATCGTTCCCACAAATAGAAGGAAATTCATTAAGAAACAAATTCACCTGACAATATTTAATGCGGCTCAATGCTTCTTTCCAGTGAAATAATGTATTTGACTTAAAAGTGCTAAGCATATGCGTATCCGCATCATCCTCCCCTTCTTCAAGAAAAGCCGTCCTCGGCTTTTGATAGCCTGAAATTGTACTAAACAAAGAATACAACGTGTATGCATGGTATATGTAATGGTCGGTTACACCCTTTCGTCTTTCACATTACTATTACACGGAGGTGTAGTAAGCAAAAAGAACAACACATATGCGTGGTATATGTATGAATCAATTATTGTGTCATTCTCATTCTCACTATTTTGCACAAACCAATTGATACTACAATAGCTATCAAATGCATACATTGCAATGTTTTCATTCACACCATTCTCCTCCCATAAGAAAAAGTCGTCCTCGACTTTGCATGGGCACGTGGACAAGTCATTAATGGGAAAACCAGATCAAACGGTTCAAATATGGAAGATAAAATTTAATTGCCTTCATTGCTTCAGCTGCGCTACTCGATTATCTGTACATGATTGTTCATCGAAGAGGAACAAGTAGGCACAAGAAATCTTTGTAAACAGCAAGCACTATTGTTAAACCTCATCTCATTGTGATCATGACGTGGTATAAAAGATTGTTTGTCCAAAATATGCAATTTCAACTCGGCAAGCTTATCACATGAAATGCATATTCGATAAACATAAAAGTTGTCATCTACACCATAATCTCCGATCAAATTGAACTTACATGTATAGGCATAGGAACTAACTAGTGAATTTAAACATGCAATTTCAGCAACATTCTCAATGACACTAGATAGCTCTTTAGGGTCATCGAACATAATATAATATAAAGAATCATCAGGAGATATTCTAGAAAGAACTTCCTTATGAGTAATTAATTCCACATTATGTAATTTGACCAAAGAAATTTCAGAACATGGAATTTTCGAATGAACACATGAGTTCTCACAAGTACTCACCGTTTCATAACTAATTTCAGCACCAATATTGTTACCTTTATTGTTCTCCTCAGTTGATGTAGGTGTTGTAGGCATTAAATCATCATGATGTAACAACGGATCAGCAAGTACTTCATCTTTAACTATGATTATCTCCTCACCGTTTATCTCCAAAGGTGCCAGTTGTTGAACATTTGGCTCGTCTTCTTTAATATCAACCTGCACAATGTGAGAAACAACACTAGAAGTAGATATTAATGTGTTAGTTTCAAAATCAACTTCACTTTGTCTATCTTCTACTTCTCTCTTTTCTTTTGATGTATCTCTCACACTCTCAATTTGGATGCTCTCAAACTCACATATGGTGGAATCACACAGCTCGCTCTTTTTAACACTCTCACTCAATTTAGCTATGTGGCTCTCATTCTCACATAGGTTTTGATGCATTTCAATTGTTGTATGTATCATTGGGGCAGCACAAGATGTGTCCTTTACCGAAGGGAAAGTCCCATGCTCGGTCATCTTCTCATGTGTCACCCTAGTGGAACCATAAGAGCTGAAGTATGGACATGGATTGAACCGTGATGTACGTGTCTCCATAAGTCTCTTCTCCTCCTTAATAGCACAATTCACAAGATCATCCAAGTTACTAAAATATTTATGTTGAAGTATAGCGGCGATCTCAGAATTCAAGCCACCCTTGAAGTATGCCTTCTCCCTTATTGGACTAGTGACACCGGCACGACACATTGCATCTTGTAGTTCAAAATAGTAATCTTGGACAGTATTACTACCTTGTGTGATATTCTCCAAATGGTGAAGCAATTCCTGCGCATAATAGGATGGCACAAACTCGCTCCTCATGAACGCCTTCAAATCTGACCAAGATTTAATGAATTGTTTTCCAATTAGCTGTTGCCACCAACTATAAGCATAGTCTTCAAACTCCCTCGTGGCACGTTTCACCTCTTGATCTTTGGAAAGTTTCGAAAATCTAAACACTTTCTCCATTTGCCATTCCCACTCAAGATACTCCTCTGGATCATCACTGCCATAGAAAGGAACAAAGCTATCTTCTTCTTGTTGTGGACCAACTGCTCGCACAATATCATTCACGATGTTTTTATGTATCACCTTCATTTGTTGATTGAGCTCAATGCAGAAATTCGGCAAATCCACCTGATGTTGAAATCGAGTCATCGAGGTATTAAGATTAACTTTAATCTCATCACCATAGTTATCTTCTCTACCTGCCATGGTTAGATTGTACAAAGAAAACACCAAAACCACAAATATATGGGCAATATGTGGAGTTCACTCAATCTCACTTTCCCTCTCCCAAGTAAAGTTCTTACCTTTCCGAAGTGAATTGAGGCCAAAAGAAACTTACACTTGGTAGTGGCTATCATAACAAGTGATGATCAAGCGGATTTAAAAGTGACTCACAATTGCACGGCAAAGGATGTTTTGTGGAGCTTGGTTAGGAAGTATTTATCGTGCACGATCTGAAATTCTCGATGTTGTAAAATTAAGTAATAATCCAAGTTAGAAAATATTGCCTAGGTGCTGATCCAAAAGATTTAAGTGAAGTATATGAACGCACACGCAAAGATCAATGTGACTCGATGCAAACAAAGGAATGAGCTAACTAGAGGAAATCTGAAATTAAAGATTAGATAGCTCGTTTTGCACCAAGTACTAGGAGAGACGCTAGCCAATTGCAATAATATGAATGTAAGGGCACAAGATTGCTCAAAGGAAATTATATTACACGATCTGAATTTATGAACTAGGAACTCATCTAAATTCGGCCAATGCTTTCTTTTTCTTTCTTTCTTTCTTTCTTTCTTTCTTTTTCTCCTTCTTCGTTTTTTTTCAGTTGTCTCCCTTTTTTTTTTTAAAGGCCAAACTAGGTTTAACTGTTCCTTTGATTTTTTTTTCACAGGACACAAATATTCAGCAAGGTGTAACAAACTCAAGAGCGGCCCTAGATGCAATATTCAACAGCTAGTCTCAAAGATGAACGAAAAATTAAGGATATAGGTAACAGAAACGGCCAAAGCGCAGAAATTTTTTTTCACGCGACCTTGTTCATGCAATCGTAGATGTACTGTTCACGGTACTGTAGCAATCGGATTTTTTGTTTTGTTTTAGGCAAACAAAGGAAATAACACAAGATCAAGCGACGCAAAGGAACACGACGATCAGCACGTAAACAAAATTTCTAATGGATCAAGACATAATAAAACTCACGAAAATAGCAGATGTGAAACTAGGGTTTGGATTTTTTTTTTGTGTTTCGGTTTATGGACTATAGGACAATAAGTAATAAACTGAAATTTAAAGGGATAAGATCCTACCGAGTAAACCGCGCTCTGATACCAAGATGATACGGGGTCGCCCGATCTTCTCGACGTAGGATGGATACTCACGGGAGTCTTGATGAATCCTAATGATCCTCCAATGCCAATGCAAGGGACGAACACTCTTTAATCCGCCAAAACACACTCGTGTTGATTTCACCGACCACCAAGCGAAGATCTATCGTGCACCCAATTCCCAATGGAAAGGCTGAACGATCTTGATTGAAGAAAATAACTCCTAATTCCCTATGGAACTTAGGCAACAATGCTAAACTCGAACATACTTTAGTAGATTGATTATTCTCCCTTTTTGCTCTCCCACTGCATTGGCTTCTTTCCTCCTTGTGCTTCTCCATAACTTTGGCCCAGGAATCATCATAATATTCAAACCTAATAATAAACAAGAATTTGGCATAAGGTAGTATATCGTTCCCACAAATAGAAGGAAATTCATTAAGAAACAAATTCACCTGACAATATTTAATGCGGCTCAATGCTTCTTTCCAATGAAATAATGTATTTGACTTAAAAGTGCTAAGCATATGCGTATCCGCATCACGCATTAAGTATTGTCAGCTGAATTTGTTTCTTAAGGAGTTTCTTTTATTGATGATGAACTTGGAATACAACAACTTTTTTAAATCAAATCCTCACCGAGAATTATTCGACAGAATCAATTTATCACTCCAAGAATCTCAAACAACTTGACACCCACAATCTCACCCAAACCAATCACCTAACCACACCAACCAGTTGCCAAATATATCCTAAAAGGGCTTGCAACCCAAATCAGTTACCCTTTTCTTAGAACAGACATAAAACTAAATTTCAGCACATGGGAAGATGCTACCAATTGCAATAGACACCAGACCAAGAGAAGTAGCAATGATCTTGGAAAACGAAATATAAGATCACAGTTGAAGGAACATGCCCCTCAAGAAGAGAAATATCCAACATCAACCAATAAAAATACAACATGGTCATTTTAAAATCAAGAAACTCTTTTGCAGTGAACATAAGAAGTCAAACAAACCTCTAAAAGTTACACATCTTGACTCCACCCTCAAATTCTTTTACCACAATCTTCCCTTTAACAAAGAGAACAATTTTCTTCGTTTACAGTGTTACCTTGACAATTCCAACGAAAGAGACTTAAAGACCACAACTCATAAATCTTTTAAGAACTAATAAAACTTCTTAGCGCTTTAGTTTGCTCAAAACAATTTCAGCTACCACCTAAGACATGAGGTCTAAAAAGATCATGACATAAATCCCAAAACTTTTGATTTAAATACTATCATAGAAGTTATCGAATTCTTTTATTTATTGAACATTCAGCATTATCCTCAAAACCACATACTGACAATCATACTGACATCAAAGTAGTACACTTCTAACAAGAATCATCATATTCTCATGTCCCTTTATAACTTTTCCAAAAAGGAACATATTAATTCACTTCATCATGTTTCTATTATCTAAACAAGATTGCAACTACTTGATCTAGGAAAAGCCTAGTGCACAAGCCACCATATTAAAACAAACTCTTTCAACAATCTGGTTCTAGCATAAGGTAATAAAAAAATGTAATGAGCATAGATTCAACATTCCACCTTAGGTTCAGCAATTAGAATAAACTTCAATGGTATAAGCTCTATAAGACAAGGTTTCACAAGTCAATACATTATCCTTCCTCTATTTCTTTACACATATTTCTATAATTTAGCATGGTGAAAGATAGACGGACCTAGCTGCTGTACATACTCATGTAGTATTTAATAAAGGACAAATTAAATGTTAATATTACTAAGGCACTGTTCCAAGACCTCCTTACTTAATCATCCCGAACGGTCAGGTTAATTTGACAAAGACAAAAATAATTCAATTCATCTAGTAGGATAGAAGTTTAAACAATCATAATAATCATTCTAGTTCTTTTTGCATACTCCTCAAAACTCCATGAGTTCCAATCATTTATAGACAAATTCTTAATCACAATTCTTTAAGAAACTATTACAAGGCGACATCAAATCATTCAACTACAATTCCGAGGATACTAGTTGAAATTAATTGTGCATCGCAAACTTGTTAATTTCATACCTTATGAATTAATTTATATGATTCCCACCTACCATTTAAGCATAGTATAACTCCTCAAAGGATTTTAACATTCTTTTTCAGAAAGGAGAAGAGTTAAATCTCAACACGTGAAATAATCCAAATAAATGCAAAGATCCAATGCTTTCCCGTATTAACGAATTTGCAACATCAACTTTCATTAATAAAAATACCAAGCGAACAAATAAGACATATTTCACAACAAGACAACTCCCACGAAGGGACCAACCTTGCAAATCAACATGTTCCCAAATAGCAAAAGCGTCTCAAAAGTCTGAAAACAATGATTGCTTCAAAGAACAGATAGAGACCACATGAAAACCCTCGACTGCAATGAACCATCATAGCAAAATAAATTCTTCTCCCACCACAGGATAAGAATTGACCAATTCAGCTTAAGGAAGAGAATAAACTCTTCTAAAGAACTCATTGCTAACTTCTGAAATTAAGTTGCCCAAGGAAAGATCCCTCACCAATTCAATACCATGAACAGTACCATAACTTGGCCATGCCTATGGCCGCACCACGATCTCTATCCCTCGACATCAACTATCACCACTCATAACAATCATATAGTCAATTCATGGGCACAAAAAGATCATCTCATAACAAGTACAAAGTCAAACATTAGGCACATATTCAATTATGATAATCGACAGAAACGTAGATGCAATGCAAACCCCATTCCCACCTACAGTGCTTAGTGTGTCAAGTTTAATATTTCATCAACCACGGACCTACAGCCCGCTCTGATACCAACTGTAACACCCCAGCCAAACAATGGCCTGGAATGCTAATAAATTAACAACATAACAAGCTAAGTTATTTGCATTCTATAAAATTTCGGCAGAGTCTCCTTTGTTAATTGTCTAATTCAGAGGTTCCAACAAGCATAATCAAAGGATATAATAATGGTAAACAAAATAAACAATACTAAGCAAAACAGCTATAAAACTTAATTAAAGGGCGGAAGCAAAATAAGCAAGTTCTAGTTCCTTATTACAATTTAACCTCTTAGTCATAAGCCAAATATCACTTGAGCTAATCATCAAATATATTCTAAGTTCTATATATCTTCCATGGTGAATAATTCGTGCAAGTGCAACAACTCTAGTCTTCCTTTATTCCCATGCATGCTAATCTCATGAAGGTACCTAAAACAAACAACAAACAACAACAACAACAACAAGAGTGAGTCTAAAACTCAGCAAATATAAAAGTAGTAACATGCACAAACATTATCATCAATTCACAAGTTCATCCATCAATCATATAAATAACCATGCTATGCAATATGATAAAAAATCTCTTTATCTCTTCTCTTTCGCATTTTACCGGTAATGCAGAGTGTGCATCCGTCAATGCACACCCATGCCTGTACCATCTGGTACAGGGACCAATTGCCCATACTCCACAAGTATGGGGACCTTTAGCCCGTCATGTCATCCACATGATGGCGACCTCGGCACTTGATCATCTCGTGACCAAGACTTCAATAAATCAGCATGATGCATATGCGTGAATGTCTCAACGAATAAAGCTTGCATTCACAATATCTATGCATCATAAATTCTCACGAATAACTTCAATTTCAATCGACCATAAACAGTACCAACATATCACCATCATAATCAAGATCACATATACTCCTAATTTAGAACAAACATCGTCAAAGCATCAATCATCCACAATTCACACTATAGTTTTAAAACCACAGTTATACTTGCCTTAACCGCGAGAAAACGGGGGATGAATAGAAGGTGCGGCCTCTGGGATCCGTCCTCCTCCCTTGATGATTTGATGATTTGCAAAAAACAAGTAGCTATGTAGAATAATTCTTTATGGAAATCACTCAATCTCACTATTTTCTCTCCCAAGTAAAGTTCTTATCCTTCCGAAGTGAATTAAGGCCAATAAAATCTTACACCTGGTAGAAGTGACAACAGCAACGTGATGATTAAGCGAATGTAAGAGTGTTCACTACTTACACAACAACGGTTATATGGTGGAGCTTGGTATGGAAGCGTATATCCTAGAAATATGAAATTCTTGATGTTATAAAGTTAAGTAATAATCCAAGCTAGAATACTTTGCCTAAGTGCCGATCCAAAAGATTTAAGTGAAGTATATGAACGCACACGCAAAGATCAATGTGACTTGACGCAAACAAAGGAATGAGCTAACTAGAGGCAATCTAAAACTAAAGATTAGATAGCTCGTTTTGCACCAAATACTAGGAGAGACGCTAGCCAATTTGATACGGGGTCACCCGATCTTCTCGACGTAGGATGGATACTCACGGGAGTCCTGATGAATCGTAATGATCCTCCAATGCCAATGCAAGGGACGGACACTCTTTAATCCGCCAAAACACACTCGTGTTGATTTCACCGACCACCAAGCGAAGATCTATCGTGCACCCAATTCCCAACGGAAAGGTTGAACGATCTTGATTGAAGAAAATCACTCCTAATTCCCTATGGAACTTAGGCAGCAATACTAAACTCGAACATACTTTAGTAGATTGATTATTCTCAAACGTGGTCCACCTTACAATGGGGGTCTAACCCTCAATATATAGTACCCTGTCCACCTTATGGCTGGCCAAGAGGTCCTAAACCAACTCCAACTCATCCCTACATGTATTTGGAAACAAACTCACACAAAAGGAAAAACCTAAAATTAAACCGTCACAATGTTTTGGTCTTAACTTTTTATCTGTGACGAATTTGAAGGTGGGGCCAGATCCATTGCATAGCCCTTGAAATTATCTTTCCAACGAGTACAAGAACACATGAATCGGACTCCGTTTGTGAAAGTTATGGCCTTTTTAGTAACTGCCTGTCAGGCTGTCCCGAACCGAATCCGAATTGAATTCTGAGTTGAATCCGAGTTTGAATTGGATTGAGCACGTGGGAGGTCCGAATTTGGCTTGTAAATCTTATCCAAAGCTTGTAGTTTAAGTCCTTGGGCTTCTTCCCCTTTTGCTCTCCCCTCAAATGGGCTTCTTTCCTCCTTGATCAACCGCATGGGCTGCTTGATTGAGAAATTGTTGGATAGATATATCATAGCTCCTTGCCCGCATGGACTCTCCTTCTCATGACTCATGGCAGGTTGATCTTCTCCACTTGATCTTCTGTTGCTTCAAATCTGAGAATGCATAACATATTTGCATTAGGTAGTATGTTATTCTCATCTAACGTAATAGAAGAATCTCTAAGGAACAAAAGCACCTGTTGTTGAAGTAGCTTAGCTCTTGCTCTTGTCATAGGACCTTCCGGAACCTTATCTATAGCTTTGCCATGCACATTTAAAGTGGACGATGAATATGTAGTAGAGATGTCCTCATCATCCTCCCCCTCTTGAAAAGGAGTCGTCCTCGACTCTGTGCCATCTTGTCCAAAGAATGGTGATAAATCAGCAACATTGAAAGTAGTGCTCACCCCATAATCGTCTCCTGGAAGCTCTATCTTGTATGCATTATCATTGATCTTGGCAAACACTTTAAAAGGACCATCACCACAGGGCATCAATTTTGATTTACGCTTCTCCGGAAAGCGTTCTTTGCGAAGGTGTACCCATACTAGATCACCTGGTTCAAATAGCATTTTCTTTCTAGTCTTGTTAGCCTTAGAAGTATAAGCACGTACCTTCTTTTCAATTACCTCTTTAGTCTTTTCATGGAGCATTTTCACAAAATCAGCACGCTTAGAAGCCTCCATATTTATACGTTCTTGTAATGGAAGTGGCATCAAGTCAAGTGGTGTGATCGGTTTGAAACCAAACACCACCTCAAATGGACATAGTTGAGTTGTAGAATGCACCGCCCGGTTATATGCAAATTCAACATGCGGTAGGCAATCTTCCCACTCTTTTAAATTCTTTTTTATCATTGTCTGCAGCAGCATTGAGAGTGTACGGTTCACGACCTCTGTTTGTCCATCGGTTTGTGGATGACAAGTTGTCGAAAAGAGCAACTTTGTCCCAAGTTTGGCCCACAAAGTCTTCCAAAAGTAGCTCATAAATTTGACGTCTCGATCAGATACAATGGTTCTTGGCATGCCATGCAGTCTCATAATTTCCCTGAAAAACAAGTCACTACATGACGACGTCGTCGCTCTTATGACAGGGAATAAAATGAGCCATTTTAGAAAACCTATCCACAACTACAAACACAGAATCCCTCCCCCTCTTAGTTCTAGGCAATCCTAAAACAAAATCCATACTAATATCTTCCTAAGGAGCGCTAGGAACTGGAAGTGGAGTATACAAACCATGTGGATTGAGCTTTGACTTCGCTTTATGGCACGTCACGCATCGTTGAACAAACCTCTCGACATCTCGCCTCATCTTAGGCCAATAGAAATGATCAGCTAACAACATGTACGTCTTCTCTCTTCCAAAGTGACCCATCAATCCTCCTGCATGAGACTCCTGCAATAGTAGCAAACGCACAGAAGACTCTGGAACGCATAGTTTGTTCATACAAAAGAGAAAACCATCATGAACATGAAACTTATCCCACCCTTTCCCATCTTTGCAATTAGAATATGGTGCTGAAAATTCATGATCAGAAGCATATAAATCTTTCAAACTTTCTAGCCCTGGAACCTTTACTTCCAATTGAGTGAAAAGCACATGTTTCCTAGACAATGCATCAGCTACCACATTTTCCTTACCTTTCTTGTATTTAACAACGTATGGAAAAGTCTCAATGAATTCAACCCACTTAGCATGTCTACGGTTCAGTTTAGCTTGACCTTTCAAATATTTCAAAGCTTCATGATCAGAATGAATGACAAATTCTTTAGGCCAAAGATAATGTTGCCAAGTCTCTAATGCGCGCACAAGAGCATACAATTCTTTGTCATAAACAGGATAATTTAATTGTGCACCATGAAGTTTCTCACTGAAATAGGCAACATGTTTTCTTTCTTGCATCAAAACACCACCAATACCTATTCCACTAGCATCACATTCAATCTCAAAGGTTTTAGTGAAATCAGGTAAAACAAGCAATGGTGCTTCAGTTAAACATTTCTTCAATTCAACAAAAGCTTTATCTTGTTTTTCTCCCCACTCAAAATTGACGCCTTTTTTAGTTAATTCATTTAATGGAGCAGCAATGGTACTAAAATCTTTTACAAATCGGCGATAAAAACTAGCAAGTCCATGAAAGCTACGAATTTGATAATGGAGCAGCAATGATAGACCCATTATTGTATAACCATTGAATTTGATAAGGATGTGGGTGTTTCTTATATTTCAAATCAAGTTTAGTGCAAAGTTCTTTGCTAGCTAAGTTATGACAACTACCCCCATCAATAATAACTTTGCAACACTTACCATCTTTACTCACCTGAGCTTTTGTTTGGAAAAGATTGCAGGGCTTTGCTTGAACGCTCAATACCGAAGGGGTGCACACAAGGATAGGACCGGACTCGGGGTCACAATACCCATCCCTATGTGCTTCTTCTTCGCTTTCTCTCTCATGGCCATCTTCATGCGCCTCGATATCAGCAAGGTACTCTCCATCTTCCTCACTAGCAGAATCATATTCTCCATTCTCAGTTATCAACATTACCTTGTTATTTGGACAATCCTTTTGCATCTGTCCACGACCAAGACACTTGAAGCATTGGATGGAGCTACTCTTGGCCGTAGAGCCAATAGAGGATGATGAAGAGGGGACTGGTCCTCTCTTTGGAAAGGAAGGAGTGGCGTTCTTGGCACTCGGGGCAGCACGTGCACTAGGAGTAAAACTTCCACTAGATGGATTAGTTTTAAACGAATTGAAACGAGATGTGGTTTTACCTCCTGTAGGTGATGTACGGGGAGTGTAGGAAGATGATCTTGAAATCCTCATGTCCTGTTGTACTTGCCTCTCAGCCATAGTGATGAGGACATCCCTACTACTACTACCATATCATCTGCTCATAAAGAACCCAAAGGTCCAATAACTAGAGCAAGGGCTAAACTTTTAAATAAACAGGTGAATTTGTTTCTTAATGAATTTCCTATTACTTTAGATGAGAATGGTATACTACCTAATGCAAATACATTGTGTGTTCTCAGCTTTGAAGCAATTGGAGACCAACAGGACCAACTACCGTGCGCGCGCAAAGAAGCTACGTGCATGCATGCTGATTAACGTGGAACGCAAGACATGGAGATGATCTCGGAAGGAATAGATAATATGTTTGTGCCAACGGCCGAGAGCAACACAAAGGAAACAAACCAATCCATCCGAATTGGAGTCTATCTCGAATTAGTTTCTATCTATAGCATCCGAGTTGTTTTTCTATTTCCAGTTAGTTTCTATCTTGACTGCACCTTGTAGTGCCAATAAAAGGTCAAGGTATAGCCTCATTGTAAGGGACCACTTTTGATAATAGAAAATACTCTTGTTCTTCCGGTTGGCCGAACCAACTTAAGGGAAGAATTGGGAGTTCATCGAAATCAAGATCGTTCAACCTTTCCGCTGGGAATTGGGAGCGCGATAGAACTTCATCTGGTGGTCGTGAAGTTCAGCACGTGTGTTTGGGCGAATTATAGAGTGCTAACTCTTGCATTGGCAACGGGAGATCACTACGGTTCGTCGAATCATCGTGAGTATCTTGATCCTACGTCGAGAAGATCGGGCGACCCCATATCACGTAGTGGCTTGATGCACCAACTCCACCAAGTTGTTGTAGGGTTGAAATTCGGCGATTCGCTTGATGGAAGGATGCAAACCAGCAAGGAATCGAGCCATAGTTTGCTCTTCTTGTTCATAAACATTAGCCCTTATCATAGCCATTTCCATTTCTTTGTAGTACCCCTCAATTGTGAAACTCCCTTGCTTCAAATTCTGCAATTTATCAAAGAGGTCACGTTTGTAATGTGTAGGTACAAACCTTGCTCTCATATGGTACTTCATCTCTTCCCATGTAGTGATGGGTGGCTCATTATTCCTCATCCTTTGGTTTTGCATTTGCTCCCACCAAACCAAGGTATAATCATTGAATTCTAGTCCCGCCATATGGTTTTCTTCTCTTCAGAATAGTTGTGCAAGCGGAACACCTTGTCCACCTTGAGCTCCCAAGTGAGGTATTCTTTGGGCTCATGTGTACCTGAAAATGAAGGCATCGTAAATTTGAGCTTACCAAATTTCTCCTCGTGTGGTCAATCTTCGCCGTAACGATTACGGCGGTGATAGCCGTCGTCATGGTGCGGAAAGTCATCGTCGTCAAAGTGAAGTGCTCCCCCTCCACGGCCTCCATGTCCATGGCCCCTCCCCGGACCATGAAAGCCGCCCCCCTGCACCTCTCCCAGGGACGGGTGGACGGATGGCGTTTGCCACCACGCGGTCTCGCTGTTGCTGTGCATCTTAGCCACCTCGAGCAACGCCTGCTTCCTCATCTCGTGGAGGGATGCCACCCCCACGATGAACATTGTCTTCCTCTTGTTGTGGTCGAAGTGCGCGCACCACATCGTTCACAATGTTGGTACGTAGCACGCTCATTTGTTGGTTTATCTCAATGCGCATGTCTTGTGTGGAATTGTTGATCTCTGCCTTGAGTTGCTCCTCCAAGGCCGAAGTAGTGGCGATGAACTCATTGCGCAAAGTTCCCCTCAAAGCTTGGAATTGAAAACGAGTCACCGGGGAATTCAGACCAAGCTCCTCTCCTATGTTGTCGTCTCCACCTGACATGGTTAGTAGCACAAGGAAAACACCAAAACCACAAATATATGGGTAATATGTGTTCACTCTATCTCACTTTTTCTTCTCCCAAGTAAAGTTCTTACCTTTCCGAAATGGATTGAGGCCAAAAGAAACTTACACTTGGTGGTGGCTATAATAACAAGTGATGATCAAGCGGATTTAAAAGTGACTCACAATTGCACAGCAAAGGATATGTTGTGGAGTTTGGTTAGGAAGTATTTATCCTACACGATCTGATTTCTCGATGTTGTAAAATTAAGTAATAATCCAAGTTAGAATACGTTGCCTAAGTGCTGATCCAAAAGATTTAAGTGAAGTATATGAACGCACACGCAAAGATCAATGTGACTCGATGCAAACAAAGGAATGAGCTAACTAGAGGCAATCTGAAATTAAAGATTAGATAGCTCGTTTTGCACCAAGTACTAGGAGAGACGCTAGCCAATTGCAATGATATGAATGTAAGGGCACAAGATTGCTCAAAGGAATTAAATACACAAGCTGAATTTATAGATTAAGAGCTCATCCTAGATTCGGCCAATGTTTTTTTTCTCTCTTTTTTTTTCTTAGCTATCTTTTTTTCTTCTTCTTCTTCTTCTTCTTTAAGGGCCGAACTAAGTTTAATTGTCTTTTTGATTTTGCATAGGTCACAAATATTCACCAAGATGTTGAATACTCAAGAGTAGCCCTAGATGCAATATTCAATAGCTAGTCTCAATTGATGAAATAAAAATATCAGATTTTTTTTGCAATGTAGTACTGTTCACGCACTGTAGCGATCAGATTTTTTTTTGAATTTTGGATTGGACACAAAGATTAAGCTACGCAAATAAACACGAATGATCAGCACGTAAACAAAATTTCTAATGGATCAAGACATAATAAAACTCACGAAAATAGCAGATGTGAAATTAGGGTTGGATTTTTTTTGTGTTTTCGGTTTATGGACTATAGGACAATAAGTAATAAACCGAAACTTAAAGGGATAAGATCCTACCAAGTAAACCGCGCTCTGATACCAAGATGATACGGGGTCGCCCGATCTTCTCGACGTAGGATGGATACTCACGGGAGTCTTGATGAATCGTAATGATCCTCCTATGCCAATGCAAGGGACGAACACTCTTTAATCCGCCAAAACACACTCGTGTTGATTTCACCGACCACCAAGCGAAGATCTATCGTGCTCTCAATTCCCAACGGAAAGGTTGAACGATCTTGATGAAAGAAAATCACTCCTAATTCCCTATGGAACTTAGGCAGCAATACCAAACTCGAACATACTTTAGTAGATTGATTATTCTCAAACGTGGTCCACCTTACAATGGGGGTCTAACCCTCAATGGGGGTCCAAGAGGTCCTAAACCAACTCCAACTCATCCCTACATGTATTTGGAAACAAACTCACACAAAAGGAAAGACCTAAAATTAAACCGTCACAATGTTTTGGTCATAACTTTTTATCCGTGATGAATTTGAAGGTAGAGCCAGATCCATTGCGTAGCCCTTGAAATTATCTTTCCAACGAGTACAAGAACACCTGAATCGGACTCCGTTTGTGAAAGTTATGGCCTTTTTAGTAACTGCCTGTCCGGCTGTCCCGAACCGAATCCGAATTGAATTCTTAGTTGAATCCGAGTTTGAATTGGATTGAGCACGTGGGAGATCCGAATTTGGCTTGAAAATCTTATCCAGAACTTGTAGTTTTAGTCCTTGTGCTCCTCCCTTTTGCTCTCCCAAGTCTTCACATGAATCTTACCTAAGTATACATAAAATAATAGCATGATGTAGTATTCCAAGTTCATCATCAATTAAAAGAAACTCTTTAAGAAACAATTTCACCTGACAATATTTAATGCAGCTCAATACTTCTTTCCAGTGAAATAATGTATTTGACTGAAAAGTGCTAAGCTTGTGTGTGTCCGCATCAGCTGATCCAATAGATTTAAGTGAAGTATATGAACACACACGCAAAGATCAATGTGACTTAATGCAAACAAAAGAATGAACTTCAGTTGAATGCTAACCTAAGTTACATTTGACATTCTTGTGACTTGGTCGTGCCCCCCACCTCTTCTTCTTTGATTGAACTCAGGTGCATTGGAGAGGAACTGGGAGGTCCAGAAAACCAACGAGTTTTGCAATCATTATCTGCATGAATTATAATGTTTCCAACCAGCATACACCAGACCAATGGATGGCTTGTCCAGTCTATTTTCCTACGTTTCAAACCGTGCATCATTTGGAGTTGTGAAAAGAAAGATATGGTCATTTTAGTAACAGCTGCACATGCTGATAAATGCTGCGCGAAAACTGAAGACTTTTTGAAGGCTTGCGCACCAACCTGTCACGTTTTACTATACATATCCTATATGGATGAAAAGATAATCAAGTCTATTTTCACCTCCAACAAACGGTTCGTCTTTTGGACTTCTGAGCAAAGAGTAATTGCTGTTTTACTAAAGACTGCGCAGAAGTTGAGCAGACGCACGAGAATTTAAGAAGACTCCTTGAAAGCTCCAACCAGTTGGCCTTCCATCTTCCAACGTTATGATTTATGTTCATACCCAGCTAGGAGGGTTATTCCTAGTATATATACCCCTCTACTCCTATCCATAGGGAGAACTTACTTTTGACTATTGATCTATTAAGAAAAATGAGAGTGTTCTTGCTTCCCGAGTTCTTGTGATTCCCGTGAATTGCACCTAGCTTGTGCTTCTACGCCATCGAGCGTAGCTGTGTGAGTTAGTATTCAGGTTTATGGACTAACGATTGTTTCGGATAGCAGGCTACGGTTGGCTTCCTCGTCGTTGGGTTACAAATTTTCCCCAAACTACCTTTCTTGATCCTACGTCGTGAGATCGGGCAAGTCGGTGCATTGGCTCTCACGAGCTAGTGCACATCAATCTTAATACCCCGATGACTCGATTTCAACATCAGGCATTGACAAATACATTATTGCAACAAGAGCTCCAATCAGGCACCATTGATAAGCATGTACAACTTCAAGTGGATATGCAGGATTTCTGCATTGAGCTCAATCAACAAATGAAGGTGATACATAAAAACATCGTGAATGATATTGTGCGAGCACTTCGTCCACAACAAGAAGAAGATAGCTTTGTTCATTTCTATGGCAGTGATCATCCAGAGGAGTATCTTGAGTGGGAATGGCAAATGGAGAAAGTGTTTAGATTTCCGAAACTTTCCAAACATCAAAGGTGAAACGTGCCACGAGGGAGTTTGAAGACTATGCTTATAGTTGGTGGCAACAACTAATTGGAAAACAATTCATTAAATCTTGGTCGATTGAAGGCGTTAATGAGGAGCGAGTTTGTGCCATCCTATTATGCGCAGGAATTGCTTCACCATTTGGAGAATATCACATAAGGTAGTAATACTGTCCAAGATTATTATTTTGAACTGCACGATGCGATGTGTCGTGCCGGTGTCACTAGTCCATCAAGGGAGAAGGCATACTTCAAGGGTGCCTTGAATTTTGAGATCGCCGCTGCACTTCAACATAAATATTTTAGTAGAATGCATGATCTTGTGAATTATGCTATTATATAGGAGAAGAGACATATGGAGAAATGTACATCACGGTTCAATCCATGTACATACTTCAGCTCTTATGGTTCCACTAGTCTGACACATGAGAAGATGACCGAGCAAGGGACTTTCCCTTCGGTAAAGGAGACATCTTATGTTGCACCAATGGTATACAACAATTGAGATGCATCAAAACCTATGTGAGAATGAGAGCCACATAGGCAAATCGAGTGAGAGTGTTAAAAAGAGTGAGCTGTGTGATTCCACCATATGTGAGTTTGAGAGCATCCAAACTGAGAGTGTGAGATATACACCAAAAGAAAAGAGAGAAGTGGAAGATGGACAAAGTGAGGTTGATTTTGAAACTAACACATTAATATCTACTTCTAGTGTTGTTTCTCACATTGTGCAGGTTGATATTAAAGAAGAGGAATCAAATGTTCAACAACTGGCACCATTGGAGATACACGATGAGGAGATAATCATAGTTAAAGATGAAGTACTTGCTGATCCGTTATTACATCATGATGATTTAATACCTACAACACCTACATCAACTGAGGAGAACAATAAAGATAACAATATTGGTGCTGAAATTAATTGTGAAACGGTGAGTACTTGTGAGAACTCATATATACGAATGAAAATTCCATGTTCTGAAATTTCTTTGCTCAATTGACATAATATGGAATTGATTACTCATAAGGAAGTTCTTACGAGAATATCTCCTGATGATTCTTTATATTATATCATGTTTGATGATCCTAAAGAACTATCTAGTGTGATTGAGAATGTGGCTGAAATTTCATGTTTTATGTTTAATTTGATGGGAAATTATGGTATAGATGATAAGTTTTATGTTTACCGAATATGCATTACATGTGATAAGTTTGCTGAATTGAAATTGCATATTTTGGATAAACAATCTTCTGTGCCATATCATGATCACAATGAGATGAGTTTCAACAATAGTGCTGCATGTTTCAAAAGATTTCTTAAGCCTACTTATTCATCCTTTAATGTACAATCATGTACAAATAATCAGAGTAGCGCAGTTGAAACATGGAAGGAACTAAAATTTTTCTCCCCCTTATTTGAATAACTTAATTTGGTTTGGCCCAATAATGACTTGTCCATATGCCAAGCAAAGTCGAGGATGACTTTTTCTCATGGGAAGGAGAATGATATAAAAGACAATGTTGCAATGTATACATCGTATGGTTGCCGTTATATTAATTTGTTTATGTGGAACAACGAGAATGACACGATAATTGATTCATACATATACCATGCATATGTGTTGTTCTTTTTATCTACTACGCCTTCAGATGTTCTTGATATGCTAAGGAAAAGAAGTGTTGATGACAAATATATATACCATGCATATACATTGTATTCTTTTCTTAGTACAATTTCAGGATACCAAAAGCCGAGGATGGCTTTTCTTGAAGAAGGGGAGGATGATGCGGATACGCACAAGCTTAGCACTTTTCAGTCAAATACATTATTTCACTGGAAAGAAGTATTGAGCCGCATTAAGTATTGTCAGGTGAATTTGTTTCTTAAGGAGTTTCTTTTATTGATGATGAACTTGGAATACAACAACTTTTTTAAATCAAATCCTCACCGAGAATTATTCGACAGAATCAATTTATCACTCCAAGAATCTCAAACAACTTGACACCCACAATCTCACCCAAACCAATCACCTAACCACACCAACCAGTTGCCAAACATATCAGATACAATGGTTCTTGGCATGCCATGCAGTCTCACAATTTCCCTGAAAAACAAGTCAGCTACATGCGACGCGTCGTCGCTCTTATAACAGGGAATAAAATGAGCCATTTTAGAAAACCTATCCACAACTACAAACACAGAATCCCTCCCCCTCTTAGTTCTAGGCAATCCTAAAACAAAATCCATACTAATATCTTCCTAAGGAGCGCTAGGAACTGGAAGTGGAGTATACAAACCATGTGGATTGAGCTCTGACTTCGCTTTATGGCACGTCACGCATCGTTGAACAAACCTCTCGACATCTCGCCTCATCTTAGGCCAATAGAAATGATCAGCTAACATCATGTACGTCTTCTCTCTTCCAAAGTGACCCATCAATCCTCCTGCATGAGACTCCTGCAATAGTAGCAAACGCACAGAAGACTCTGGAACGCATAGTTTGTTCATACGAAAGAGAAAACCATCATGAACATGAAACTTATCCCACCCTTTCCCATCTTTGCAATTAGAATATGGTGCTGAAAATTCATGATCAGAAGCATATAAATCTTTCAAACTTTCTAGCCCTGGAACCTTTACTTCCAATTGAGTGAAAAGCACATGTTTCCTAGACAATGCATCAGCTACCACATTTTCCTTACCTTTCTTGCATTTAACAACGTATGGAAAAGTCTCAATTAATTCAACCCACTTAGCATGTCTACGGTTCAGTTTAGCTTGACCTTTCAAATATTTCAAAGCTTCATGATCAGAATGAATGACAAATTCTTTAGGCCAAAGATAATGTTGCCAAGTCTCTAATGCGCACACAAGAGCATACAATTCTTTGTCATAAACAGGATAATTTAATTGTGCACCATCAAGTTTCTCACTGAAATAGGCAACAGGTTTTCTTTCTTGCATCAAAACACCACCAATACCTATTCCACTAGCATCACATTCAATCTCAAAGGTTTTAGTGAAATCAGGTAAAACAAGCAATGGTGCTTCAGTTAAACATTTCTTCAATTCAACAAAAGCTTTATCTTGTTTTTCTCCCCACTCAAAAGTGACTCCTTTTTTAGTTAATTCATTTAATGGAGCAGCAATGATACTAAAATCTTTTACAAATCGGCGATAAAAACTAGCAAGTCCATGAAAGCTACGAATTTGACTAACATTGACAGGAGTAGACCAATTTCATAGGTTCAATTTTAGATTAATCTACATCAATTCCTTGAGCTGAAACAACATAGCCTAAAAACACCACTTTGTTTGTGCAAAAGGTACACTTCTCAAGATTAGCATACAATTGTTCGGTTCTTAGCACTTGTAGCACTTGTCTAATGTGTTCATCATGTTCTTGCAATGAGCGGCTATATATCAAAATGTCGTCAAAATAGACTACCATAAATATTCCGATAAAGTGTCTCAAAACATGGTTCATTAATCGCATGAATGTACTAGGGGCATTAGATAAACCAAAAGGCATCACTAACCATTCATACAACCCAAATTTTGTTTTAAAAGCTGTCTTCCACTCATCACCATGTTTCATTCGAATTTGATGATATCCGCTACGCAAATCAATCTTAGAAAAGATAATAGAGCCACTCAATTCATCAAGCATATCATCTAACCTAGGAATAGGATGACGATAACGAATGGTAATGTTATTGATAGCTCTACAGTCTACACACATTCTCCATGTACCATCTTTCTTAGGAACAAGAATGACAGGAACGGCACAAGGGCTAAGACTTTCGCGTACATACCCTTTTTCCATGAGTGCTTGAACTTGTCGCTGAATTTCCTTTGTCTCCTCCGGATTTGTGCGAGACGGTGGGCGGTTGGGAAGTGGAGCTCGGTACCAAGTCAATTTGATGTTCGATGCCTCGAACGGGTGGTAAACCAATGGCACGTCCTCCGGAAAAACATCCTCATAATCTTGTAACACATGAGAAACCACACTAGGAAGGGAGGTTAAGTCATTAGTAGAAAGCAAAACTTCTTTATATAGTAATACCAAATGCTCCAAAGTGGGATCATCTCTCATCTCTCGCAACTCAGATTTGGTGGCTATCATGACTAACTTTTTCTCTCCCTCACCCTTTCTTTTTCCACTCAGTTTTAGTTTATGGCTCTCACTCACATTTTTTGGAATTACACACTTTTGCTCCTTCACTTTCTCACTCTCCACTTTCACCTCAACCTTTTGCATGTTATCATATATAATTTGAGAAGGAGTTAAAGGCCTTAACAATATTTCTTTATTGTTCCACATGAACTTGTATTGATTAGTTTTCCATCATGAATCACGAAGCGATCATATTGCCATGGTCTACCTAATAACAAGTGACATACTTCCATGGACACAACATCACATTCTACAGTATCACGATAAGAACCAATCTGAAAACTAACATCAACTGTGTACCCAACATTCATAGACCCATTATTGTATAACCATTGAATTTGATAAGGATGTGGGTGTTTCTTATATTTCAAACCAAGTTTAGTGCAAAGTTCTTTGCTAGCTAAGTTATGACAACTACCCCCATCAATAATAACTTTGCAACACTTACCATCTTTACTCACCTGAGCTTTTGTTTGGAAAAGATTGCAGGGCTTTGCTTGAACGCTCAATACCGAAGGGGTGCACACAAGGATAGGACCGGACTCGGGGTCACAATACCCATCCCTATGTGCTCCTTCTTCGCTTTCTCTCTCATGGCCATCTTCATGCGCCTCGATATCAGCAAGGTGCTCTCCATCTTCCTCACTAGCGAATCATATTCTCCATTCTCGTTATCAACATTACCTTGTTATTTGGACAATCCTTTTGCATATGTCCACGACCAAGACACTTGAAGCATTGGATGGAGCTACTCTTGGCCGTAGAGCCAATAGAGGATGATGAAGAGGGGACTGGTCCTCTCTTTGGAAAGGAAGGAGTGGCGTTCTTGGCACTCGGGGCAGCACGTGCACTAGGAGTAAAACTTCCACTAGATGGATTAGTTTTAAACGAATTGAAACGAGATGTGGTTTAGCTCCTGTAGGTGCTGTACGGGGAGTGTAGGAAGATGATCTTGAAACCCTCATGTCCTGTGGTACTTACCTCTCAGCCGTAGTGGCTTGATGCACCAACTCCACCAAGTTGTTGTAGGGTTGAAATTCGGCGATTCGCTTGATGGAAGGCTGCAAACCAGCAAGGAATCGAGCCATAGTTTGCTCTTCTTGTTCATAAACATTAGCCCTTATCATAGCCATTTCCATTTCTTTGTAGTACCCCTCAATTGTGAAACTCCCTTGCTTCAAATTCTGTAATTTATCAAAGAGGTCACGTTTGTAATGTGTAGGTACAAACCTTCTTCTCATATGGTACTCCATCTCTTCCCATGTAGTGATGGGTGGCTCATTATTCCTCATCCTTTGGTTTTGCATTTGCTCCCACCAAACCAAGGCATAATCATTGAATTCTAGTCCCGCCATATGGTTTTCTTCTCTTCAGAATAGTTGTGCAAGCGGAACACCTTGTCCACCTTGAGCTCCCGAGTGAGGTATTCTTCGGGCTCATGTGTACCTGAAAATGAAGGCATCGTAAATTTGAGCTTACCAAATTTCTCCTCGTGTGGTCAATCTTCGCCGTAACGATTACGGCGGTGGTAGCCGTCGTCATGGTGCGGAAAGTCATCGTCTTCAAAGTGAAGTGCTCCCCCTCCACGGCCTCCATGTCCATGGCCCCTCCCCGGACCATGAAAGCCGCCCCCTGCACCTCTCCCAGGGAAGGGTGGACGGATGGCGTTTGCCACCACGCGGTCTCGCTGTTGCTATGCATCTTGGCCACCTCGAGCAACGCCTGCTTCCTCATCTCGCGGAGGGATGCCACCCCCACGATGAACATTGTCTTCCTCTTGTTGTGGTCGAAGTGCGCGCACCACATCGTTCACAATGTTGGTACGTAGCACGCTCATTTGTTGGTTCATCTCAATGCGCATATCTTGTGTGGAATTGTTGATCTCTGCGTTGAGTTGCTCCTCCAAGGCCGAAGTAGTGGCGATGAACTCATTGCGCAAAGTTTCCCTCAAAGCTTGGAATTGAAAACGAGTTACCGGGGAATTCAGACCATGCTCCTCTCCCATGTTGTCGTCTCCACCTGACATGGTTAGTAGCACAAGGAAACACCAAAACCACAAATATATGGGTATTATATGTTCACTTTATCTCACTTTTTCTTCTCCCAAGTAAAGTTCTTACCTTTTTGAAGTGGATTGAGGCCAAAAGATACTTACACTTGGTGGTGGCTATAATAACAAGTGATGATCAAGCGGATTTAAAAGCGACTCACAATTGCACGGCAAAGGATATTTTGTGGAGTTTGGTTAGGAAGTATTTATCCTACACGATCTGATTTCTCGATGTTGTAAAATTAAGTAATAATCCAAGTTAGAATACTTTGCCTAAGTGCTGATCCAAAAGATATAAGTGAAGTATTTGAACGCACACACAAAGATCAATGTGACTCGATGCAAACAAAGGAATGAGATAACTAGAGGCAATGTGAAATTAAAGAATAGATAGCTCGTTTTGCACCAAGTACTAGGAGAGACGCTAGCCAATTGCAATGATATGAATGTAAGGGCACAAGATTGCTCAAAGGAATTAAATACACAAGCTGAATTTATGGACTAAGAACTCATCCTAAATTCGGCCAATGTTTTTTTTCTTTTTTTTAGCTATTTTTTTCCTCTTCTTCTTCTTCTTCTTTTTTTTCAAGGGCCGAACTAGGTTTAATTGTCTCTTTGATTTTGCACAGGTCACAAATATTCCGCAAGATGTAGAATACTCAAGGGCAGCCCTAGATGCAATATTCAACAGCTAGTCTCAATTGATGAAATAAAAATATCAGATTTTCTTTTGCGATGCAGTACTGTTCACGCACTGTATCGATCGGATTTTTTTTTTTTTGAATTTTGGATTGGACACAAAGATTAAGCTACGCAAATAAACACGAACGATTAGCACGTAAACAAAATTTCTAATGGATCAAGACATAATAAAACTCACGAAAATAGCATATGCGAAACTAGGGTTTGGATTTTTTTGTGTGTTTTCGGCTTATGGACTATAGGACATTAAGTAATAAACTGAAATTTAAAGGGATAAGATCCTACCGAGTAAACCGCGCTCTGATACCAAGATGATACGGGGTCGCGCGATCTTCTCGACGTAGGATGGATACTCACGGGAGTCTTGATGAATCGTAATGATCCTCCAATGCCAGTGCAAGGGACGAACACTCTTTAATCCGCCAAAACACACTCGTGTTGATTTCGCCGAGCACCAAGCGAAGATCTATCGTGCACTCAATTCCCAATGGAAAGGCTGAACGATCTTGATTGAAGAAAATAACTCCTAATTCCCTATGGAACTTAGGCAACAATGCTAAACTCGAACATATTTTACTAGATTGATTATTCTCAAACGTGGTCTGCCTTACAATGGGGGTCTAACCTTCAATATATAGTACCCTGTCTACCTCATGGCTGGCCAAGAGGTTCTAAACCAACTCCAACTCATCCCTACATGTATTTGGAAACAAACTCACACAAAAGGAAAAACCTAAAATTAAACCGTCACCATGTTTCGGTCATAACTTTTTATCCGTGATGAATTTGATGGTGGGGCCAGATCTATTGTGTAGCCCTTGAAATTATCTTTTCAACGAGTACAAGAACACCTGAATCGGACTCCGTTTGTGAAAGTTATGGCCTTTTTAGTAACTGCCTGTCAGGCTGTCCCGAACCGAATCCGAATTGAATTCTGAGTTGAATCCGAGTTTGAATTGGATTGAGCACGTGGGAAGTCCGAATTAGGCTTGTAAATCTTATCCAAAGCTTGTAGTTTAAGCCTTAGGCTTCTTCCCCTTTTGCTCTCCCATCAAACGGGCTTCTTTCCTCCTTGATCAACCGCATGGGCTGCTTGATTGAGAAATTGTTGGACAGATATATCATAGCTCCTTGCCCGCATGGACTCTCCTTCTCATGACTCGTGGTAGGTTGGTCCTTCTCCACTTGACCTTCTGTTGCTTCAAATCTGAGAACACATAACATATTTGCATTAGGTAGTATGTTATTCTCATCTAACGTAATAGAAGAATCTCTAAGGAACAAAAGCACCTATTGTTGAAGTAGCTTAGCTCTTGCTCTTGTCATAGGACCTTCCGGAGCCTTATCAATAGCTTTGCCATGCACATTTGAAGTGGACGATGAATATGTAGTAGAGATGTCCTCATCAGTATAGATGATAAGTTTTATGTTTACCGAATATGCATTACATGTAATAAGTTTGCTGAATTAAAATTGCATATTTTGAATAAACAATCTTCTGTGCTATATCATATCACAATGAGATGAGTTTCAACAATAATGCTACATGTTTCAAAAGATTTCTTAAGCCTACTTATTCATCCTTTAATGTACATCATGTACAAATAATCAGAGTAGCGCAGTTGAAGCATGGAAATAACTAAAAATTTTCTCCCCCATATTTGAACAACTTAATTTGGTTTGGCCAATTAATGACTTGTCCATGTGCCTAGCAAAGTCGAGGATGACTTTTTCTCATGGGAGGGAGAATGATATGAGAGACAATATTGCAATGTATACATCTTATGGTTGCCGTTATATTAATTTATTTGTGTGTAACAACGAGAATGACACGATAATTGATTCATACATATACCATGCATATGTGTTGTTCTTTTTATCTACTGCGCCTTCAGATGTTCTTGATATGCTAAGCAAAAGAAGTGTTGATGACAAATATATATACCATGCATATACGTTGTATTCTTTGCTTAGTACAATTTCAGGCTACCAAAAGCCGAGGACGGCTTTTCTTGAAGAAGGGGAGGATGATGCGGATACGCACAAGCTTATCACTTTTCAGTCAAATACATTATTTCACTGGAAAGAAGTATTGAGCCGCCTTAAATATTGTCAGGTGAATTTGTTTCTTAAGGAGTTTATTTTAATTGATGATGAACTTGGAATACTACATCATGTTATTATTTTATGTATTCTTAGGTATGATTCATGTGAAGACTTGGGAGGGCAAAAGAGAGGAGCACAAGGACCTAAACTCCAAGTTTTGGATAAAATTTTCAAGCCAAATTCGGATCTCCCATGTGCTCAATCCAATTCAAACTCAGAATTCAATTCGGATTCGGTTCGGGACAGCCTGACAGGCAGTTACTAAAAAGGCCATAAGTTTCACAAACGGAGTCCGATTCAGGTGTTCTTGTACTCGTTGAAAAGATAATTTCAAGGGCTACGCAATGGATCTAGCCCGACCTTCAAATTCGTCACGGATTAAAAGTTATGACTGAAACATTGTGACGGCTTAAATTTAGATTAAAGAGTGTTCGTCCCTTCCATTGGCATTGGAGAATCATTACGATTCATCAAGACTCCCGTGAGTATCCATCCTACGTCGAGAAGATCGGGCCGCCCCGTATCATGGCCATAACAGACAAATTAAATGCCTCTGAACTAGCCGTTGGAACTACGGAGCGATACTACCGTTGTTGTAAGTGCGGTAGTTTTGCTCTCCGGAAGTTCCAATTTTTCAAGGTGGTACTACTGATGTGACCACGCCACAAACACATACGACCATACCGCCAAATATCAAGATTGAACTACAGGTGAATTCGTTTCTTCAGGTTCAACATAGTTTAAATGAGAATATGATGCTACCTAATGATAAAAATATATATTTTTACAGCACCACATCACTTTTACACCAATTCAAGCAAGAGATCAAGTTGGACACGTTTTGGAATCCAATTCGGCCTCCAGATCAATTCAAATTCAGCCTGATAGGCCCAACTTCAAATGTGCATAACTTTCAAATACGAAGTCCGTTTGAGGTCCACGAGTACTTGTTGGAAATCTTTTCTCATCCTCTTTCCAATGTATCTGGTGTCACCTCTAAATTACATCTGAGCCGGCCGCAATCATCAAAAGAGTACGTGTTGGGCTTGTACTGGAATCGGATTCGGACTGCTGCGATGTTGTCAAGTTCAAACGGACATAACTTTCTCATACGGACTCGTTTGGGACGTTCTTGGACTTCATGGAAAGCTTATGAAGTCTACTTTCTAAAGGAACCAACCCCATATTTAAATTCCATCTGAGTCGGCTGCAATAATCAAAAGAGTCCGTGTTGGGCTCGTATTGGAATTGGATTCGGACTGCTGCGATGTTGTCAAGTTCAAACGGACATAACTTTCTCATACGGACTCCGTTTGGGATGTTCTTGGACTTCATGGAAAGCTTATCACGTCTACTTTCTGAAGGAACCAACTCCATATTTAAATTACATCTGAGTCGGCCGCAATCATCAAAAGTGTCTATGTTGGTTTCGGAGTCCAAGTCAAAGGGTGATGCGCCACCTCCACTTGGGTGTAACCCTATTAAGGGCCACTGTCTCCCTATTCTAGGACTTGGATTTCATTGAGTTTTGGTTTAGCCCTTGTGCAAACTTCTGTTCTTCAGTTGTGTCGGATGACCACCTGTCAAGACAGCCTTCGGAATCCCACCTTTTGAACTCAATAAAAATATTTGCAATTTCAGATTGCTTGTATCTTGTTCTTGCTTGTTCTTCGGTTGCATGCAGGAATAGACCTTCGTGGTCAGGTCAACCGCGTTCTTGGCACGGTTGATAACGACTTGGAGTGTGGTTCAGCGATTGCTAAGGTGCAAGCGACGTCGTTCGGTTGTAGTCGGTTTGCAAGAGTCACCTCCACCAAAATCGAAGTTATCATCCTATCGGAAGATCGAGACCCCAACACCTCATCAGGTGATATCAGAGCTTCAGTTGACCGGTAGGAATTTCTTGTATCCCTAGTTAGTAGATTGGTTTTTATTTCCCATAGTCCAGAAAAATTGCACTACAAAAAGAGTTAATTCCCGCTGTCCAAACCCCGTTGTGCATTTCAATCTCTTAGTTTTGGTTTGCTAAATTGAATTTGTGTCTGTTTTAGCTTTGTCTAGTTGCTGGTCATATCCATGATTCCATAAAAATCCAAATAAGAAAAAAATTTCCCACTCCAAACCCTAATTCCAATTCGGCTGAATTTTCCTTTCTCTGCAGCCACCACCAAAACAGTCATAACTTTTGATTCCGTGATCATGTTTGAGTGAGACCAACTCCATTAGATTCAAAACTTCATTCTCTATCTGCCTGTAAAATTTCGCTTCAATCCAGTGTGGCAGTAAAAAGATATCTGCGGTGCAAGTTGACCTAAAATTCCAGTTTGAATCTGCAATAGTCTGCAGTTGTGATTTTTGTGCGAATTTTTCAGTCGGTTTTCGGAACTTGGTCCCAAAACACAAGTTGTAGAAAAAGCCGTCAGGAAATGGAGAAAAAAAGAATCTTTGAAAAAGAGGCAACTGAAAAAAAGTTACGACCAAAATACCGACGTGCTATCCGGTGGATTGCCATACACTTGTGTTCTTCAATTCCAAATTGCATTCCATTGAATTATCTTGTATTTACCACTCCTATACATTGCCATACACTTATTTTAGCCTTCTTCCATCCTTGATTGATCAGCAACATAGGCTAAGAGCTAGATATGAACTATAATTCAATTCTGTGCAATTTCTGAAATTAACTGATTGTTCTCCATTGCTTCATATCAAGCCTTCCAAGCTACACCTTATACTAACCAAGCAGATCTTGTCGAACCGTCTCTTGCTATCGCTTTACTCATCACTTAAGTCAAATTTATCATGAACCAGCCACCGGTTGCACCACCTGTTTGCTTCGGTAAGAACTTAGAATTTGGTAAGAGCTTGAGAGATGCGTTAGTTGATTTGAGCCTCCATATCCTAGTAGTTGATAGGAACATATACTTGTGATTTCTTTCCTAGTTTTCTACTAACCATGGCAGGATCACAGGATGATTACGAGATAGATCTACATCTTCGAGCCGCTGACCGGGAACTTAAAAAAATTCGTGAGGAAGATGCACGCTTGAGACAAGCTTCTTCACCACGGGAGGTGTATGATCATGATAGTACGTCCGGTAAAACTAAAATCACTTTGCCATCCTTTGCTGGAAAATTTGATCCTGATGCCTATATTGACTGGGAGATAGCACTAGATAAACAATTTGAATATTATGATTGGTCTGATAGGCAAAAGATTAGGGCAGCCACTAGTGTTTTTATTGATAATGCAATACTTTGGTGGAAGTACTTAAGTAAACTTGGAATAGTGCCTCAAATGTGGCATGCATTAAAGAAACTTTTGAGAGATCACTTTGTTCCTAAATATCATGCTGATTATCTGCTAGCTAAATTGCAATGTTTAAAACAACGAAGTAGAACTGTAAGGGAATATTATCATGAATTAAAAACTCGTTTATTGCGTTGTGGCTTAGAGGAACATGCTGAAGCTACTGAGAATAGATTCTTATGTGGGCTTAATAAAGAAATTCAGGACCTTCTCATTCACGAAGAATGTAATTCTCTCCCTCATTTGTTTATACTTGCTTGTAAGGTTGACAGTCAGATTGAGGAGAAATTGAGAGTGCTTGATGATAAGAAACATGAGAACAAACCCGTGTTTGTGCCTTTTTCTATGACTAACAACTTGCAGGTAGTTGAGAACCATATCAAAGAAGAGCATGAGCTGATTGAACCATCGACTCCGTTGGTTGAGAACGAAGATGAGGAGATGGATGCACCTACATCATCTGAGCGGAGCCAAAAAGGTAAAGATCATGGTGCTATCATCACTCACGGTGAGTATGCTTGTGACGAACTACAATTATGCATTGTTCATGCTATTTTAGAGCAAAACTTAGTGGAAAACAATTCTGACACGCCCATATTTCAAGTAGATTCACACTACATTGATTTGAGTGTTGAGAATGAGTTGAGTGCACCTTATCAAAGAATAATTGAATTGCCTACTATATTGAGTGATTCATGTGATGAATTAATCACATACCATGATCGTGTGGCTTTGGTTAGATATAAAGAAGTGTTGACTAGCATTCCTCCTGCTAATTCGTTGTGTTACATCATGTTGGATCTATCTATAAAATTCTCATATGCTATGGAGAAAGTTTCTGAACTTGCATGCTCGAAATTCTTGTTTAGTGCCTACACCCCTGGGTATAAGTTTAATTTAATTGGAGAATATGGTGTAGAAAATCAATTTCTTGTATATCAAATATGCATAACTTGTGATCACATGGATGAATTGAAACTTGTTGTTTTGAACAACGTTTGTATGCTCAATCTTATTCATTATGAAAGAAAAATAAAATTTAGTGATCATTCAATGCCTATGCGTTCTTCTTTTTTGAACTATCTAACATTGACAATCTGAATAATGAAATTGATGTATGTAAGAACTTGCAAATCTTTTCAACCTTACTAGATGAATTTGCTGTTGCTCAATTGAAATGTGATTATATGGATAAACTTTGTTTGATTCTAAAAGTTGTAGCTTCGCCCATATGTGCCACCACTGCAAGTTTACAACTTCAGACACTTGAATTGCATAAATGCTTCACTTACATTTGCAAAACTAGTTGCGATAATTGCTGTGTGAGAAATTTTGATTTGCTCATAAACATATATGATTACTCTTGGGTTAATAATACAATGAGCTTTTATGATCGCTGCTGTTTAATAACATTAATTGTGCAACAACGAAGAACTATTAAAACGGATGACATATACATATACATATACACCTTTGCTTCTTTGTTACCCTATTTTCAGCTTATCAAAAGTCGAGGACGGCTTTGTTTTCAAGAAGGGAAGGATGGTGAGAACATGTACTCTATGGACACAATCATATTTGTTGTGCTTGTTGTTCCAATTACAAGAATTTCTATGCATCCCTTAAATTATCAGGTGAGTTCGTTTCAAACAGGCTTTACTTTGTTTGATAAAGAACTTATGATATTACATAATGAGAGTTTGTTTCGTTTATTATCATGTATCAAGAATTATGATCAAGATCATACAACACGTGAGTCTACACATATGTTAAAACCGAGGACGGTTTTCTGTCAAGAAGGGGAGGATGATGTGACCACGCTACAAACACATACGACCATACCGCCAAATATCAAGATTGAACTAAAGGTGAATTCGTTTCTTCAGGTTCAACATAGTTTAAATGAGAATATGATGCTACCTAATGATAAAAATATATATTTTTACAGCACCACATCAATTTTACACCAATTCAAGCAAGAGATCAAGTTGGACACGTTTTGGAATCCAATTCGGCCTCCAGATCAATTCAGATTCAGCCTGACAGGCCTAACTTCAAATGTACATAACTTTCACATACAAAGTCCGTTTGAGGTCCACGAGGACTTGTTCGAAAGCTTTTCTTATCCTCTTTCCAATGGATCTAGTATCACCTCTAAATTCCATCTGAGCTGGCCGCAATCATCAAAAGAGTACGTGTTGGGCTCGTACTGGAATCGGATTCGGACTGCTGCGATGTTGTCAAGTTCAAACGGACATAACTTTCTCATACGGACTCCGTTTGGGACGTTCTTGGACTTCATGGAAAGCTTACCAAGTCTACATTCTAAAGGAACCAACCCATATTTAAATTCCATTTGAGTCGGCCGCAATCATCAAAAGAGGCCGTGTTGGGCTCGTATTGGAATCGGATTCGGACTGCTGCTATGTTGTCAAGTTCAAACGGACATAACTTTCTCATACGGACTCCGTTTAGGATGTTCTAGGACTTCATGGAAATCTTATCAAGTCTACTTTCTAAAGGAACCAACCCCATATTTAAATTCCATCTGAGCCGACCGTAATCATCAAAAGAGTCCATGTTGGTTTATGAGTCCGAATCGAAAGGGTGCTGCGCCACCTCCACTTGGGTCCGTGGACCTTGTAACCCTATATAACAGCCACCGTCTCCCTATTCTATGACTTGGGTTTCGTTGAGTTTTGTATTAGCCCTTGTGCAAACTTCTGTTCTTCAGTTATGTCGGATGACCACCTGTCAAGACGACCTTTGAATCCCACCTTTTGAACTCAATAAAATATTTGCAATTTCAGATTGCTTGTATCTTGTTCTTGCTTGTTCTTGGTTGCATGCGAGAATAGACCTTCGTGGTCGTCAACCGCGTTCTTGGCACGGTTGATAACGACTTGGAGTGTGGTTCAGCGATTGCTAAGGCGCAAGCGACGTCGTTCGGTTGTAGTCGGTTCGCAAGAGTCACCTCCACCAAAATCGAAGTTATCATCCTATCGGAAGATCGGGACCCCAACGCCTCATCAACTACCGTTTCCCTTTGAGGTCCAAACCTGGCCCTCTCTGGAAATAACATACCACCAACTAACTTTTGGTACTTCCGGTGTGCGGTAGTTCCGCTCAGGATATGTCATCATACTGTGATGCGGTAGTTCCACTGAATGAACTCTGGTACTACCATTTCCAGGGGATTAAACATGCTTCAAAAGTTTTTCTCTAGAAAATACGTGATGAGGGCATCCCTAACACTTATACATCTTCTCCTATTGGTGGTCATGCACATACTGATGAGGACATCCCCATTACATATACATCTTCCACTCCAAGCATGCATGACAATAACCAAGAACCAGAGGGCCCAATGACGAGGGCAAGAGCCAAGCGTGTAAACAAACAGGTGCTTTTCTTCCTTAATGAGTTTCCTTTAATTGATGATGAACTTAGAATACTACCTCATGCTAGTATTTTATGTATTCTTAGGTATGATTCATGTGAAGACTTGAGAGAGCAAAACGGAGGAGCCCAAGGACTTACACTACAAGTTTGGATAAGATTTTCAAGCCAAATTCGGACTTCCCACGTGCTCAACCCAATTCAAACTCGGATTCAACTCATGATTCAATTCGGATTCGGTTCAGGACAGCCTGACAGACAGTTACTAAAAAGGTCCTAACTTTCACAAACGGAGTCTGATTCAGGTGTTCATGTACTCGTTGGAAAGATAATTTCAAGGGCTACGCAATGGATCTAGTTCCACTATCAAATTCATCACGAATAAAAAGTTATGACCAAAACAATATGACGGGTGAAAAATATAGTTTCCTTTTTGTGAGAGTTCATATCCAAACCATATAGGGTTGAGTTGTACTTGGTTTGGGGACCATATGGACGTCCCAAGGGGCTATATAAGCCTTGTATTGGCAGCCTTTAGGGGCAGACCAATTTTATGCATAAGATTGAAACCTAGCTTTATGCATAAGATTGAAACATCGCTATTGCTTGTTCTTTCAACACCAGAGTTCATGCGAGGACTTTGAGAGAGAAATAGGCGATCCATTGTTTGTTCTGCAATAGAAGGTCAAGCCGTTGTTCCATTGGGAATTGGGGACTTGGCGTTCGTCGTTTGTGGTCTCGCGACGAACAATTATCCGTTGTGTTTTTGGCATATTCCGAAGAGTTGAGGGTTCGTGCATTGGCGCGAGTGTTCAACTAGCGATATCGTCTACTTCGCATCAACTATCCACGGTTCCTCACTGAGAAGATCGGGACCCCTCCCCGTATCAATACGTACCGCCAACTAGGCTTCGGTCTGACCGGGTGCGGTAGTACCGCATCACCTTCCCGGTCATACCGCTGTACGATAGTACCATCAAGTAAACGTCTGTATTACCGATTATTCTGAGAATGAACAGTAGGCTTTCAATGTGGATTATAAGTACATGCATGAGCCTAGATTGAACCAAATGGTACAAGAACATGCTATCAAGCTACTAGTCATGGTCCCTCTTAATAGTACGACATCTAACCTAAAATCCGGTCTTCTATCCTTTTCTCCTAAGACCAGTAAAATCAAAAAGGGATTGTAAACTACTTATAGCTTTGTTTTGAACCATATTGATCTTCATGTTGACCTTAAGCATGCATCTCTAGGTTCTCACATTCATCACCAGGACTAATCCTTTCAAACACTCAATAAACATATTAGTTTCATATTCATATATTGTCATTAATTACTAGAACAATTTTTAGGGATCTAGATGCTTTCACCAGGAGGCGGCACCAAGAGCAAGGCGTCTGGGAGAGGAAATAGAGGTGGATAGGGTTTAGTCCTTCTCCCCCTCCCCCACATTCCCTTTTATGACGGCACAAACCCGAGTCGGTTTCCAACTCCTCCCGAGGCGCCTTTCAGGAAAACGATCCTTATGGTAATGAACCCACACTAAGTCTCCCGGATGAAATAACATCTTCTTGTGGTGTTTGTTAGCCTTCTCAGCGTAATATTTTGCTTTCTTCTCAATCTCTTCTTTTGTCTTCAAGTGAATCTTCTTTACAAATTCGGCACGCTTGGCAGCTTCCATATTACCTCTTTCTTGGCTGGAAGTGGAAGCAAAATCAAGCGGTGTAAGTGGTTTGAAACCATACACACTTCAAACGGACACAATTGAGTAGCAGAATGCACAGCCTGGTTATAAGCGAACTCCACGTGCGGCAAACAGTCTTCCCATTCTTTGATGTTCTTCTTGATCATTGTTCATAGCAACATAGAAAGGGTGCGATTCACGACCTCCGTCTGTCCATCAGTTTGGGGATGACAAGTAGTGCTGAAAAGAAGCTTGGTCCCCAATTTTCCCCATAATGTCTTCCAAAAATAGCTCATGAATTTAACATCGCGATCCGACACAATGGTCCGTGGCACACCATGCAATCGAACTATCCCCCTGAAAAACAAGTTAGCTATATGCGACGCATCGTCGCTCTATGACAAGGAATAAAATGCGCCATTTTGAAAAAACAATCCACAACGACAAAAACAGAATCTCTCCCTCTCTTAGTCCTAGGTAGTCCCAACACGAAGTCCATGCTAATATCGTCCCAAGGAGCATCAGGAACAGGAAGAGGAGTATACAAACCGTGTGGATTGAGCTTTGATTTTGCCTTTTGACAAGTCATGCAATGTTGCACATACCTGTCCACATCACGCCTCATCTTAGGCCAATAAAAATGATCGCTTAGCATAAGCAATGTCTTTTCACGTCCAAAATGTCCCATGAGACCTCCTGAATGAGATTCCTGTAACAAAAATAACCGAATGGACGAGTCTGGAACACAAAGTTTGTTAGCACGAAACAAGAACCCATCATGTATGTGAAACTTATCCCAACCTTTTCCATCTGTGCATTTTGAATAAGGAACAACAAATCATGGTCATTAGCATATAATTCTCGCAAACTCTCCAAGCCAGGAACTTGTACTCCCAATTGAGTTAAAAGCACATGTTTCCTCGAAAGAGCATCAGCAATCACATTTTCCTTCCCTTTCTTGTATTTAACAATATAAGGAAAAGATTCAATGAATTCTACCCACTTGGCATGACGTCGGTTCAATTTGGCTTGACCACGCAAATACTTTAAAGCCTCATGATCTGAGTGAATAACAAATTCCTTGGGCCACAAGTAATGCTACCAAGTTTCCAAACTCGCACTAACGCATAAAGTTCTTTATCATAGATCGGATAATTCAATTGAGCACCGTTCAATTTTTCACTAAAATAAGCAACCGGCCTCTCTTGCATCAACATTCCTCCTATGCCAATTCCACTAGCATCACATTCAATCTCAAAGCTCTTAGTAAAATCAGGCAAAACAAGCAAAGGGGTTTCAGTCAAACGTTTCTTAAGCTCAACAAAAGCCTTTTGTTGTGCCACCCCCCACACAAACGCAACTCCTTTTTTGGTTAGCTCATTCAAAGGGGCAGCTATAGTACTAAAGTCCTTCACAAATCTTCTATAGAAACTAGCCAATCCATGAAAGCTTCTAACTTGACTTACATTGATGGGAGTCGGCCAATTTCGAATTGATTCAACTTTTGATTCATCTACCTCTATGCCATGTGCTGAAACAACATATCCCAAGAAAACAACTTTGTTTTTTGCAAAAAGTGCACTTCTCGAGATTACCAAATAACTTAGCTGTTCGCAAAACTTGTAGCACTTGTCTAATATGATCAACATGTTCAGATTCATTGCGGCTATAGATTAAGATATCATCAAAGTAAACAACCACAAATTTACCAATGAATTGCCTTAAAACATGGTTCATCAATCTGATGAACGTACTAGGTGCATTAGTTAGACCAAAATGCATCACTAACCACTCATACAGCCCAAATTTTGTTTTAAAGGCAGTCTTCCATTCATCCCCTTCTTTCATCCTAATTTGATGATATCCACTACGCAAATCAATTTTTGAGAAAATAACTGCACCACTCAACTCATCTAGCATGTCATCTAAGCGAGGTATGGATGACGATATCCAATAGTGATGTTATTAATTGCTCTACAATATATGCACATGCGCCATGAACCATCTTTCTTAGGAACTAAAATCACAGGAACAGCTCAAGGACTTAAGCTTTCTCGTACGTACCCTTTGGAAAGAAGTTCTTGGACTTGTTTCTGGATTTCCTTTGTTTCTTCGGGATTGACGCGGTATGGTGGTCGATTGGGCAGCGTTGCTCCTGGAATTAAGTCGATTTGATGTTCTATCCCGCGAATTGGTGGCAAACCCGCAGGAACCTCCTCTGGAAACACATCATTGTACTCCTGCAAAACATTTTTAACAGCACTAGGAAGAGATTATATCGTTAGTGGAAATCAATGCATCTTTGTACAACAGCACAAAGTGCATCGCGCTAGGATCCTCACTCAACTCTCGAATCTCAGCTCTTGTAGCTAGCATGATTAACTTATCCTCACTTTTCTTTTTACCGCTTAGGTTTGGCTAGTGGCGCTCACTTTCCGATGGTGAATTCACTCTATTCTTTTCACTCTCATTTCTTACTTCAATCTTCTGCATGGATTAGTTGATGATTTCAGCAGGAGTCAGTGGTTTCAAAATCACATCTTTGTTATTCCACCTAAACTTGTAGCAATTTGTTCGGCCATCATGCACGGACGATCGGTCATATTGCCATGGCCGACCCAGAAGTAAGTGACAAACCGTCATTGGCACCACATCGCATTCCACAGTGTCACCATAGTGGCCAATAGAAAACTTGACTCGAACCATATGGCTTACTTTCACCTCACCTCGGCCGCTTAGCCATTGCACATGGTATGGATGAGGGTGTGGTAAGTATTTCAAACCCAACTTGGTGCATAACTCTTTACTGGCCAAATTGTGACAACTTCCTCCATCTATAATAACTTTGCATGCTTTACCTTCACCCACCTTTGCCCAAATTTCAAACAGATTGCATCTTTGTTTATGTGCAACTTGGGCCTGCACACTGAGGGTTTTGGGCGTACACACTATGGAAGGTAAACGTTCTGATGTGCATACCATCACATTTTCTTCATCTTCACTCTCGCTTCCCGCATAAGGTTCTTGAGCAGTGCACCGATCATCCTCCTCACTTGCGGATTCGTATTCTCCTGTTTCAGTGCAAATCATGGCTTTAGTATTTGGACACTCCTTCTGCATATGCCCCCGACCTTGGCACTTGAAACACACAATGTCCCTACTCCTTCCCGTGGATCCGGTGGAGGATAGACCACTTGCAGCAGGAACAGCACTTCGATGAGACTGTGGAGGCGCTATCTCTTCTTGCTTACTTGCTGTTCGATATGACGAATTGCCTCCGGTAGTGATACTCTTACTTTGTTGTGTCCGAAGACTAAACTTGTTGCGTGTAGAGGTGGTACGGCTAGTAAACCTAGCGTCTTCAGCCACTTGTCATTCAGCTTCTCTTGTTTGATGGAGTAACTCATTCAGATGATTGACGATGCGCTTGATGTGGTGGTTCAAACCAGCCAGGAAACGGGCCATCGTTTGTTCTTCGTGTTCACGTACTCCGACATGAATCATGGCTTGCTCCATCTCCTTGTAGTATTCCTCTACCGACTATGTTCCTTGTTTCAAATGATGTAATTTTTCATACAGTGAACGTTTGTAATGACGGGGAACGAACCTGCCACGCATTTCTTATTTCATCTCATTCCAAGTGACGATGGGGTGTTCATGCCTCTCCATACGTGTTCGCACAACTTGTTCCCACCAATGCATAGCATACCCGTCAAATCCTATTGACGCAAGTTTCAACTTCTTGTCTTCGGTGTAACGGTTCAAACGGAATAGCTTGTCAACCTTGAGTTCCCAAGTGAGATAATCTTCTACATCGGTACCTCCTGTGAAGGTAGGCATGTTGAATTTTGGCTTGGCCAAAGCTTCCTCGTCATCATCGTTACGTCGACCACCGCGACCTCCTTGACCTACATCACGACCGTGATAGGGAGGGCGTCCTCCAGAGCCAATAGCAGGTGGTGCTCGGCGTCAGGGCTCCTCACGTCGCATGGCTTCGACCTCCTCATCAGTATCATCCTCATGGACGCTTTGCTGACTTAAGTCATCACCTCTTGCTCCATGTCGTACCAAAGTGGTAAGGTTGTTGATGGAGTCTTGTAACGCACGAACATTGTCATCCAATCGTACTCCCAAGTCTTGGATGTCCCTTCCTAGACTGCCATGCACCATCTCTAGTTGACGTTCAAAGTGTTGTTTCAATGCTCGTTGTTGTAAACGAGTGACGGGTGCTTCAAGATTTCCTTCAAAATCCGCTAGAACTTCATCACCTTCTGCAGCCATGGTTAGTGCATGAATAGCAAGTACGTGTATGAATCACTAAACCCACTATCTCGAATCAATGAAGGTTTTACCGTTCCAAAAGCAATTGAAAACAACAGATTCTTACCTCGTGGTCACAGAAAATTGTCAAAGGTGATATACTTAGCGAATTTCTACTGGAAACAATGCACAACACAAGGTGTTTGAATGGAGCTTGGAAGGTTTAATGCTTAGGCAATCTGAAATTTAGGTTGTCAAATTAAGTAATAATCCAAGTTAGAATATTTTTGCCTAGGTGCTGATCCAAATGATATAAGTGAAGTATATAAACGCACGCGCAAAGATTAATGTGACTTAATGCAAACAAAGGAATGAGCTAAAAATGATCAGAAATTGATAGCTCGTTTTGCACCAAGTACAAGGAGAGACGCTAGCCAAGTGCAATAATATGCATTTTTTTAAGGGCACAAGATTGCTCAAAGAAACTCACTACACAAACAGAATTTATGGATTAAGGTTAACGTTCCCAAATTCGACCAATACTTTCTTTTCTTTTCTTGGGCTCAAGCCAAGGCTTCTGCTTCTTTTTTTAAAAACTCAAGGCCGAAATAGGTTTAACTGTTCCTTAATCGTAAATCCAAAGTTTGTTCAACAATGTGTAAATAATACTAGAGCAGTCCTAAAGCAATTATCAAAGACTAGTCTCAAGGATCAAAGGATTTAAGTGAAGCTCTCAAACAGGCGCGAGAACCTTTGACTGGTCCGATCATTCCCACTGTTTTGAATGGTTCAATCGAAATCAGACAGCGCGGATTAGCGAGCGCGTTCGGACGGTCCTAACGTTTCTCGCGGCTCCGGGCGGTCCGATCGGGATCCGACTGCGCGACTGGGGACGAGTGCTTCGGACGGTTCGAACGTTTCACGCGGCTTCAAGCAGTCCGATCGGGATCCGATGGCGTGGCTGGGGCGAGCGCTTCGGACGGTCCGAACGTTTCACGCGGCTTCGGGTGGTTCGATCGGGATCCGACGGCGCGGCTGGGGCGAGCGCTTCGGATGGTCCGAACGTCTCGGCTGCTTTGGTCGGTCCGATTGGAATCCGACGGCGCAGCTGAGAGAACACGTCGGGCGACCCGAACGTGTCCGGCTAGGATTCTTTGTGGCGACAAGAATTAAGAAGGAAACGTGCACCCGTGCTAATGTCGACGTAGGATCACGATAACTAGTGTTTCTCAACTAATGTCGCTAGCTGTACACCCGTGCCAATGCAAGGACTCACAGCTCTTTGGAAATTCGCCAATATACACCAAAGGATTCTCCACGAGACTACGAGTGGAGAATCGCCGTGCTATCAATTTCCAATGGAAAAGCAAACACGACCTTGATTCAAGAACGATTGCTCAATTCTCTCAAGTAATCCTCGCATGGATACTTTGGTGAAAAGAAACAAGCAATATGCTGTTCTAATTTCAATCTGAAAATAAAGTGGTCCCCTTACAATGAAGCTACGCCTGGCCTTATATTGACACCACAAGGTGCGGCCATAGATAGAAACTAACTTTAAAATAGAAAACAACTCGGATGCTATAGATAGGAACTAATTCGAAATAGAATCCAACTCGGATGGATTGACTAATTCGGATGGTTTTCCTTGTATTGCTCTTGGTCTTGGCCACATGTATATTATCTTCCCACCCGAGATCTCTCCATGTCTTGTGCTTCACGTCATCCAGCATGCATGGACGTTTCTTTGGTTTTGCCAACAAGCTCCTCCTCATACGTAAGCAAGCATAACACACTAGAATTAGGTAGTAATAAATTCTTTTCAAAATCATACTCTTTAAAGAACAAAGTCACCTGTTGTTGGAGCTTCTTTGCGCGCGCACGTGTAATTAGTCCCGTTGGTTCAATTGGAGGAATTGGGACAAGGGTGGCCTCATCAGGGAGTGGCGGTGCTAGGGAAAAGGGTAGCACCTGGGAGGCAGCGGCATGCCAGGGGGAGGTGCACGGTCAGGAGCTAGGCGACGCTAGGAGCAGGGCAGCTAGGAGAGGAAAGAGAGGTGGCTAGGGTTTGAGGTTTGAGTCCTTCTCCCCCTTCATGTTCCTTTTTATCACGGCACAAACCCGAGTCAGTTTCCAACTCCTCACGTATGAATCAGTCCAGGAAACGTTCCACTCTCTTTTCCAAAACATCTTGCTTTCATGTACACCCTTTCTCTAATTACGCATAGGTCTTCAAGAGGGTTAATTTCAGAATATTACATATAGCAGCCACAAGCAGTAGTAGCTTTGCACGGCTTATTTAGCCCACTCGCAGCAATGGGCTATATGTCTGGATATCCGGATAATTATCCGTATTCGTTTACCGATACTATTTGGTCAGATAGCAACTATGCCGATTTTGTTACCGAATCCGAAATGAACTATCTGGTATTGATATCAAATCCAACTGGATACTAAATTCTCTTCCCAATTCAACACTGATTGGATTCGCAACCAGTGGAGATTAACCTAATCCGTTTGCACGCTTAGCTTAGATCACACTCGACTTACATGGGTAAACATGATACTGCTATTTATTAAGATCAATCGGCCTCCCATTGTTAATTGTGTGGCATGTTTCTCAACTAGCTACCCTGTGCAAATAAGCTTTCACTAACTAACGGGTAGTCCTAGATATTTCTAGCTATGTCTACAATTGGCACCCCAACGAATCAGCAAATTATTTACTGCTCCTTGTCACCACCTCACTTTTATACACCCATTTTCCTCCCAACCCACCCCCACCACCCTTCCTGACCCATCCGCCTGAACAACGGCGACAACCTTGCCAGCTGCGTGCCATTGCCTTTGCTAAAGAACACACTGCTGTTTATTTGACCTTCCAACTATAATTGAAAACTTTTAGCTCAATTTTCTTTCGAACTTCCACTTAGAGAAATCCACTTTCAAACTCAAAATAATCAACCTTTCAACTCATTCAAATCATCTTTCAACTTGCTTTCATTTCAAATTTCAACCAAGGAAATCTGCTTCAAACTCAAAATTGGAGCTTTCAACTAGAAAAAAGAGAAAAACTCATATCTCCAACCTTCCAACTCATAAATTCAAAACATTCCAGCTTTCAATCCGAAAGTAAACCTTTCAAATCAAAAGTTCAAAACATTTCAGTTTTTTAAAAATAAAATTCCACGAGCAAAAAGAATTGTCTCACCTGTGGAACTGGAGAGAACAACAAGAAACGGATCCGATGCAGTCACGCGGCGACTGCACGCCATTTTGACGCTTGGATCTAAAACAGACGGCTCAGATTGCTGAGGATCTCTGTGCAGTGGCGAACTGGCCCAGGACCCCAGGTGTTAGATCGTCGAAGGCCCCGAACCCTAGCCCGCCGCCCAATACCGATCCACGCCACAGTCCTCGCGCGGAAGCCCCACGGAGAGAGCGAGGGATATGCCGCGTGCGGTGTCTCCGTCGCCGCCATCCCACCGCCGGCGACGCTCCCCCTCCCCTCGGTACGGCGGCCGGCGGAGCCGACGAGATCGCAGCCGCTCCCCCTACTCCTCCCTCTCCCGGTACGCGCCGCCCCCAAACTCCTTCCTCTCCTCCCCACCTCTCGCATAGTTGGTTAGGTTCCATGTAGGTTATAGCTCAAGATTTACTGTTCTTCGGCTTACTGCTCCGATATGTTAGCCTGTATTAGTACCAAACTAGTTGGATTATCTCTTCTGCTGCTCCGTGGTCCGTGGACCTTCTTGCATGCCTGTTTCTAAGATAAATTTTGACAATTAACACGTTACCGCAGAGTTATACTTCTCAAAATCATGTACTGGTGGCTATCCTTGCATGTTTAGATGTGGTCTTTGGTCCGACACTAGCAACTGTCTGCAGTCATTTGTCTCAGAGCACAGATTGGCTGGGATTGTGTGACGATCCTTCACTGATGAGCACAGATTACACGGGTAATTGATGCAATTGGGGATGGAGAATAGAGAAAGGAGACCGGGTACAGAGGAATTAGAGGTAGCCAGGGCCGTGCCGTGAAATTTGGAGGTCCTGTACAAAGCTCTAAGTAACGTAGATGAATGGACATTGGACGAGCCGGCTGGCCGGCGCTCGGCGGAGACGAGACGAACACGAACTGACGAAGTCACGAATACAAGAGAGAATACGAACGTGGGGTCTCGTGGCTTGGAGCCGAGAATCTGGCGCCACGCACGCTGAAGTCGTCAGCGGAGACGCAAGACGCGGACTCGAGCTAGGCTCTGGGGCTAGGGGTGAAAACGGATCGAATAGTTTCCGTCGGATCCGGACGGATACGGATACGGATTGTGTCGGATCGGATTTTTTTGGATAGTTCTCGGATCGGATATGGATACGGATTTTTTTTATCGGATACGGATATGAATACAGTAAACCTAGTATCCGTCGAATACGGATACGGATACGGATAATTCGGATATCTGAACCGGATATCCGGATTTTAGCCCAAGATATCTAAACCGGATACGGACATGATCTTGATCTGAAGAAGCCTAGTATTCTTATGCTTATTTAAATTGCTATCATGGAGGACTTGGTGGATGAAATGGATGAATGAAATATTCTTATGCTTGTTCAAATTGCTATTGTGTCATCATGTATATTCCATGAATTGCACGTTGTTGCTACTTATGTAGTTATGTTATGATCGACTATTGCGTATATTTATTATGGATAAAAAGACTATGCTTGTTTAGATTTCATGAATATTTTGACAAAATGAACTATTTATGTATTTTTGTTAATTTTGGATGTATAGTTTAAGGGGTTTTCATGTTCCGATAAATATTCAGAATCAGTATTTATTTCGATTCGTATTCGATCCGTATCTGTATTCGATATTATTCGTATTTGTATTTGTATTCGAGTTATCCGTATTCAAAAAAAATATGAAAATAAATATGATAGAGATATTATCCGTCCGTATCCGATCCGTTTTCACCCCTATCCGCGCCGGCCTCACACGAATACATGAGCCTTCTCTGCTGGGTGATTTTTGAGGCCCTAGAAATTGGGGGCCTCAGACGGTCAAGACGCACGCAGACCCCATGGGGCACTACCTGGAGGTAGCATTGGGGAATCAGTGGAGACTCTAGAGAGGATTAGAGAAGAAGAATATACAAAGGGGAAGAATCAGAGAGGAACCGAGAGAGGTCTTGAGGAGGAAGAAGATAATAGTTCGATTCTATTATTTTCGTATCTCCATCCACTGGTGCTTTTCTTTATATTGTCCAGACGTTGGTTCACATGCCCTCAACTCAAGCCTGCCTTCCTTCATGGCCCATTGCCTAGCCTGCGGCAGCGTCTATGCCCATTGACAGATTGGCATGTGTAATTAAGGTGCCTATAGGATTGTTGAGTTTGGGGATTTCTTTTTTCGGAATGTTGTGGATGGGGTAAATAAATTAATCAAAGAAGGGTACGAGGTGTGATTTTAAGAAAGACACCTGAAATAAAGGATGTATTTGAAGAGAATACTAGGCCTGATTAGGATGGCATATCATCCCAGATATTGATAGACGCTTGTTCACTCACAGCATTATTCAATATGAAGCAGGTGGAAGAATGCTCTTTTTGCAGTCTATCATATATTGTCATGAGTAGCAGATATTATTTGGCTTGTGGTCTTCACAATCGACCTCATACAGGAGGAGGCTATGAACATTGAAGATTAGAAGGGCAGTTTCTGTCTAGTTCTAACCATTTTTCCTACTATAAATGGTAATGTTCCTGCTTTGGAAAGGAGTTAGATGGACATTTTGTAGAAGTACATAACCTCTGCATTAATTATCTTAAACCTATTTTGACTCCATACTAATCTAAACTCCATATCTAGGACTACTGTCAATCTAGTGTAAGCGAAACAAAATCTAATTTAGGTCAAACATAAAGGTTAGCCCAAATCAATTCTAGAATTAGGTGCGAACGCAAATTTTATTGGTGAAGCAATACGCTTGCTTTTGAGTAGTTAAGATTTCATTTATGTATAATGTAGCAGAGTGATCAAATTCTAGATCCTGACATCTGTTACACCACTATTAGCCCAAAAATGCTGTCTTTTTCCACTTCAATAGCCGCTCTAACAACCTATTTTTCAAGACTGGCACTTTTTTCTTCAACTCCTCAGACATGTTACTAAGCTTCACTTCTGTTTCACCTATTGAGAATCTTCTCTTGATGCTACCACAAGCCCTGTGGGCCCTGACGACCCTGATGGCCTGATATGTACTTTGATCAAGTGTAAACAAATACTGTGATTTGAATCTAACTTGTTTGAAGTAAAATTCATTTCTTATTTGGTTAACTTCTGGTTCAAATATTGATTTATTTATAACTTTGAGCATTTACCAGGCAACTCAATCCAGAATTGGCATAAATAGGATTTGATTGTACTCCAGCAAACATGTAGATGACAAGTATGGAGGTTAAAAATATCTAAGAAACTGCAGGAAACAATATTCTCTACTTTTTACCTTAATACCATAAATGCTTGTGCCAATTTTTGAGGCTTCACTTGGATCATGCTTGTTATTAAATGGGCTTGACTAGGATGCCCATATCAGGCACAAGATGGTAAACTATGATGTTAGGAGAGAATAGGTGATTATCGATGCATCTTCAACTGGTAACACAACAATCTTTGTTGTTACAGGGGTGATGAAAGATTAGTGACATGATTGCTTTACTCTGGTTTCTGGTACAGATGGTTGGCATTGTACTGTGAGCATCATTCTTAGCTTTAAGATATATTATATTTGCAAAATATTTCATATACGCACAAGCTTATCCTGATACTTTTGGTTATCCACTTCTGTTGCCTGTTGGCAAATCGTAAACTGTATTGTTTGCCAAACTTTCTGATCTTGAGTTTCTTGTATGTTGATACTGTCAATTAGTCAGGTGCCATTCGGATCGACATTTTCTATATCTTACAATTTATTGTTATTTGCTTTTGTTTACCACTTGTAAATTGTGTTTTATTCATATACACAGGCATGCTGCACAAATATCATCTTTGTTTCATTAGACTGGATGTATTTGAATGTTTTTGCATTTTTGGCACACATGTTAACATGCTGACATGTCATCTGAATATTTTTCCATTGTTGGCATGCATGCTGACATGTCCATTCTTCGACCTATAGTTATCAATTTTGCAACATCTTATTTTTCATGGTGTTGTATTTTTGCTGTTCTTAAATTCTATTATCCCTTTGTCAGGAGAAAAACCCGGTCTCCTTCTCCAAGATGGGATAGGAGCCACTCCCCAACTCCTAGGAGGCGTAGAAGCCCTCCATCACCAAGGCGACATAGAAGACGGAGAAGTCGGAGCAGCACAAGTTCGCTCGTAAATAACTCTTGCAGCCCAAATCATGGATCAGAGCAAAACAATTTAATTGAAAAACAAAGGAAGGAAGAAGAAGAAAAGAAAAGGTAAACTCCTGTTCTTTTCTTTGCTAAGTTGGCTTCTATGCATACACATTGCCAGCTGCTCTTGACCCCTCTTTTTTTGTATAGCCAAATCTTTAGCCCTCGAAATGGGTAATGCTTCTAATGTACAGTTTGCTTGTCAAGCTCTAGCCACCTTCCAATCTTCTTGATATCTTTGTTGTACTTCAGCACTTGATTTGATTTAGATTTTATTCACCAACCAACAGATCACCATTTCGGTAAAAGAAAAAAAAGCAAAAGATCACCAAATTGCAATTAAATCCAACCCATCAAGGCACATATTGGATGTCGCGAACTAATAGATCATCAATTGAGAAATAGAATGAATTATGTGTTCTGAAAGTTACTTAAAGAAAATTGTGAATTTTCTACATGCCAATCCAAGCTCTCAACTTCTCAAGTAATAAAAATAACACTCCAAAACCTCCCCTCCTATGTTTGTGCCATCCCTTCTTTTAAGCTATCATCTCAACTCTCAAGATAAGGTTGTCAAATTTTCTTCTCTGAATATCAATTGCACCTTCTCCCCAAAACCGCAACTATTCTCCAAATCCCCTACTTCTCTGCATTGGAACTTGGTGCTATCTTAGATCAGAGCATGTTTTTGTTTCAAGGGATTCTTGATTTAGCTTGTGGCAAACATCTTTTATTATTGTTGGCTTAGAGCAATCTCAGAATTTTTATTATTTGGTGGCCCTAGAGTGGCATATGTACAGTTTGTATCTATTAAACAAGCAAGAATACTGGAACATGAAAACAAGATTACACAAATAACTACAAAATTTTTAAGCTTGTTTCAATTAGCAAGAGCAGTTAGAGCAGTAGGCTGTGCCAAGACATATCCATCATACATCTTCACGAAGCATTCACTTGGCTTGCAGCATATGTATATCTCTCATTTAATCAACAAGATGAAGAAAAATGCCATTCTGAAGTCAATATAATGCAAATGTTGAGCTAAATTCCTATAAATTCTGTTGAAGCATGCAATGTAGCTAAATAAGAGGCTGGTGGCATACAAATGCAAAACAAATCTATAAGGGAGGGGATGTAACTTAAATTCATAAGCAATTCCAATGTGATGGAGGCATGAAACTCGAACAATTGAAAGAAAATTGCACACATGAAAACCAGATGCAATCTATTCATATTTCACCAAAAACTCAGCTAGTTTTTACCAGGGAATCCGCTGCTCCTTCTAGGTGTCCCAAGAAAAAAAAAGTATTGAATATTAACAAAAGATAATTTGGAGCAATCAAAGTATTGAACTCATAATGCAATAATTAAATGCTGAACGGATACAACCTTACATCTGGTGGTGTCCGTACACCAAAGCAGCTTTGGAAGGTTGATGAGCTGCCAAGCCAAAAAGCGATCTAGAGTTCTCGAAAGTCGAAACAAGTTTAAACATCAACCTCATAAGATCAATCCTTGAGCTATATCAGGGATTAGTTGAAATATTCAGACTATTAGGTCCATCCTTGAAGTAAGCTGCATATTTAAAAGTTCTACAAACTACACTGCTACATCCACCATCAAATATTTTCCATAAGCCCCTGCAAGACAGGGAAGCACATAAGGAAACAGTCTGGAATCAACAATGCTATGTACACTTGACTGCACGATCAGAGGGAGTGATCCTTGTGGGCAGTGGAGGGTTATTAGGTGTGGGTGGCAGCGAGCAGATTGGAGGGAGCTTGCCTGTCACGCATTTTTGAAATGTCTTAGGAAGCTTTAGGTACAAGTTGGCCCACATATCAATGATACTATGACTTGGAAAGTAAAACTTTAGCTGGATTAGGTACAAGTTGACCCACATATCAATGATATTTTGACTTGGAAAGTGGGGTGAAGTGGGATGAATGAGCAAAACTTTAGCTGGACTCTTTTCATGCGTTAGTAAAGCCTAGTAAGTGGGTGCACATTCCTTGAACCTCTAAAAAAATCTATTGTTTAGAAGTGTAGATTGATTTTTCATCCGACGCAGATTTTAATATTAGTATAAAGCAAAATAATAGGGTTTGTAAAATAGTTTGGACCCGTTGGTGACATGTGCAACAACAACTCGCAACAGCCTCTATCGGATTTCATCGATCAATGGTTGAATTTTGCTAGTATCTGTCATGAATCTTAGATCATAATAGGATAAATATCCGTCGGAGGGAGGTCGGACGAGACTGACATGAGGTAGAATGGCGCTAAGAGGAGGGCACCGGTTAGGGGAAGGAACGGATCTAGAGTAGTCGGTTTAGGGAGAGATCAAAGTTAGGAATCTGGGATTTGGGAACACTTCTTCATTATTCATTGCTTGATGATGATCGATACGTGCAAGGTTGTCACAGCGTTCCGGCAAGTCGCGGCGAGGCCGGAGCGCCTGGACGCCTAGTCGACTAGGCGTCCGCCATGGCGACAATTAGACGATAGTAGTCAGACGACAAATAATACCTTATATGACTGAAAAATAAATAACCATGCAGCATAGTAGTATTATTATCTAAATAATCATATCTCAGGAGGTCTAAATTAGAAGAAATCTATTGAGAAAAGGGTCTCTTTGTAATTTTTAGAAACTCTGAAGGTCTAAATTAAAAGAAATCTATCGAAAAAAGGTTTGTTCGTAATTTTTAGAAACTCTGAGGACTTAATCGCAAAAAACCAAGAAAATATAATGCCTAACCGGCTAACCCTACCGTCGCCAGCCAGTTCGCCGCTCTCTCCCCCATCTCTCTTTCGCCGCTGCCTCCCTTCCCCGCGCCCGATCCGCCGCCTCCTCCTCCTCCCCACGTCCCGCCTCCTCCCCATCGCCTCCCGCCCCTCCACCTCCTTGCTTCCGCCGCCGCCCGCCTCCCCTCCGCCTCCCCGCCGCCGCCGCCCCTCCTCCGCCTCGCCGCCTGCCGGCTACTGCGGCCCTTGTGTCCTCTCGCTTCGACGCCGACCCGCCGCCTCTTCGCCCCTTCCTTGGCACCGGCGGCGGAGAAGGTCGCAGATCGGCGTCGGCAACGGGATAAGGCCGCAGATCGGCGTCGGCAACGGGAGAAAGCCGCAAATCGGCGCCGGCGGTGGGAGATTTCCTGGGCGACCGGCCTCGACGTCCTCCTCCGACCGCCAGGACGACTCGGTGTCCCCTAGCCGACGTCGTGATAACCATGGATACGTGCTAGCCCTTTTATCTCTAAAGAAACCTATCTCTAATAAATAGAACATATATATAAGGTAGTAAACCCATCTAATAAGTAAACTAATTATTCTTATCTCTATCCTAGTCAATCTGAGCCTGCCATGCGCGCTGCCACAGTACATGGTAGTGTTCACGCACTTGAGCAGTGTGCATGAACAGTATTTTCAGCACATGACAGTATCGCTCTAGAAAAATGCAATAAACAAATCCAACTTAATTAAAGTGATGTGGTATAAGAAAACCAGGTATACAATTTTGGTTAATATTGCAAAGTTGCACATACATAACTTAAAATATGGTTGTAGGAGCATATCTGGTAGGAACTACTCTTAAAATAGGAGACATAGAAATCTAATTCCTGCCTCTAAATCAATTTTGAATGGTGTAGATCAAAGTGGATTGCCCTGCCCAAGGTTGTTATGGCGTCGAGATATCGGCGATATCTCGTCGCCATATCGTCGCCATGCCGTCCGGACGGCATGGAGGTGCTTTGTGTCCCGTCCGCCATGGCACCGATATGGCGGTGTGGCGTCGGCGTGGCGGCGCAGGACGCTAAGTCGTCGCTCGGCGGACGCCATAAGCGCCGCATGAGGGCAAGGTTATTACGACAAGACGGCGAGGGACCGAGACCGACGTACCTATGGTTTTGGCACGGACGAAAGCGAGGAGAGTCCGCCGCCGCCAGATCCGTCGTTCTGCAGCCGAATCCGCCGACGCCGCGCCGGATTTGCCGATCTGCATGGCCGGATCCGCCGACGCCGTGGTCGAATCCGTCGTCATTGTTGGCGAATCCGCCGCCGCCGCCGAATCACCGGATCTGTCGAAGCCGCAGCCGGATCCCCGGCCGCAGCCCACCGCCCTCCGGCCCGCCGCCGCCTGCCGTCGCCGGCCGCCGCCGCCCACCGGTGAGTTGCTCTCGGCCTCGCGGTGTCGCCAGTCGCCACTCCGCTCCGTGCCTCCGTCTGTGAGCCGAGCGAGCGGACGAAGCGAGCAGTGACCGAGTGACTACTTTTGTATGCCACTGCGCTGCGTGGTTGCGCCATCTCGCGCGAACAGTAACGCCGAATGGCCGAATGTTGCGATCAGAACTCGTAAGAACAGTAAAAATCGGATGAACAGTAAAAATCGGATGAAATCGGATGAACAGTAAAAAAAATCTCCGATACTAGTATTTCAGATTTTTAGTTATGCAAATGCTAATTATTTGCTACTTGTTTATGCTGCTAATTGCTTGCTACTACAGTGCATATACTTAGTTAAGATGTGTGCATAGTGTCGCCACATCAAGACATCTTATGGCGCCGCCACGCCGCGCCATAAGCGATATTGTTATGTGAAGGTGGTGGTGGAGCGCGCCGCCGCCGCCAGAATAACCTTGGCCCTGCCTCTAAATCATTGGCTAAGATAATTCTTATTCTCCTATTTTAAGACTACTAGATACATATGAATGCATAGAAAATAATTGTCAATTTATATTCAGGACAATTTGAATTAGCAGGAGCTGTTGTGAGCTACCATCTTTTCTCGTTCTCAGTTGTTACCGGGCATGAAGACAAGCAACAGGCTGCTTATGAGTTCTACTCAAGCTCGCTTCAAGACCGTGGCTCAAAGACAATGCTCCTTGAACTGCGGTCCTTTTACCAAGAAGTTTTGATTTGTCGACCGAGCGGTGCTTCTCGGAGGAAGAGGTGTGGGCAACAATTAAATCGCTTCCTTCAGATAAGGCGCCGGGTCCGGACGGATATACTGGACTTTTCTTCAAAACTTGTTGGAGTATAGTGAAGGTTGACCTTATGGCTGCTCTTAATAGGGTGTTGCAGTGTGATGTCAGTAACTTGTTCCTTCTTAACTCGGTGTACGTTCTTTTGCTTCCAAAAACACCGGAAGAAGTGCAAATCAAGGATTACAGACCTATAAGCTTGGTTCATAGTTTTGCAAAGCTTGTCACCAAAATCCTGGCCAATAGGTTGGCTCCAAAGCTCAAGGACATGGTGTCTCCAAAGCAGAGTGCTTTTGTTCAAGGGAGATGTATCCTTGACAATTTTATTATGGTACAACAAACAGCTAAGGTGCTGCATAGACAAAGGGAACCAATAGTTCTTCTCAAGCTGAATATTTCAAAAGCCTTCGATTCGGTGTCATGGTCTTTCCTGCTGCAAGTTTTGAGCCATTTGGGTTTTGGTCCAATTTGGTGTAACTTATTATCCAAGCTCCTGAGGTCCTCAACAACTCAGGTGTTGGTAAATGGTGTGCCAGGGGAGCTAATTCAGCATCAGCGGGGGCTTCGGCAAGGCGACCCCTTATCCCCGATGCTTTTCATTTTGGTGATGGATGTGCTTAACTCACTAATTAATAAGGCGAGTGAGATTGGCCTGTTGCAGCCCCTTCTTTCTAGAGGACCTAGTTAGTGGGTCTCTCTTTTTGCTGATGATGTTGTCCTTTTCTTGCGGCCCTGTTTGGAGGAATTCGAGTTGATCAAAGAAATTCTTCGGGTTTTTGGAGAAGCATCGGGGTTGATCACCAATGTAAGCAAGTGCTCGGTGACACCAAACCGATGCCACCAACAGGACATGGAAACAGTGCAAGGATCCTTTCCTTGCAAAGTTCAAGATTTCCCTTGCAAGTATCTTGGGCTCCCACTGTCAATCAAGAAGCTCCCCAAATCTGTCTTTTACATAATAATTGACAAGATTGCTGACAAGTTGCCCGGATGGAAAGCTGCCATGATGCACCCGGCTGGACGGGCCACTCTTATTCGAGCGGTGCTCTCAACAATTCCTATTCATCCTCTATTTGCACTGGATTTTCCTAAATGGGCACTTAAAGCTATTGACAAGATTCGTAGAGCTTTCCTTTGGAAGGGTCGCAAGTGTGTAAATGGAGGGCATTGCCTTGTCTCTTGGGGCCAGGTCATGAGACCATTTGAGTTGTGCGGATTGGGAATTCTTGATTTGGAAATCCTCGGATGGGCGCTGCGCATGAGGTGGTTGTGGCTCAAAAAGATCCAACCTGATCGCCCATGGGCTGGTTTGGACATTCAGGTGCACCCCAATTCAGCAGCTATGTTCTTCATATCGATCCTCTCTATTGTGGGGGATGGCTGCATGACCCTTTTTTGGTGTGATAAATGGGTACATGGCAAATCCTTAATGGACCTTCCCCCTTACTTTGTGCACATGTGCCAAAGAGAACTGTCAGTCGAAGGACGGTCCAAGAAGCTCTAACAGATAATACTTGGGTTCGTGATATTAGAGGCAGCATATCTACTCCAGTATTGGAGGAGTTTCTTGGCCTTTGGGATGTTCTCGCCCAAGTGAGGCTCACTCCTGGCGTGGATGATCAGCAAGTGTGGAAGCCATCCTCCTCGGGCAGTTTCTCAACTAAATCAGCGTATCGCCGTTTTTTTGTGGGGGCGGTGGAGTTTGAACCGTGGAAGGAGATTTGGCGAACCTGGGCTCCTCGTTGCAAATACTTTGTGTGGTTAGCCTCGCTTAATCGCTGCTGGACCGCTGATCGTTTGGCCCGTCGTGGTCTTGATCATCCTGAGTGCTGCCCACTGTGTGACCAAGTTGATGAAACTATTCAGCACTTACTCACTTCTTGCGTTTTCACAAGGAGTGTGTGGTTCTCAGTGTTTACTCTGGTGGGGTTGCAGCGGTTAACTCCAGGTCCTGATGATTTGGTCTTCACCTCATGGTGGCGTCAAGCTTTGCACCAAGTCCCAAAGCAGCGGCGTAAGGGCTTTAATTCTTTGGTCATGTTGGTGGCTTGGCGGGTTTGGAAGCATAGGAATGGTTGTATTTTTGACGGCGTCTCACCCAATGTCAGCATTGTTTTGCAAGGCATTAGAGATAAGGCCAAGCTGTGGTGTTTGGCAGGGGCTAAAGGCCTTTGTTCCATTTGGCCATAGGTGTGTGTTTGTTTTGGTCGGTAGGAGTTTCCTAGTTTTGTCTTTTTTGTTTTTAGCCTCGCCTTTTTGGTGAGGTTTTTTTTGTACGAGTCTTCTTTGACTCCTTTGTTCTTCTTAATCTAAATGATGCGTAGTTCTCCTGCGCGTTCGAGAAAAAAGTTTTATTTTCTTATTCAAACAGCACATGGTTATGTTGTTAGGAGGCTAACTTTTTTTATGTTTCAAGAAGCTAACATTCTCTATGTTTCAATTTTTTTTCTAAGTTAGTCATGTGGTTGATTATATCCTCATTGCCATAAACTTTTCCTAAAATCACACTTTTGGCAATTTGAAGTGTTCCAAAAACTAGTCTACTAGGCCGTATACTTAGCCGTATACAAGTAATGGGTACCCTTACCTATTAGCCGGTTATCTGCATAATCGGGCTGGTGCAGATAATCGGGCTGTTTATGCCACATAATAGGCCGATTATGCCGTATAATTAGTATTAAGGTTGGGTGACCGGTCGAGTATCGGTCACTGATTTTTAGAACCTTGGAACACACCAATATCAGTAAATCCATGGCATGAATATCTTTAATATTGTTGTCTGTGCTAACTTAAATGTATGTCTGAGGTCCACTACCTGTTTCTAATTCTAGGAACTTTTGTGTTTATTGTTGATAGGATTTATGTAAATATGACAATTTTTACTTGATGCGTTTTGTGAAAACTGCAGAGTCATATTGCTTTAGTGTTTTGTATTAACTCTTTACTTAAATGTTCAGCTTGTGTGTGTACTACCCCCTTCCCTGCCAATTTCCTTCCGATGTTAGTGTACTAGCTACTAGGAAGTGATTTCATTGTCCACAGGAAAAAGGCCATGTTTTATCTGTTGTTTGCCACATTTACTAGATTCCTTAGGCTTTCGTGGACAAGGCTACTGTTGTAGTTGTACCTATTATGTTCATTTACGCAGTGCATGTGTAATGAATCTTAGTTTAACGGGGTAAACACCGTCAGGAGGAAGGCCGGGTGTCGTCAACTTGGTGGGATGAGAGATTTGACTATAGACTGGGATGATGGAACTTAGGAAAGAGATTAAATTAGTTCATCTTCATTGGTTGATTGATAATGGATATATGCTAGCCTATAGGGATGACTTGCTTGGCTCTTAAGAAAGCGATATATAATTTAAATTAACTAATCTTATATAAATTAAACTAATCTTATCTCAATTCTAACTAATCAAATACTATCATACTCGGATGCTACAGTACGAACGACACTGTGCACATGTATGAGCAGTATGTGTGAACAATGATTTCAGCATGTGACAACTTCTACCCCCTTCGGTGACAACTCGTTCCTGAGCTGTGGCGGTGGCCATGGCTACAGCCCTAGGAGATTTCAAGTTGTCAAGAGATTGCGACGTTTACTGATGGTCTTGAAGACCATGGCCTCCATGTACAGGTGCAGCAACATTGATGACATCTGTGATCGCCACGACAGGCGCGGTGACAACCACAGTAGCGTTGTGGTTGTGGTAAGCTTTCACGATGCGTTTGCTGCGGTAGGCTTTGGCAAGGCCATGGCAGCCTTTGGCAAGGCCATGGCAGCCTTTGGCAACACCGCAATAGGACATGTTAGGGTCGTGGCGGGCGTCGTTAGTGCCGCAGAAGGTTGCAGTAGCGACATAGTTGCCGCGGCAGGCTTCGGTAACAATACGGCTGATGAACAAGATGTGGCAGGGTTGAAGCAGGTGTTGGCAGAACTTTGGCTGCCTTGTTATGTTCTGGTAGCACCGTGGCGGCTGTTGGTAACAACCGTCGCTGCCGCCTCTTGTTGCGTCTTCTTTTGATTCGCGATCTTCTTCAAGGTGGCATGTATGCTGAGGAAGATGGCCGCCATCTTCTTGTTGACATCGTTGGTACTAGTGGCCATCTTATTGGCGTTAGCCTTTATCGTGGCCAATGTCTCGGCAGCAGGAGCCATGGTAGCAAAAGTCGTGGGAAGGGATCAACTGCCCTGATACCAATTGTTATAAACCTTAGTTCGTAACGGGATAAACATTTATCAGAGAGAGGTCGGACGGCGACGACTTGAGCTAGAACGACGCTAGGTGAAGGAGGGCACTAGTTAGGGGAACGGATTTGGAGTAGCTGATCTAGGGGTGATACCAGAGCTAAAAATCGGGGGCTTGGAAATACTTCATTATTCGTTGTTTGATGACAATAAATACATGCTGTTCCTTTTCTAGAGATAACTCGATTTAACTTATAAGAAATAATTTCTGTGGAAGGAATATATCTATAAGTTAGTAAACGTGTAATAAGAAAATTAACTATTCTTATCTCTATATGAACAAATCTAATAGTCATGCAGCGCTGCTACAGTACCATGGGTACTGTTCGCAAATATGAACAGTGCACAAACAGTAATTCCAGTGCGTGACAGCATATCAGTTTAGCTTCATTTTGTGCATTTGAACTCCACTTGTTTTGATCGGGAATCCTGTTGCACATTTCTTTTAAGTTAACTACTTCACATATAGTAGCATAATTCTGTCAGTTGATGCGTACATCAAGTGGCAATTGACCCTGTATAACTTTGCATTTTTCACTGCAGGCGCCAAAAGGAAGCTGAGCTTAAGTTATTGGAAGAGGAGCTTGCTAGGAGAGTTGAAGAAGCTATAAGGAAAAATGTTGAGGAACGGCTGACCTCTGAGCAGGTAAAACATGAAATAAAACACCGAATTGAGGAAGGTATAAAAAAGTTATTTGATGAGGTTGATGCTCAGCTACAAAGAGAAAAGGAAGCAGCTCTGCATGAAGCCAGGCAGAAAGCAGTAAGTATTACACACGTCATATCGTTTTTATTAGTGTTGAACATTATTTATGGGAACATCTTAAGATTTGTGGATTGGTAAAGCCAGTAAATTGTTTGATTATTCAGAATATGAAATCACCAACTCCATCTAACCATCTATCCTTTTTCTTAAAGCAACATGGTGCTTTACTAGTTGGGCTGTTACTGATTCAGCTTCATCATAATTTTGCTGGTATTGGTGGCTTCGTGCTAGATGATCTATGTTTTCGTTTATGCATTGCAAACTTCTTTGCAAACATGCATGCATATGTGTTTGTGCTACGAGAACTGAAAATTGGCAACATTTTCTATCACTGGTTTTGACTATTGATGAGATCAACAGATACACACAATTTCTGGATCATTCTTATTGGAAGAATCTTTCCAAATTGAATCATTCAATTCTAATTTCGTGCCGACCAAACTTCACAGGAGCAAGAAAGAAGAGAGAGGGAGGAATTGGATAGGATGCTTGAGGAGAACCGACGGAAAGTAGAGGAAGCTCAAAGAAAAGAAGCTCTGGAGCAGCAGCAGAAAGAGTTGGAGCGATATTTGGAGCTGGAAAGGATCCAAAAGCAAAGAGAAGAAGCCTTACGCAGAAAGAAGATTGAGGAGGAAGAAGAAAGAGCTAACCAGATGAATTTACTAGGGAAGAACAGGCGCTGATTTGGTGTCAGTGTTGTAATCTGTTGCCATCTTACAAAATTGAGCATATAACTTGAGTTGTAATGCCTCCAATGATTACCACATTTATACAGCTGAGCTAGCTTGTTTGCTGGGTTGCACTGCTATTGTTTTCTGAAATTTTCACAGTTGGCCGTAAATGCTAATGATTATGCGAAAGCGCAAATCCTAGCCCCTGAGGTCGCGAGAATGGGAGACGATTTATTTCTCCTATCTGAATGTTGTATTTTACAACCGCAGCTCTTTGAGGCTTCAACGAACTATACTTGTGTCTGGTGTTGCTATACCAGTCTGAGACACCATGGATTAGGGAACTGTGGTATATCTGAGACACCTAGGATTTTACTAATGCGATGGTTCTAGTTGCTGAGTTCAGATGCAGGACGAGCTACGCTGAGAAAGAAGCGTGTATGTGTTGGATACCTTTACCTTTGTAAAGATACTGTATTGTATTGTATTGAGCTTGGATTCTTGGAACGTCTGTAATGCAGTGTACCTTGATAGTACCCGTATCAAAACTTAGGTTTGATAATGATTGCATCTCGCATTTACGTCATCGTGTATGAAAGTGGCACTCCATATCCCTGATAGGAAAAGGGGTCATTTAACCTGCCTTTGGATATGTTCTTTCTGAACCTTTCGAGCTCACTTGGAAGACAAGTTCATCTGAACCTCTGAATCTTTTGCCCAGTCAATTGAGTAACTATTTTACGTCCGCACGCTACTTCGTGTTCATGGTAAAGTATATATATTTATTCGGATTCTGAATGCAATTTTTCTTCAGGCAGAGCAAAACTGCAAGAATAATTTGCTTTCTTGAAAAGATGGGAATCGAGTGCGTTATTGCAGGTGTTTTAGAAGGATGGATACGAGTCATACGACTGAATTATCTGCAATGCGGCCACTACTTTGGACATCGCACAAAGTGTGTAAAGATGATGATATTGTTCAAATCAGAGTGTACAGGTCAGATCTACAGAAGAATTTTCGTTTTCTTTTCTTTGTGAACCCAAATTCTTTTTTCTTTGAGTAACAGCGACAGCTAAACTGAATCTAAATAAAAAAACATTTCGCTGCAATTCTTCGTAGTTTCGTGGTTGTCCAACTCAGCGTTCTGTTGCTGTGATAATATGCTTCTAATAATTTAGATTCCAATTGTTCTTTGGCCTGTAGTGTTGCATGCTTTTCAGTTAACCAAAGAATAGCATTTACGGAAAGATTACAAGGCTATCAGATCAGTGCTTTTTCTGAATAACATTTACGGAAAGATTACAAGGCTGTCAGATCAGTACTTTTTCTGAATAGCATTTACGGAAAGATTACAAGGCTATCAGATCAGTGCTTTTTTCTGAAGCTCCAACTTTGATTGTTCGGTATTTTTTGACCGGTGCATTCATCTGTCAGCGAAGATATGGAGCTTGCAATAGGTCTTGTCATGCGTGATTTATGTCGGATCAGTGCATCACAGTTCACACACATCGATTCGAGCAGATGTGTGAACACTACACAGTTACTGAACAGACAAGAAAGTAATAACCCATGAAGGATATAAGTATTCAACGGATGTTATTATGATGGACATGTCGTGGTTTACATGAATGTTGGGTGCAATGAGGTGATACTAACATATCCAATTACACGATATAACACATGACTCAGTTAGCCAATTTAAGATCCTCTAATCACAGCCTAATTAACTCGCTTAGAACCAATAAAATGTGGCATACTAGCAGCTTCCTAACTATCTGGTTCGGGGCAATGCAAATCGAAAACGTTTTGCAACTTCTAGAGCAATGGTTTGTTGGACGGGCCAGCCTAGAGGACATTGGAACACGGTGCCTAATGCCTATATGGGTTAATCGTGTTGATCTACTCATAACTTAGTTGCTAATTAACGAACCCGTATCGCCACGTCACTCGGTTCCATAATTCTACATGGCAAGCAACACATCAAGTCACATGGCAAGCACACATCAAGTCACCATTTTCATTAAAGTGACCCAATGTTTGACTGACGGCATCAATAATCTCTCAACTTTATATTGATGTGGCGAGATGATGGAGCTTTAAAATACTTTGACCCTCTCTTCTTTCAACCAAAGCATCAGTGGCCATACACACATGGGCAACATGACAAAATGCAACCATGGTAATCTCTCTGGGCTAGAACAATGTTGGGATCAAAAACGAAAAACGAAGAAGAGACGGGATCAAATCGACCGATCTCCAAGCTTTACGGATAATTTACCGCAACATTTTTGAACAAGCAATTCCTCGATCGATCGATGGATGGATCCGGCTGTTTTGTCGCTCATCTGCTGACCTAGCTAGAAATATTATCCACAGCTCCACTGTAATACCCGTGGGAAGGAAAACAGAAGGAAAGCAAAGAAATTGCCGTCAGAACCCTAGAGGTTAATTTTGGGCAGGTTAGTCCGTTCACAGAGATATCTGACCGTTCGGGACGCAGTCGGCACCTCTCACAACCATAGAATCATCACTCGGCATAACAAATCTGAAATATTCAAAGGACCATGGAAACCAGCCCACTGTCCCCAAATATCCATATACAGCCCACAAGCACAGTAAAGAGACAGCAAAGCATCTAAGAAGGCACAGCAAGGCACCTCTCAAAGACACAACACAACCTCCAGAAAAGCCAGCCAAGCAAAAGAGAGGCAAAGTTCCACTTGGTCATCGACAAAACAGCCAAAGACAGCACAGCTCCCTCCAAAAAATACAGCAACAAGAGAGCCAGCAAGGCCATAGTCACAGAGAGCGCACGCCTCTGAAAAGGCACGGCTACAAGCCAGACCGCATAGACAACCGAAGAAGGGATAAGGGAGAAGGAAGTGTGAGCTGACACAGCACTCATCTCTTCCTTCCCCATCTGTTCCAAGCCTAACAGAGAAACCATAGCTACATAGCAAAAGCCAGACTGTAAGGTGGAAGCAAGGCAAGCCGACCAGGAGCAAGGCGACGGCGACGACAAGAGGCCAGACCACAGACCACGAGACCGTCAACCCTAGGAGGAGGTCACCACTAGGTGACATCCAAGCAACCGAGAAAGCGACAACCACAATCAACTTCCAATTCCTTCCCAAAAGCAACTTGACATCGACCGGCAAAGGTAGCCCACCAATTACTTATAGCAATAGCATCAATTTCTCAATAGTAAACTTTGCATAGCTATAAACGATAAGCCACCAGTGGTTTGTCACCGAGCACCACTAGGGCACCAGGGGACTAGCACAGAGAGCACCAACCAGAGGTAGAGGGAGTAAATAATACCGAGGAGGTTTAACGTAGATGAAGATCGGCGGCGGCGCACTACTATCGGCGTAGCCACGCACCCAACTGCCATCGCGCACTCCCCCGGCATGCGGGCGGCTTCTAGCCAAGGCAGCTCACCTCCATGCCTATCACATCATGAGCAAACCAAATTGAACCAAATCAAAATAACAAACAAATCAACCAGAAAACCGGGACACATCCAAGGGAGGAGGCGCCAGATCCGGGCCGTAGGCCATGGATCTGGTAGCAGCAAAGCCGACGAGAGATGGGCGACGAGGCAAGGATAGCCATGGCTGGCGGCGCAGCACAGCGGAACCGACGGTGCGAGGGGAGAAACGAGCAGGGGAAGTGAGGCGCACGGAGGAGCCGGAGAGCCGGAGGCACTGCGTCGGGTTCGGTCGGATCGGGAGAGGAGACAGCCGGGAGAGAGAAAGCGAAAGAAATGAGAGCGTCGGCAGTTAGAAAAGAAAAAGAAAAGGAAAAGAAAAGAAGGGGAGGAAGGAAAAAGAAAAAAAGAAGAGGAGAAAAATAAAAGAGGAGAAAAATGAAGAGAGAAATGGTAGACGTGTAAATAAGATTTATCTGCGATTATAGGTGATGATCGTTAAATTATGGTCATTGGGCACTGGGGCATCGGAAAGGTGTCCGGTGATAGAGAGATTGTTGGTATGCTTTTAGGTAGAGGTTTCGGTTCGGTGCTCCTCCACGTATCGTCCACAGAATAATCAGGCAAGTGTATGATAGAATAGTAGATTGTGATGAATGCCTGGTATTTGTTTTATGCCATGATTTATGCCGTGTTATGAAATGATATCCCGGCTTATCTGTTGATTGTACTGCGATGAGTGATGCTTATGATTGAGTATCAACATTTGAAGAAAGTTGCATTTGCATTGCACCATGAGCATCATGAAAGCCCTATGACTGTAGGCATCCCATATGGTGGGAATAATAGGACCTACCTCAGTAGGCACATTTAGGGATGAAGGCAGAGGGGCTTCACCGACTGGTGACGCAACTCCACTATACCGGTATAAGCAGCATACAACGGCGCATTATGCATTGCACTCATGGACCTACAATGGTAGGCCTCCCACGACGGTGGAAAAAATCGAGACCTACTTCGGTAGGCACCTCCAGGGATGGAGGCAGAGGGGTTTCATCGACGGGTGAAGCAACTCCACTATATATGTATAGGTTGCATACAGAGGTGCATTGCATCGCATTGTATTTGCAGGAAACGAACAGGAGACAGGGAGGAAATCCAGAGATTCTAGGTTACAGTTCATAAATGTGATTTGATGATTACCGTATCAACGACATAGAATTGATTTACATTTTCTAGTTACAGATTGGATTTACAGTTTACATTTACAGATTGGATTTATTCTGATTATGGATTTGATTTGATTCTGATTATAGAGTTGATTTACATCTTACGGTTCATGAAATCAATTGAATTGCTAAAGTAATGTTACTGTTTTATCGTATGCTTGCTGAGTCTTCGGACTCACTCTTGCCTTGTCGTTGATTTTAGGTATCTGTTGAAGGTGACATGCATGGGCGGGAGTAGCACAGTTGTTTCACGTGCAACAGTAATTCACATATCATCTACAGTTAGCATATTTAGCCTTGAATGGTCGAGTACCTTTTTGGTAATTAGCAAATTTATACATCTGCTGCGCTTAGTGTCAAGCGTATCGACTTTTATCGTTTGATTGATATTTAAATAAAAGAATTGCTTCGCAAGACCAGCAGCAAACGTTGGAGATGGTAACATTATAGAGTAGGTGGTAGAACTTTGGGCTCAGGAAGAGACCGGGGTGTTACATCCACACTACACCACAAGTAGTAAAATGCAGCTGCCCACTTGTAGAATGGGAATGCAATTGGCACATTAAAATTTTAGTTGGAGAGATGCATACCCATGTGGATGGGTGGGATATTGAAGAAAATCCCAACCTATCTATGTGGATGGACCAGCGTTTTGGACTTCCCAAACAACGCCTAAAGTGTTTGCGTATTAGAGCATCCACAAGATAAAAACGTAGCAGTTGCCGCTGTAGTGCATGCTTTGCAAACTCGGGTCTGTGTCAAGTGCGCTCTGGAAGGGTGTGTCCTGCCGGGCTCACCTGCTGTGCTATGTACGTTTTTGCAAGGATCATACAGAAATGGTGAACAGGACGGGACAGAGGCATCAGACTACCTTTTCTTGTCTCCTGTGAGAGTGCTGAAATATAAGTAAATTGTCCATTTTTTCTCATCAGTTTAAGCTTCTAGGTGAATTGATTGGTGTATACAATTCAATATGGTATCAGAGTCAAGATGTCTTGAGTTCAAGACTTGGTTGGTGCAATTAAGAAAAATAATTGCAGCCTACTTCTATTTCACGTCTCATGTTTGAGAGAGCATACACATGAGGGGGTATTGAAATATATGTGAATTGCATGTCTTTACTCACCAGCTTTAAGTTTTTGGGTGAACTGATTGATGCATACAACTCAATAGAGAGTTTAGCATGCATTTATCTAAAGGTGTATGTGTATATGCAAAATCTCTTGGCGGTGCAACATGAAATTAAAAATCCATTCAAGATTCTTTCTTTTCCTTGTAGAAATGTACGTGTAAATTAGTTCGAGCACTTACATGAAGGCGTAGAGCTCCGTTTACCATTGAACTTGTTAAAATTTGCTATATCTAAACCTGGACATGACATTTACTAAAGGCGTAAAAGCAGATTTATTCCAGACGAAATCATTTCTTTTCGAGTGCTATATTTCTTAGTAACTTTTCAAGTGCTGTAGAATCAATGCACACTCTTTTAGACTTGCGTGCAGAGACCAAACTCTGAACCTCAGACCACTCTTTCTGATCAATACGGGTCATCTGAATTGGGCGAGGTAACTGAGTTTACTGCTGATAATCGCAGTCCTGATAATCGCCCTCCGACTTTTAGTTTTTCACACATCGCAAATGTATAACAAACATTTACTTAAACTGTACGCGTCCAAGGCAACCATACCTGAACTTGTTGCTTTGCCTGAGAACAGCACCTGGTAACTTCAGAGAATAATTAGCGTCCGCGTTGTACTGTAGCATTCTGAGAAACACCTTTTACATGAATTGGAGTATGTTCTAGCTAAAACAGACTGATTAACCTCGACGCAGGTACTGTCTGTCCCTCTGTAATATCGTCGTTGTGATCGATCAGTCCATGATCTTGAGTTGGGTCGGAGGATAGATATCCATTAGCCATGCGCCCACACTGTTCTCATGTCGAATTTCCAGCAGTATCATATGGGCATACGTTACGTTTTGAGCATCTCTTGTGAATCAAAGCACGCAATTAGCCCCCTCCTATGCACTAGTTCTACAAACGGTTTAGCGCGAACTGCGGCAGCAACCATCGTTCTTTGCAGCTTCACCACAGGTATAAAGGACACTCCTCATGGACCTCAGGCAATTCTCAGGGCTTGAAACTAGGAAGGGTAACTATAATTTGCTCTCCGTCCCAATCATTTAAACTTATGAGCTCTTAATTAATCAATCGATGTCTTAATTTTGAATTTTGGTAAAGTTTAGAATGTCCTGGAAATCAATCACCGCTGCCAAATAGATCTGCTGGTCAAATAATTTCTTAATTTGCGCTGGCACTGGTCAGTCCGATTGGGCAGGTGCACGCTCAACCAACTAAACGAATCAGCAAATTTGGTGTCCATGGATACTGAAGCATGCATCATCCATGGTCCGTACCCGGATAAGCTCGCGACCGTTCTCCGTTGCGAATCCTAACATGAACGCACCACCAGCCAAAGCAAGCAGGTAAATCGTGTACGCTTGTTTGCCACCATGTGAGAGCTATAGCTAGTTAGGCCGAGATCATCAAACCAACCTCGCTCACTCTCGGCTCCCAGTTATCCCCACTACCTCAGCAAATTTAAAGTGACCGACGCATTTCCACATCCCTCAGTAATGCATGCCCCGATTCAATCAAAGCGAAAAACAACTCAGCATTCATAGGCCACTGTCCGTCAAAAGGGAAGACGATGGTAAAAGAAAATTGAACGAGGGTATGTACTTAGTGTTGGAACTAATCTTGTTATCAAATACTTATATGTTCGAGTACTGTGTAGTCGTGTGTCGAGTACTCATGTGTTCGAGTACTGTAGAAGTCGAGACCCGGAGTCAGAGAGCAATCAGAGAGTCTGGAGTACAGTAATCGGTCGGTAGTCATAAACTACAGTAACTGGTCGGTAGTCGGAGCTCCAGTAACTGATCGGTACTCGTGAACTGCAATACTCGGTCGGTGCTCAGATGACTTGTGTGGTCCAAGACCGGTAGTACTAGCTCTGTGTGAGCAGTTTTACCAGAGATGTGATCGAAGAACCGTGGTCGGCGTGCTCGTAAGTCGAGTAGTAGCCGTGGTCAAAACACCATGGTTGAGCATCTATGGTCGAAGTGGCACGATCGAAGGACTCAAAATTAGTCAGGTCTATATGTGGTCGTAGACTTGGTCAGATAGCAGTGTGTTTGCACCAGTCGTATTCAGTAGCTATGTTAGTTGGTTAGTGGAGCGAGTTTTTCGGTTAGTGCAGGGTGTGCACGAGTCGTAGGAATCGTGGCTGACAAAACTGTATCACATGGAGTCATGTGGCTGTAGTGGGTGAGTAGCCTGCATGTGTGGCCGGTTGTGTCTATTTAAGCCATGTAACCTGTAGAGCAATTTGAGAAACCTAGTGAATTTGAGAAAAAGGAAGAAAAGCATGTGTTGCCACAAAAGAAGTCCCTTCTATGTTTACTCGTTCTCCACTCGTGTGCGTTTCTTCCTTGGGCTGGCCCAACAATTGGTATAAGAGCAGGATCCCGTGAGTCGGAGAAGTTGATGAGGGAAGGAAGGAGTGTGTCTCAATCTACAGTGCGAAGCCTACTGCGAGCTGGTCTGTCTAACTCGCAGGTGGTGAAGAGGGAGAGCGCGGTAACGTTGTCGTACACGCAGCTCACCTGCACGAACTACACGATTTGGGTGATGAAGATGTGTGTCGCTCTTCGCATTCAGAACGTGTGGGAAGCAATAGAGCTTGGTGCTGCGGAGTACCAAAAGGATCATATGATAGTTTACGCCATCTCCAGGCCGTGTTGGAGGAAGTCATGTCTTCACTCGCCAGGAAAGCATGGTGAAGTCAGCATAGGAGGCAATCAAGGCGGCACACATGGGGCACGAGTGCATGCATGAAGCCAAGCTGCAAACTCTCAAGAGGGACTTCAAGGGGCTGAAGATACAGGAAAGAGAGACCATTGAGGACTTTGCTGGTTGGGTGACGTCTGTCAACACCGGCAACTGTGCATTGGGTGACACCACGGTGGATGAAATTGCCGTTATTCGCAGGTTTCTTCAGGCTATCTCGGTGTGCTACATGCAGCTCATCACCTCCATCTATCATTGCATGGATTAGAAGACCCTCATAGTCGACGACCTCATCGAAAGGTATAAAGCCTACGATGAATGCGTTCGAATCAGTTTCGGCAGCGAGGCAAAGGAGAGTGGGCATTTGTTGCTCACACACACGCAGTGGGAGACCCTCAACAAGAAGAAGAATGGAGAAGGGTCAAGCTGCAGCACAAAAAAGAACGGTGACCGTGGCGACGGCCGCGTCACAGGTGGTGGTGGATGTAGGGATAGCCATGATGATAGAAGCAACGATAGCGACTCCGACACAAGTGAACGCAAGTTCAAGAAGAAGGTGAATTGTTACAACTGTGGCATACGTGGGCATTTCGCCAGTAAGTGCCGCAAGCCGAAGAATGAGGAGTCGCACTCATTATGGCTGATGCCGATGACGAACCGATGTTGTTCTGAACTTCGATGAAGACGTACTCACAAATAATGATAACAAGATTAGGGGGTTGATTGTTAGAACTAATCTTGTTGTTGATTGTGGTCGGTGTCGAGTACTTGTTGTTCTAGTACTGTGTAGTAATGTGTTGAATACTTATGTGTTCGAGTACTATGTAGTCGTGTGTCGAATACTCTATGTTGAGTACTGTGTAGTCATGTATCGAGTACTCGTGTGTCTGAGTACGTGTAGAAGTCGAGACCCAGAGTTAGAGAGCAGTTGGTAGTCGGAGCTACAGTAACCGGTAGGTAGTCGTAAGCTAGAGTAATTGGTCGGTAGTTGGAACTACAACAACTAGTCGGTAGTCGGAGCTACACTATCCAGTCGGTACTTGTGAGTTACAGTACCCGATTAGTGCTCGAAAGACCTATGTGGTCGAAAATCGGTAGTACCGGCTCTGTGTGAGTGGTACTACAGGAGATGTAGTCGAAGCACCATGATCAAAGTACTCGTAAGTCGAGTAGCAGCTGTGGTCGAAGAGCTATGGTCGAGCATCCGTTGTCGAAGTGGTGTGGTCGAAGTACCGTGGTCGAAGAAGGACTCGAAGTTGGTCAGGTCTATGTGGTCGTAGACTTGGTCAGGTAGCAGTGTGTCTGCATCAGTCATATCCACTAGCAGTGTTAGTTGTTAGTGGAGCGAGTCTATTGGTTAGTGTGTGGTGTGCGTGAGTCGTAGGGATCGTGGTCAACAAAACAGGATCACAGAGAGCCATGTGGTTGTAGTGGGTGAGTGGCCTGCATGTACGGCTCGGTTGTGTCTATTTAAGCCATGTAATCTGTAGGAAGAAATAAAAGCGTGTGTCCACAAAAGAAATCTCTCCTACGTTTACTTGTTTTTCACTTATGTGCGTTTCTTCCCTGGGCGGGGCCATCACTTATCTAGTTAGGTAGGGCTAGATAGATGTCAATGTATATAGGCCGTGCGATCAAGAATCAACGCTCGAGATAGACCACCATGGAAACAAGGTTTATGTCTTTTGGACCGTCCGTCGCGTGATCCAAAATAGGGATTTTTTTTACCGGCCGATTTGGCCTGATTATCGGTGATTTTCAGTTTTACCGGGATGGGCCGGTTACTTTACAAACCGGATTCAAATAAATCGGCCTACTTTAAATGGTAGCATGGCCCAGCCAGGCCCATTCACCCGCCATATACTCGTGACCTAGGTCAGGTCCCTCCCCATACTCGCATTCCCTACATTGCTTCTCAGTGGCTGTGGCACTCCCCCAGTCCCCTGATCCCCTCTGCTTCGCCCCTCTCTGCGTCGCGCGCTCCCCTCCGGTCTGCTCTACACCTCTGTGTCTGCTTCACCCCCTCTTGTCATGTGGCATGTCCCTTCCCCTCAGCTCTACACAGATCCGGGATGGGCGGCCGGCTGGATCGGTGGTTGTTGCATGGAGGAAGGCGGTGGGAGAGGGAGACACGATGAGAGCTTGGGCTGAGGCGGGAGTGCTTAGGACGGCGGCTCAGGCGGCGGGGGGAGGGGCCAAGGCGACGGTGGTGCCGACGCTCTGGGCCGTTCGGCTACTTCAAGAGCATCGACAGCCACAGGAGGTATGAACTATTGTAGCTTAGTAGCGTATTTACTTTTTTGTTGTTGGAAATTGGAAAATCAGTTGAACCGACCTTACTAGCCCCCTCCGCTAAAATTTACTAACCGGTAATGTGAACCCTGATCCAAAACACGCGCGACCGCAACCCAGCCCTCTTAGCAGCAGCAGCAGCTCACTAGCTAGGCTCTGTCGACTTTGGGATCATGCTGTGGCCTTTTCAGATAAAGTTTGGAAAGAATTGATCACCACCAACTTACCTAGCTGCCTGCTGCCACGGTAGCGTATGGGGCAACCCTGTTTGGCTGGTCGGGTCGGTTGAGTGTGTATATAAGGATGTGTGCGCTGGGCTTGCATGACAAGCAGGCAGGCGTACCATGCCAGTGGTGTGAGCGAGCTATATAGGCAGAGGCAGTTAGTTGGAGCGAGCTTAAGAGGGCGATCACATGGAACTTGCCGGGAAATGGAGGAAGGTGATGCCTTACATGGCCATGGTCTTCCTCCAGTTCGGCTTCGCCGGGATGTTCCTCATCTCGGTTGCGTCGCTGCGGCAGGGCATGAGCCACTACGTCCTCGTCGTCTACCGGAATGCGGTGGCCGCCGTCGTCATGGCGCCCTTCGCGCTCTGGTTTGAAAGGTCGATCCATGCATCCCTTCTCTTATTGACCTAATTAATTGCTGACGACGTTTATATCTTCACGGGGATAGCATGTTGTTATGCATGTTCATGCTTAACTATGGTTAAGTCAAATTAGTCACTGATCTAGTGTCCTTTTACATTTGAATGTTTTTTAAATGGTTCTAAAGTTGTCTGTTTAATTGTTTAGCCAAAGATGTCCTAAATTGGATAAGTCCTAGGTTTAAGATTAGCTTATATATATTTTATTTACACGCAATTAAGGGAACAACACTAAGTTTCCTGACAAATCATACCATTACATTTTTGTCAGGCTCTCAGATATTCATTTTTATCACTTAACTGATGTTGACTAATTTGAATAAAAATAATTAAGTATATGATCGTGAATCACCAAATCAAAGTGAAAGCTTTTATAATAAAGTTATTCCTCTTTCTCCCTCAAGAGAAAGACTAAAAGTAATGAATTACAATATACTACCCTATTCCTCTTTTTATTATAATATCTGAATAATTACATTAGTTCAAGTGGCACAAACTAAGATACAGGAATGCAAATGAACATTTTTGAATTCGCACATATACTTGTACCACTGCTGTTTGGACTCCAAACATTTTTTATTTTGTATAGCTATTCATAATCTTATATATATATATATATATATATATATATATATATATATATATAAAGGGCATTTGGGTGCTAACATGATAATGCCGCTTTGGATCGTTAGATCTGTGCCCTACGGCCTGGATCCTTGAAGGTGGAAGCTCCCAATCCACTTATGCAATTTTGCGAAAACCCCCCGCCTCCTAATCTTTTTTTTCTTCTCACCGCCTCAACCCCCATCTCTCCGTACCGTCTGAACTTCCTTCGCCCTAGACGACTCACGGCCGCAGGGTTAGGGTTAGGCGATACGGGCGGCCTCCCTCCGAGCTGGCCTCCTCCCCGAGCCTCACCGCCGCCCTTCGGCCTGGCCACCTCCCCAAGCTTCTTCCCCCAGCGTCGTCTCCCTCCGACCCAGCCTCCTCCCCTCGTGTCGACGCCCTCCGTCCCAGCCTCCTCCCCGAGCTTCTTCCCCCAGCGCCGCCGCCCTCCGACCCGGTGTGCTCCCCGAATGTCGACAACCTCCGAGCTGGCCTCCTCCCCGAGCCTCGTCACGGCCATCCTCCGACCTGGTTTGCTCCCCGAGCGCCGACGCCGTCCGAGCCGGCCTCCTCCCCGAGCATCGACGCCCTCTGACCCAGCCTCGGGGAGGAGGCTGATGCCCTCCGAGCCGGCCTCCTCCCCGAGCATCACCGCCCTCTGACCCGGTCTGCTAAAATTTGAGCCACCGCCATCTGACCCAGCCTTTTCCCCAAGACCCCCTCCACCTCTGGAAGCCCCGCTGCCACGTTCTTCCCCAAGCAAATTTCTATGCATGTATGTGTATAAAGGAAACTATTTGTGAATCAAAATTCTATGGAGTTCCATGAATTGCCGATTTCAATCATATCTGTTAATGCAATTTCTGTGGTGGATGGTGCCTGCATGTGTATAAAGAATGTGTGTGATGGATGTTGGAACTGTTACATTCTATCTGAATCTTTGAAATGTAAGTTATTGCCAAGAGTGTCTTCGGTGACAGTGCAACTACATGTGCAGCTGGATCTGCACAATAAACCAAGTGACCTGCAACTGGGGACAAAATAAAATTCATCCAACAGGCAAAGCTTGCATCAAGTTGGCAGGGATCCAGACCCCTATGAGCAAGTGATGAATATCATGGGAAAGACATTGTCTCCTTTACTAGAAAATAACTTTGTTCACTGCTTTATCTTTTGTTCATAGAACCAAAGTGCTTTGCTCCAATAATAGAAATGGCCATTAACATCACACAGAAGAGCAGTTGCTTCTTACCACAACAACCATGTACATCAGGATGAATTTGACAAAACCATGCAAGAAATGCCCATTTCTAATGACAAGAGCATATTCACTGCAGAGAATACACATAATAACTTACAATATACTCTTAGCTCTCAAGTTATAGAATCTGAAAATCTTGTTTTCTTAAGAGAATATTCACTGTGGAGAATACAAACTTGAACTAATAGTGTAAAACTGTTTCAATGCTTCCTTAAAAATTAGCTTCAATGCTTCAATGCTTCTCTGTTTTCAAGTTGTCAGGATTTGAGACAAATTCTATCTGTCTCAGGCTTCTCGGCTGTTTTTAGGTTCTACACACACACACACACACAACATTCTTAGGTTTCACACCACTGATCAAACATCACTTTTCTTAACCCTCAATACACAGCTTCAAACTTCCAAACCTCTGATCAAATTAGCCTCAATGTAAAACCTCAATGCACTTTTCTTAACCCTCACTGTAAAACCTCTAATCAAACAACACTTTTCTTAACCCTCAATGCACAACTTCAATGTAAAACTAGTTTTGAAACTCTGCTCAAATAAGCCTGAACAGTTTCTAAGGTTTCTCAGGTTTCCAAAGCATTCTCAGGTTTCTCAGGCTTTCACACCAAAGCTTTCTCACACCAAAGGATTCTCACACCAAAGCATTCTCAGGTTGATTATTCAATCTTGAATAATCAAAACAAATTCAAACTCGGGGAACTGATCAATTGCAAATTCATTCAACAAACAACCAGAATCTCACATACTAAGGTTCACAGGCCTGATACATTTAGCAGAGCATACACAATAAACCAGAATCTCACATACATGCAACTTCCACCACAAAAACTGGAGTAACAAATACAATTGGGATCAACAATTCTGGGAGCGGTGGCGCTCGGGGAGGAGGCCGGCTCGGACGGCGTCAACGCTCAGGGAGGAGACCAGGTCAGAGGGCAGCGGTGGGGCTCGGGGAGGAGGCCAGCTCGGAGGTCATCGACGCTCGGGGAGCACACCGGGTCGGAGAGCGAAGGCGCTTGGGGAAGAAGCTCTGGGAGGACGCCGGGTCGGAGGGCGTCGATGCTCGGGGAGGAGGCCGGCTCGGACGGCGTCGGCGCTCGAGGAGCAGACCAGGTCGGAGGGTGACCGTGGCGGGGCTCGGGGAGGAGGCCAACTCGGAGGCTGTCGACGCTCGGGGAGAACACCGGGCCTGAGGGGGCGGCGCTGGGGGAAGAAGCTCGGGGAGGTGGCCGGGTCGGAGGGCGTCGACGCGCGGGGAGGAGGCTGGGTCGGAGGGAGGCGGCGCTGGGGGAGAAGCTCAGGGAGGTGGCCAGGCCGGAGGGTGGAGGCGAGGCTCGGGGAGGAGGCCAGCTCGGAGGGAGGCCGTCCGTATCGCGTAACCCTAACCCTGCGGCCGTGAGTTGTCTGGGGCGAAGGAAGTTCAGACGGCACAGAGAGATGGGGGTTGAGGCGGTGAGAAGAAAAAAAAGATTGGGAGGCGGGGGGTTTTCGCAAAATTGCATAAGTGAATTGACAGCTTCCACCTTCAAGGATCCATGCCGTATGGCGCAGATCTAACGATCCACCCAAATGCCCATTAGCATGTTAGCACCCAAATGCTCATTAGCACTAGATATGTTCCCTATATACTTATATATATATGTATACTTATATGTATGTATGTATATATATATGTATGTATATGTATGTATACTTATGTATGTATGTATGTATGTATGTATGTATGTATGTATGTATGTATGTATACTTATATATATTTATATACTAGTTAGAGACCCGTTCGTTGCAACGGAGTCATAAAAATAATGAGATGGAACTTACTGTCTGACTAACTTCACACATCAAACATTGGAGAGCAAGCGACAGAGAGAGAAGACTGGCTAGAATACGCGAGGAGATGGAAAAAGTGGAGGGGGTGGGCGGTTGTATCCTGAGAGAGAGAGGAGGAGAGAGACGAATAGTCCAGATCAAATTGGATGGCTGAGAAGAGAGGAGTGAGGACGGACCAACCACCAACTCCTTCTTTTATAATAGTAAAGATACTTATATATAGTTTGAACTACTTTACAAACTAGTTCATATACTTAAAGTGATAAAAGAGTATGTTAAGTTCGTTTAGATGGTATATTATAAGTGCAAAGAAATATAGTCGGGTGTAGAAATGTATTTTTCACACACACACACACACACACACACACACACACACATATATATATATATATATAGGAAAAATACATTCTACACCCGGGTGTAGTTACACCCACCTCTAATATACCACCTAAATAAACTTGAAATACTCCTTTATCACTTTAGGTACATTTGTATACTAATTATAAGATACTCCAATGTGAACCACACGAAAAACTTGTAAAAGAGTTCATAGTTTTTAGCGTATTTTGTAAATACCCTTATATACGCACATAAAATGGAGTATGTCGAAAAAATATACATACCACTTCTGAAAAATTGTTCATACCACCTAGATGGTCTTAAATACTTGTATACTACACGTATATACCCTCCGTTACGCGAGATACTCCCTACATTGCGAGATACGATATAGGGTGTAACTACACCGGTGTAGAAAAGAGGCTTCCTATATATATATATATATATATATATATATATATATATATATATATATATATATATATATATATATATAAAATATAATATAATATAATTATATGTTGAAGGGGAACTAAACATAGAGTTATGCCACCAAGTTCCAAAATAGAAAAGGAAGAAGTAAAAAATAGGATAACATATAGTACTACCTTCTCCCACATTTTATCCTTTTTTGTAGGGTCCGTCGAAACTTGTTAAGCTGACCATTCAGTAAATATAAGTTTTCATCACAAGACTCGTATAGCTGCACATAGAGCTACCTTAAAATACAGGTGCAGATTAATCGAAAGTAAAGTAAGACCACATCTATATGGAAAGTATATATCCAACCTACTACATAGGTTCCATACATGCTTTTTTACATTGGATTAATTCCTCTAACATTACTTTGAGGATTGAAGAAATGCTGCAGCTAATTATTCCCGAACATACTCGATTTTTCGGATAGGAGAATTGTGAAACAAATGAAACATAATGTATGACCATATACAAACTGACATGATCACAAGGATAGATTAAAGTTTGCCAGATGGATCTTCCAAAAAAAAATCCAAAGTAGAATATTTCTTGAGCCTCATCTTGTCCACGTGTCCTGTATAAGCCAAGTTGCATAACTCCTGTTTTATTTTCCCTCAACCAGCTTTGCAAGAATCTTATGATAGTCATGAGCAGTGCTATAGGTACAATAGAATTAATATCTACTGTTACAAAAATGCTACCACTAGGAACAAAATTGAGTAACAAAATCTGGAAAATTTTGGAAAAGGTAATTAAATTTGCTGTTTCAGTTACTGATGAAACAAAGCTTCATATAATAACAATATCGATCAAGTAGATGTAAAGGAGAGACAAAACTTTCGGCGGCGGTCATAAAAGCGTTCATTCTATCAGTTAGCACTACAGACCATTCAGAAACAACTAAAAAAACCTGGCGCTTCTCCTTGTCTGTCGTTGTCAACTCTTTCTTCGACAAAACTCCAGATAAATAAAGGAACGAACGCGACTTCTTGTCCCTTAATTAACAGTATTTACTTTTTGCATGACAGGAAAACGAGGCCCAAAATGACCCTCTCGTTGTTCTTCAAGATTCTCGCTCTGGGACTACTGGAGTAACGATCCATTAACACAATTACATTTTGTTGGTGGTTCATCTCTTTAATCCATTCTCATAATTATCTGTTAAATTATTCAAGGCCTGTGCTTGACCAAAACTTCTTCTACATGGGAGCCAACAACACGTCGGCAAGCTTCTCCGCATCGCTCACCAACATATTGCCCGCTGTAACATTTGTAAATGCGATCATACTCAGGTAAAGCTCCAATTTCCTCCCAAAAAAGGGTAAAGCTCAATCTATCAGTTTCAAAATTAAGATCTATACGAGTTCATCTCCATTCTCCAGTGTATTAGAACAGATCGTATGCATAAAAGCCCCTATTTTCTTAGAAAAAAAAATACAACGCCCCAATGTAAGTTGCTAATTTCTTGCCCAACATGATAAGGATGGAGAGAATAAACATAAAGGAACGACGGAGTAAGGCCAAGATTGCCGGCACATTGATAACAGTCGGGGGAGCGCTGCTCATGATACTTTTCAAGGGACCTATAGTCAACTTCCCATGGACCAAGCACGTCAGCCACACCGTCTCTGACCATGGTGGCCACAACAGCGGCCACTGGCTCATGGGCATCTTCATGATCATGTTAAGCTGCTTCTGCTGGTCTGCCTTCTTCATACTCCAAGTAACCAACTATTACACTCTTGGTTTCGATGCTTGCATGCTATTTTATTTCTATTGTAGATACAATATTTCTAAAATATAACTTCATATATCCTGAAGCATGTGTGGTTACCGACGTATGCGACAATCACTTGCTATTTTCAGTCACACACATTGAGGACTTACCCGGCGGAGCTATCTCTAACCACATTGATATGTTCCATGGGCGTAGCGCAGACTGGGGCGGTCGCCCTGGTCATGGAGCGTAACACCAAGGCTTGGTCGATCGGGTTTGACATGAGGCTGTTCACGGCTGTCTACTCCGTAAGTTATACGATCCTCTTGCCATTAATTTGGCTAAATCACATTGTCGTCAGTTGAAATCAAGCCCTACTTTTGTATATTGGTACTATATATAATGGTTGGTAACTCTCTTGCAGGGAATAATGTGTTCTGGGGTTGCTTTCTATGTGCAAGGGATAGTGATCAAGGAGAGGGGGCCAGTATTTGTCACTGCTTTTAGCCCTCTCTGCATGATCATAGTGACTGTGCTAGGCTCATTCATTCTTTCTGAGGTGATCACCTTGGGAAGGTATATATATGTTTACTCCGATAATTTACATTCTCTTGTTGATGGCTAATTGCAAAAGCACAGGAGTAACATCTCATTAATTTGTTTACAAACAGGGTGCTTGGTGCAGTAGTTATTGTGGTTGGCCTCTATGCTCTCATCTGGGGCAAGAGCAAGGACCATGTGAATCAAATTGATCAAGACGACAATTTTGAGAAGCACAAAACTTTTGAGCTACCGTTCTCTACTACTAACGTTAACAAAGCAAGCAATGTTAATCACATTTAACAGTTACTAATCCAGCATCAAGGAAAACTTTAGGAAATTAATTTACTACATGGTGGCTCGGTGTATCTCCCGATGTTTTACTATTTTGTTTCCTTGGCTATGCATGTATCCCGCGCATTCATCTAAGGCTAGCTTTATATGCTGTCGTCTAATTGCTGTGCAAGATGTAATTTTAGGCTATCACCCATTCTACATATCCAGGGAACTGTAAAATACAACTACAAGTTTTTGTTGAGATATACCAAGTGATCATGCATGAAAAGCTTTCCACGTATTTACTTCTGCTAATTCACAACATATAGCTCCTTCCCTACTGTTTCTCCACCACGCACACAAGCGCACGCGCGCGCACACACATATATGTGTGTGTATGTATGAAACCTATTCCGTACTCGCAGAAGTACATTCTCCCACATTCAATATACCACTTAAATGAATATATTATTCCTCTTTATCACTTTTGGTATACTTAAATATTTTTTCTAAGATACTCCAATGCGACTTGATTGAAAAATTTTATCGGAATCCTTTATTTTTGCTATATATTTTTTCATATATAAAAGGAATATATACTCAAATTATGCAATACAAGTAGATTTTTACGAAATTTTTTTATGGAACTCACTTTGGAGTATATTATAATTATTATTAGAGTATGCTCAAATAAACAGAGGTATAACAACGCTGTTAAAGCTATATAAGAGAAGTGGAGTACGTACTCTTAGGAGTATGGAACCATTTTCCTATATATATGTATACACACACATATACATACATAAATACATACATACGTACGTATGTATGTATGTATGTATGTATATATAGGAAAATGGTTCTATTCTTCTGGGAGTATGTACTCCCACTTCTATTATACATCTTTAATGGTATTGTTATACCTCTTTATCTATTTGAACATACTCTAATAATAATAATTATAAGATACTCCAAAATAAGTTTCATGAAAAATTTTATCAAATCTATTTTTTATAGCATAATTTGTGTATGTACTCTTTTTATAGATGAAAAAGTGTATATAGCAAAAACAAAGGTTCCAATGAAAATTTTCAACCAAGTCGTACTAAAGTATCTTAGAATTAGTATTTAAATATACCAAAAGTGATAAAGAGATATAAAATATTTGTTTAAGTGGTATATTAGAAGTAGAAGTATGTACTTGTAGGACTACGAAAAAGGCTTCATATATATAGACTAGGGGTGAAAACGGATCGGATATGGACGGATAATGTCTCTACCATATTTGTTTTCATATTCTTTTTTGGATACGGATACGGATAACTCGAATACGAATACAAATACGAATAATATCGAATACAGATACGGATTGAATATGAATCGAAACGAATACGGTTACGAATATTTATCGGAACATGAAAACCCCTTAAACTATACATCCAAAATTAACAAAAATACGTAAATAGTTCATCTTGTCAAAACATTCATGAAATCTAAACAAGCATAGTCTTTTCATCCACAATGAATATACCCAATAGTCGATCATAACATAACTACATAAGTAGCAACAACGTGTAATTCATGTAATACACATGATGACATGATAGCAATTTGAACAAGCATAAGAATATTTCATTCCTCTATTTCATCCACCAAGTCCTCCATGATAGCAATTTGAATAAGCATAAGAATACTAGGCTTACTGTATCCGTATCCGTATCCGGTTTCGTATACTAGGCTAAAATCCCGGATATCCAGTTTCAGACATCCGGATTATCCGTATCCGTATCCGTATTCGACGGATACTAGGTTTACCGATTCGTATCCATATCCGATAAAAAAATCCGTATCCGATCCGAGAACTATCCGAAAAAAATCCGATCCGACACAATCTGTCTCCGTCCGGATCCGGCGGAAACTATCCGATCCGTTTTCACCCCTAATATAGACATACACACACACATGGGTGTGCTGTTCTACGCATGCGCGTACTGTGCATGTCGGAAAGTTACTATCACGCATGTGTGAAGTTACTGTCAAATACATGTAGAGTTACTACAAATTTTGTAGTGTTACAACTGGCAGTAACTTTTCAGCGTGCATTATACACCTACACGTAGATATATATATATATATATATATATATATATATATATATATATATATATATATGTGGGAACGATCTAGTGCTAATGCCTATTTGGGTGCTAACATGCTAATGCCGCTCAGGATCGTTAGATCTGACCCCTACGGTCTGGATCCTTAAGGGTGGAAGCACACAATCCACTTATGCAAATTTGTAACAGATAGACCCGTTTATTATGAACTAAATACCCGTTTACATGAATGATCATGGAGTAGTTACAGCTGATTTTGCGTTTGCATGGTTGTATGGTAGGTGCCCTGAAAAACGCAGACGGTAGGTATGTATAAGTTATAGAATACTCCTGATACCAAAGACAACCATAAGGATAAACATTTTAATTGGGATACTAATGCATATTGGCATGGAAATTTATTAGATAACCACGCCAACACAAGCGGGAAAACACAGAGATGAAAACCCAGTTGTTGTGCAGAGCGAAAGAATCTGTACCCTTTCACACATACGTGGTTTTTGCAATGGTTATTAACAATTTTTCCACTTGAATGTGGTTTCTGTAACTACTCCAAATTTTTAATACATACAGGGTATTTTTATTTCAGCAAAAGATCACTATAAAGTCTAAACTACAAATTACAATGTCATGGACAGTTACATATCCCAAATTTTGAAATGCAGTCCACTTTTATATATTCAATAATTGACAAGATACTACATTTTGGATTACTATATACTTCTTTCTGAAGGAAAATTATAAGGAAATTCAGCAGTATATATACTTGTTGATAACCGATATTGTACTCCATATACTCTTTTTCCTGTCATACAGATGGATATCCGAGTATGCGTATTGTATTCACTTTATGAATAAGTGGGAGTATATAATGCGTTTATGGAGTATGTGCATATTTTTTTATAAATGGGAGTATCTGCGTGGAGGGGAGTATCTGCACGGAGTATGTGCATAACGCATACAGAAAACTGATGTATGTATTATCTAATTAAATTCAAGGTCAATTCTAAGTCCTCTTTGTACTTTGTAAAACTTAATAGTGTTAGATATTGATCTAAAGGCCAAACGGCCGAGAAGGGAGGAACGTGGGGAAACCCACGTTCCACGGGTTTTCAGCGCCCTGATCGGGGGTGCCTAACCAACTCATGGTTACGGTCCCCCGTTGCAACAGCGCAATATAAACAGAAGGGTTCTGGCCTCTCCCGATGACGGGTTCCCGTGAGAGTCACAGACCCCAAACAAACCCTAAAGTGAACCGATCTACTCGTGCTGTGAAGCAACGGGAAGACCGTCGCCGCCGCTGCTACAGGACGTCGCCGGCGACTCTCCGGACGACCTTCACCGACTCTTCCTCACGCCTGCATCACGCAGGCACGGGTCTTCACTCATGGCGTTCATCGGCGACCGTAAGTTTTTCCCCTCGATCTAATGACCCACTAGGTGTTCTAGTGCTAGACCATGCAGAATATATTTCAACATTTGGTATCAGAGCGCTGCTAGTCTCTCTAGAACCCTAGTCCTCTGATGTTTCGTATAGAATGTTAGAAGGAGGGGAATCAAAATATTCAAGCAAACCCCAAAGTTTCTTCCCCATTTTTTTGGATGAACCCGCACTGTAGAAACCCCAAATCATGATGAACACTGAAGATATTTTCCCCAAATCACCGAATCAATCAAATTTTTCGGATCGAATGGGTACTTACGCCGGGCGTTTGATCGTCATCGGTGCTCTGCCGCTGCCGCCGCCGGCCGGCGTCGCCATCGCTGCGCCACCGCCGCCGCTGCCGACGCCCGCGGCGCGCCGCCGAGAGCCCTTCGCCACTGCGCCGGCGCCCCCGGGCATCGCCTTCGCTCGCCGCCGCCGCCTCACCCATGCGCATGCCGCCGAGCCGAGCTGCAGCCGCCGCCGCCGCCGCCCGCCCTCACCCATGCGCGCGGGCCGGGCTGCAGCCGCCGGGCCGCCGCCACCTTGCCCTCGCCCATGCGGGCCGGGCCTTCTTCTTTGCCGCCGCCTCATGTGTAGCAAGCCGCCGTCGCCTCCGTTTTTCTCGGGAGGGCCGAATGCCCCTAGGTTTTTGACTGCTCCTTCTTTTGGTCTGGGCGGCACGCGATTTGAGCCATCCATCTAATGAACGGCTGTGATGCGCAGGGGGGGAGGCGGGGTTTTGGGCGGGTGGTTTGTGTTGTTGGTTGGGCCCAACAAAGACTTATTATTATTTTTCAGTGTATTTTTCATGGTATATCTCATGTATAATTTATAATTATTTGATGTATATCATAAATAAAAAAATACTGGATAATGTATTTAAGCTGCTGAAAATTATTATGCTATTCCGCTGCCTGATGTTATGTCCCTAATTGAATGAAACCAACGAGAAATTCGATTAGAGAGTTATGTTTATTTTTTCATGCTATTACCTTTTGACCAACGTTAATTGTAATTGCATGATTCATTATGTTTGTTATGTTTTATTTTCACATGCTATTACCTTTTGACCAACGTTAATTGTAATTGCATGTGTATGAATTATGTTAAATTTTTCGTTTCTGCCCAACGGTGATGCGAAAAATTCTTATGAGCATGTTGTTAACCATACCAACGTAAGGTTAACATTCATGCAAATTAATTATACATTTTCCTAATGAAAATTTTAAATTTTTCAACTGCTACTGTTTCCGCTCAAGTTAATGCAATTGAGCCACTTAACGGCAGCAATTTCCAAAAATAGAAATTTGCACTTATGACGACCTTCCAGCTCATGGATCTGGACTACGCATTCAGGTTCGATGAACCAGTCGCTCCTAATGAAGGGAGGATGATTTGATGACAAAATGAAGGAATACAAAGCTAATCTTTGAAAAGTGGGATCGGTCTAACCGCATTTCACTAGCTGTAATGAAAAACTCCATCAATGAAGCTATTAGGGGAGCAATCCCTGAAAAGGAAAAAGTGAAGGAGTACTTGTCCTCCATAGAGGATCATTTTAAAGGATCTTCTAAAGTTTATGCTACGACGCTGATGCACAGACTCATGAACACTAAGTACAATGGTACTGGTAATGTCCGTGAGCACATTATGACCATAATTAACATTGCTGCCAGACTTAAGACAATGGACATGGAAATTTCTGACGGTTTTGTTGTCCATTACATTATGATGTCTCTTCCTAAGCAATATGAAGCTTTTAAGGTGAACTATAACACTATTAAAGACAAGTGGACAATGAGCGAGTTGATCGCTAATGTCTCTCAGGAAGAGGAGAGGATCAAAGCTGAGGGATCTAATGATTTTGTGAATCACATCAACTCCTCAAATACAACTGGTCCTTTTAGAAACAGAGGTGGCTATAAAGGAAAGGGAAAGAAGGAGCAAGCATATTCCCCTTATAAGAAGTCACAGCATCCACAACACCCTAAAGCGCCTAAAACGCTTGTGTCCCGGAAGCTCAAGTGGACGAAGAAAATGATGAGTGCCATTTGTGTCTACCAAAGGACCACTTCAAAGATAATCGCCCGGATGGCTAAAATGGCTAGCCAAGAAAGGTACTTATGAAATTACTTTTGTTGATGAAGCATTTTATGCTGATTTTCCTATAAACTCTTGGTGGATTGATTCTGGTGCCACTGTGCATGTTACGAATTCCTTGCATGGATTCCATATGTTGACAAGTCTCAGAGGGGAAAGAAGCCTAAGAGTGGCTAATGGGATGGAAGCCAAAATTGAAGCTATTGGATTTGTTTCTTTAGTCTTGAATAATGGCTTTGTAATGAGACTTAATGATGTTCTTTATGTTCCCTCGATGAGAAGAAACTTAATTTCTGTTTCATTATTAGATAATGATGGATATTCTTGTAATTTTGGACACGGAAAGTGTTTGGTTTATTTTAATAATGATAATGTTGGCCGTGCCATCCGACACGACAAACTTTACATGTTATCCCTGCAAGATTCTCTTATATCCATGAATGTATGTGATGTGAATAAAAAACGCAAGAGAATTGATGAGACTTCGTCGAAATTGTGGCACTGTCGTTTGGGCCACATTTCGAGGGGGAGAATTGAACGTCTCATTAAAGAAGAAATTCTCCACCCTTTAGACTTTAGTGATTCGGATGATCATTGCCTTGATTGCATCAAAGGCAAGTATGTAAAGAAAATAAAGAAAGGTGCTACTCGAAGCACAGGGATTTTAGAATTAATTCACACTGACATATGTGGTCCTTTCCCTGTGACATCAGTAGATGGTTATGATTCTTTTATTACGTTCACTGATGATTACTCACGTTATGGCTATATCTATCCTATTAAAGAGAGATCGGAAGCACTTGATAAATTTAAAATATTTAAGGTCAAGTTGAAAATCAGCATGTCTAAAGATTAAAGTAGTGCGCTCGGATCGTGGGGGAGAGTATTATGGGCGACACGCAACTTATGGACAGATTCCTGGTCCTTTTGCCAGGTTCTTACAAGAAAATGGTATAGTCGCCCAATACTCAATGCCCGGAGATCCTCAGCAAAATGGAGTAGCGGAAAGAAGAAACCGTACTCTTATGGATATGGTTCGAAGTATGTTGAGCTACTCCACTTTGCCTGTAAAGTTATGGATGGAAGCATTAAAAACTGCTGCACACATACTCAATCGGGTTCCCAAGAAATCGGTCGAAAACACCCTATGAATTATGGACCGGGAGAAAACCAAGTTTGAACTACCTCCATGTGTGGGGTTGTGCAATGAAGCTAAAGTATTTAACCCACAAATTGGGAAATTAGATCCTAAGACTGTGAGTTGCCATTTTATTGGCTACCCTGACAGATCTAAAGGCTACCGATTCTATTGTCCAGATCGTACCACGAAATTTGTAGAAACAAGGCACGCTGTGTTCTTGGAAAATGATGGCATTAGTGGTGATTTGGAACCTAGGAAAATTGATCTTGAGGAGAAGCGGATGTATGTTGCTTCGCCGCTAATCCGACAGATTGATTTTCCTATGCCCCAAGTGGTTGTGCCCACAGTTGATCCTGTAGTTGCAACTCCTGTTGCGTCTCCGATTAATCGTGGCTACTCATACATTGAGGGCTCTGAAAGCACAAGTGTTGTACCTAATGATGAGCCTTCACAGCCCTCTGTGACAATTAATGAATAACCTAATGAGCCTGCTAATATACCATCGGAGATCGAGCGAGTGAGGAGATCTCGCTATCCCAAGTGATTATGAGGTTTACTTGAATGAAGATGATCTTGGAAAGGAGGATGATCCTAGCTCTTATAAAGAAGCTATGAAGAGTAAGGATTCATCTAAGTGGCTAGATGCCATGAAAGATGAAATTAAGTCTATGGGCGATAACGATGTATGGGACTTAGTAGAAATTCCTAACGGAGCCAAAACAGTAGGCTGCAAATGGGTCTACAAAACAAAGCGTGACTCCAAAGGGAATATCGAAAGGTTTAAGGCGAGACTTGTAGCAAAAGGATTTACACAAAGAGAAGGCATTGACTATAATGAAACCTTTTCTCCTGTCTCGACTAAAGATTCATTTAGAATCATAATGGCACTTACAGCACATTTTGATTTAGAGTTGCACCAAATGGATGTTAAGACTGCATTCTTGAATGGAGATTTGTATGAGGACGTTTACATGACACAACCGGAAGGTTTTGTTTTGGAAGACGAGAAACATTTGGGATGCAAGCTAAAGAAATCCATATATGGCCTGAAGTAAGCTTCTAGGCAATGGTACCTTAAGTTCGATGAAGTCATAAGGAATTTTGGATTTAAGGAGAATGATGTTGATAATTGCACATATGTTAAGTTCAAAGGGAGTAATTACACCTTCTTAATTATTTATGTGGACGATATATTATTGGCCAGCAGCAGTGTGGACATGCTGCGGGAAACTAAAAGTTTTCTCTTGTCCAATTTTGACATGAAGGATCTCGGTGAAGCATCTTATGTTCTTGGTATTGAAATTCACCGAGATAGGTCCAAAGGAACATTAGGTTTATCACAAAAGGCATACATTGACAGTACTAAAGAGATACAATATGCATAAATGCTCCTACTTTGCTCCTATTGTTAAGGGCGATAAGTTTGGGAAATTTCAATGCCCAAAGAATGACTATGAATCGATCGATGAAGGTCATGCAACCTCATTGTCGGAAGTATCATGTATGCTCAAGTATGTACATACGATTTAGCTTTTGTTACCGGATGCTTGGCGGATATCGGTCAAATCCAGACCGGACCACCGGAAAGCCGTTAAGAAAGTCTGCGCTATATGCAAGGCACTAAAGGTCACATGCTCACATACGTAAAGAGCGATAACCTTGAGGTTGTCGGTTTTTCGATGCTGATTTTATGGGTGTAAAGACACCAAGAAGTCCACATCGGTTATATTTTCACCCTCGCAGAGCAGCAATTTCATGGAAAAGTGTAAAACAAACACTTACTGCATCGTCGACAATGCAGGCTGAATTTGTGGCATGTTATGAGGCTACCGGGCATGCTGTATGGCTTAAGAACTTTATCCCGGGATTGAGAGTGGTAGATAGCATTTCTAGACCACTCATTCTGTACTGCGATAATCAACCCGTAGTTTTCTATTCAAGTAACAACAAGTCGAGTGCGGCTGCCAAGCACATTGACATAAAGTATCATGTTGTGAAAGATAGAGTCCAGGATCAAACAATTAAGATTGAGCATATTGGAACTAAATTTATGCTTGCGGATCCGCTCACAAAAGGCTTACCACCCAATATTTTTTGTAATCATGTTGCCGGCATGGGTTTATTGGAGAGCCTATGATCCTGGAATAAGAGGACCATATAAAGTAACCAACTCCCATGAAGTGTTATGTATCCGATCGATATAAAATGGAGCACTATAAGTACTGATGTCCAGCCGTACTTAATTGACAGTTGTGACGCATTACTTTGGTGTAAATTTTTATTGAGAAAGGGCTTATGATGTTTAGCCTTACGATCAAGGGGGAGAATGTTAGATATTGATCTAAAGGCCAAACGGCCGAGAAGGGAGGAACGTGGGGAAACCCACGTTCCACGGGTTTTCAGCGCCCTGATCGGGGGTGCCTAACCAACTCATGGTTACGGTCCCCCGTTGCAACAGCGCAATATAAACAGAAGGGTTCTGGCCTCTCCCGATGACGGGTTCCGCCGAGTCACGCACCCAAACAAACCCTAAAGTGAACCGATCTACTCGTGCTGTTAAGCAACGGGAAGACCGTCGCCGCCGCTGCTACAGGACGTCGCCGGCGACTCTCCGGACGACTTTCACCGACTCTTCCTCACGCCTGCATCACGCAGGCACGGGTCTTCACTCATAGCGTTCATCGGCGACCGTAAGTTTTTCCCCTCGATCTAATGACCCTCTAGGTGTTCTAGTGCTAGACCATGCAGAATATATTTCAACAAATAGTACATATATGAGTTACACAAAAGACGTATGTACTTTAGAAGTGGTATTGTCACATACATGACAATTGGTATCAAATACTGATATCAATTCCGACGGCCGTCCAGAAATCTAGTATCATTTTGCCTTGCCAATGATTTAATTTATCCTGCCAAGGTATACCAATCCTTGCACCGATCAATCGTTCTTCCATCATGAGAATATACAAGAAACGTAAACAACTGGGTTTAGATCTGCACGTTTTGAATCCACAGAGAAGCAGTAGAGCATCAGCAATCAACAATACAAAAAAAAAATGGATTGGGACTTGCATGCATTGAGAAGATAAGACACTCGTACTCTCATACCATGACGTCTCGATCTCCATCCATCCATCTTCATGTGTTACGGTGATGCTCGATCGGCTGTCTGCCGCTAATGGGGAACTACAGATTGCAGGTACATTAACTGGTGGATCCTCGCATGAAGATACAAATCCTTACGCAAATTCACAAGCAACATTGCGTTCCGCATCGCCGTAGAGATACTCCACCGGCCTCGGCATCGCCGGCGCTGCCCTCGTTCCGCTGCGTCCGCCCATCACTACAGAGATACTCCTCTGGCCGTAGCGTTGCCAGCGCCGTCGTTGAGAACTGGAACTTGGTCGATTGTCCAAAATCCCGTATATTTATCTATTGATAGCGAAGCTCTCGAAAGATCGCTGAGATCCCGTACATGGCTGGTGTGCTAATTACTCGTGGATTGGATCGGGTCATCCTCACACCGTGACTTTCAACTCCGAATGGCTATATCTGGAGCGCGAATCTCACCTAGTCAGTAACGATGGATGTACAGGATATAATTACACCCAGTGTAATTAATATTTTCCTATATATATATATATATATATATATATATATATATATATATATATATATATATATATATATATATAGGAACGATATCTAGTACTATGCTCATTTGGGTGCTAACATGCTAATACCGCTCAGGATCATTAGATCTGTCCCTACGGCCTGGATCCTTGAGGGTGGAAGCACCCAATCCACTTATGCAAATTTGCCAAAACCCTTTTCCGCCCCCATCATTTTTTGTGAATTTCATCACGTCACGCCGCGCCCGTGCCAAACGAAGCCCATCAAACTCGAAAGAATTACCGTTCATTTTCACTAGAAAGAGGACTACGTCTTGCTAACCCAACTAGAGTAGTATGCTTCACCACAAAACCAATGCGGAAAACGTATAATTCCTTCTCAGAATCATAGGTCATAGTAATAGCTACTAATTCCGAATAAAATCTGTATACATCAACACGGACTAGAGCAGTAGGATCTCAATAGCAAGAACCAAGATATATAGTAGCACCAAAAAACCAAAAGAACAAGTCGTCAATCGATAATATGTGCACACCGCTAGCTAGAAGAATGCTAGTAGATAATGCCACATAAATCTAAAATGTAAAGCACAACGATGTACAACAACATCCGCAGGCACTAACTAATCCCAGTATCCCACCAGCAACAAATCCAAAGAAAGAATCCACCATACTAGTAGTAGTAGGCTAATAAACAAAGGAATTGATCCCCAATGGCGAATCGATCAACCCCCCTCCCTCCAAGGATCAAGATGTAAGAATGGATCAGAACCAGACTATGTAGGTGGTGGGCTGGAACGTGACGGAGGAGCTGCCGGGCGCGGGGATGGAGAGCGGGTACCTGATCTTGGTCTTGGGGGCGGGGACCTTGAAGGCCCAGACCTAGACCCTGAGCTTGGCATTGAGCTTGACGTCGACACTGAACTTGCCATCGGACTGCGGCGACCTGAAGTTGGTGGTGGTGATGTCGCCCTGGAGCGGCTGCTGGCCGTGGAACTGCGGGGTGACCTGGGTGGACGTCCACGGGGGAGATCAGAGGGAGATCAGGCGTCGCGCGAGGGAGATCAGAGGCGGAGAGTAAAAAATGACGCGGACGGCGGGGGGTTTTGGCAAATTTGCATAAGTGGATTGTGTGCTTCCACTCTTAAGGATCTAGACCGTAGGGGTTAGATCTAACAATCCTGAGCGGCATTAGCATGTTAACACCTAAATAGGCATTAGCACTAGATACGTTCCCTATATGTATATATATGTATGTATATATATGTATATATGTATATATATATATATATATGAATGTATATATGTATGTATATGTATGTATATATGTATGTATATATATGTATATATATATATATGAAAATAATTTTATACTCCTAACAGTACGTACTCCCACTTCTTATATACTGATTAAATGAGATTGTTAACCTCTTTGTCTATTTGAGTATACTCCAAAGTGAGTTTCATGAAACTCCACTTTTTATAGCATAATTCGTGTATATACTTCTTTTATATATAAAAGGGGTATATAGCAAAAATAAAGGACTCCGATGAATTATTTCAACCAAATCACAATGGAGTATCTTAGAATTAGTATTTAAGTATACAAATAGTGAAAAATAAGTATAGCATGTTCGTTTAAATGATATATTGGAACTAGGAGTATGTACTCCCAGGAGTACAGAAAAGGCTACGTACATACATACGTAGAGAGAGAGAACATATGATGAGGACATCTCTATTACATATTCATCGTCCACTCCAAGTGTGCATGATAAGGTTCCGGAAGGTCCTATGACAAGAGCAAGAGCTAAGCTACTTCAACAACAGGTGCTTTTGTTTCTTAGAGATTCTTCTATTACGTTAGATGAGAATAACATACTACCTAATGCAAATATGTTATGTCTTCTTAGATTTAAAGTAACAGAAGATCAAGTGGAGAAGGACCAACCTCCCACGAGTCATGAGAAGGAGAGTCCATGCGGGCAAGGAGCTATGATATATGTGTCCAAGAATTTCTCAACCAACCAGCCATCAAATCAATGGAAGGCCACAAGATCACAGATCTCATGGCGTGCACAACATGTGGCCTGCGTGCCCAAAGGGTGACCGAGTCCATCTCAATTTCGGTCTTGTAATAGGATAGGGGCTTAGCCCGAAATTAAAAAAAACAGATTGCTAAATTTTAGGAATTGGATTAGGAAGCCTTGACCGAATAAGAGATTGATTCGGCCAAGATTTTCCTTGCGTGAGTTCGGGGAAACACTATAAAATCCAATTGTATCCCCTTTGTTTCAGACAGACTACGTTTGAGAAAAATCAATCTACTAAAGTTTGCTGAGCTTAGTAATACTGTCGAAGTTCCATAGGGAATTTGGAGTGTTCTCTTCAATCAAGATCGTTCAACCTTTCCGCTGGGAATTGGGTGCACGACATGATGGAGACGAGGTGTCCGATCTTTCGATGAGATTGATAACTATCGATTTTGGTAGAGGTGACTCTCATGATCCGACTATAACCGTACGACGACGTTTGCACCTTAGCAATCGTTGAACCAACTACGGGTGTTATTGACTCCGCTAGAAGCACGATCAACCTGAACACGAAGTTCAATCCCTGCAAGCAATCGAAGAACTAGCAAGAATAAGATATAGACAATCTGATATTGCAAATAAAATTGAAGTGTAGATGGCAAGCAAAACAAAGTTGGGATTCCGAAGCTGTCTTGACAGTGGTCATCCGACACAACTAAAGAACAGAAGTTTGCACAATGGCTAAACCTAAACTTAACGAAATCCAAGGAAACTAGAAGGGTGAAGCCTCCTTAAATAGGGGGGAAAGCCGCACAAAACTTAGAAACAAGGGGTGGTACTATTCATGGTACTGTTCATGTAAATAGTGCGGCTGTGAACAGTACGGGCCTAGAGAGGGGCTGCCTCCCAATTTGGCCTAAGCATTACAAGGCCCAATTTGGCCTAAACAGGTGACACAGCACCTTCTTTTAATGATTACGGTGCGCACAGAAGGAACATGGAAATGAAGCTTGATCCATTGGAAAGAGGACAAGAAAAGCTTTCCATCAAGTACTCGTAGAGCTCAAACGGACTCCGTATGTGAAAGTTATGCACATTTGAAGTTGGGACGTCAAGCTGAATCCGAATTGATCTGGAGGCCGAATTGGATTTCAAAACGTGTCCAAGTTGAACTCTTGCTTGAATTGGTACAAACGTGATGTGGGGCTGCAAATATGTATAGTTTCATCAATAGGTAGCATTATATTCTCATTTAAAATATGTTGAAGCTGAAGAAACAAATGCACCTTTAGTTCAATCTTAATATTGTGCGCTATGGTCACATGTGCTTGTGGCATGGTCACATCATCCTCCCCTTCTTGCAAGAAAATCGGCCTCGGTTTTAACATATGCGTAGCCTTACGTATTGCATGATCTTGATCATAAATCTTGGTACATGATAACAAACGCAACGAACTCTCATTATGTAATATCATAAGTACTTTATCAAACAAAGTAAAACCTTCTTGAAACGAGCTCACCTGATAATTTAAGTAATGTGTACGAGCTCTTGTAATTGGAACAACAACCATAGCAAATATGGTTGTATCCATAGGGTCATGTCCTCATCATCCTCCCCTTCTTGCAAACAAAGCCGTCATTGGCTTTTGATAAGCTGAAAATAGGGTAACAAAGAAGCCAAGGTGTATGCATGGTATATGTATATGTCATTCGTTTTAACAGTTCTTCGTTGCTGTATAATTAATGTTATAAAATAGTAGCGATCATAAAAGCTCATCATATTATTAACCCAAGAGTAATCATATATGTTAATGAGCAAATCAATATTTCTCATACAGTAATTATTGCAACTTGTTTTGCAAATGTAAGTGAAGTATTTATGCAATTCAAATCTTTGAAGTTGTAAACTTACAGTGCTAGCACATATGGGCAAAGCTACAACTTTTAGAATCAAACAAAGTTCATCCATATAATCATATCTCACTTGAGAAATAATAAATTTATCTAGCAAGGGTGAAAAGATTTGTATGTTCTTCCACAATTCATCATCTTTATTCAGATTGTCCATACTAGATTTAAAAAGAGATAAACACATATGCATTGGATGAGTACTAAATTTTACTTCCCTCTCATATTGAACAAGATTCGGCACACAAGAATTGTTGTCCCAAACAACAAGTTTCAATTCATCTATGTGATCGCAAGTTATGCATATTCGATATACAAGAAATTGATTTTCTACACCATAATCTCCAATCAAATTAAACGTATAACCAGGGGTGTAGGCACTAAATAAGGATTTCGAACATGCAAGTTCATAAACTTTCTCCATAGCATGTGACAATTTCATAGGTAGATCCAACATGAGGTAACATAACGAATTAGCTGGAGAAATTCTATCAAATACTTCCTTATGTGTAATTAATTCGACATGTGCAAAATTACGAGAATTTAGATCAACACATGGTTCATTCAAGTCAACACAAGGAATATCAAAAGATTGCACTACAGCAGGTATATACTCACAAGGTTGCTCTATGTCTTGCTGTAGGACCAAATCAGTACCTTTATCATCACCGTCCTCATCAGATACTGTAGGTACCTCAAACATCTTCTCTAATGGCATAAGATGCACCAGATCATCCTTCATCTTTTCAAGCATCTCGGCAGTATCTATAGATGGAGTAGGAGCCAAAACAATGTCAGCATTTTCAGTTACCTTAGGTTGCACCTCACTTGTGACCGTGGGTGGTGGAGGTACAAAGCATGTCGCAATTTCTTCTTCATCTCCTCCCATGTGTACATGTAGTGGAACTCGAGATTCGACCACCAATGTTGAACATCACCAATCAGCGCTGTCCTTGCCATGCTCATCTTCTCAAAAGGATCAAGATCGTGTCTTTCAAAGTAGCTATCCAACATAGTAACCCACAAGAAGTAGTCCGACGACGTACTCTCAGCGGTGAGTGGCAAGATGTATACCGGTAGTTGTTTCCCTGTGAGTTCAAACCTGCCCGCGATGACATCATAATCTACCCATTTTCTCAAGCCTGTCATTGTTAGTAGAAAACAAGGAAACAAATCACAAGTAAATGTTCCTATCAACTACTAGGATATGGAGGCTCAAATCAAGTCACGCATCTCTCAAGCTCTTACCAAATTCTTACAAGTTTTACCAAAGCAAACAGTGGTGCAACCGGTGGCTGGTTCATGATAAATCTGACTCAAGTGATGAGTAAAGCGATTGCAAGGAACAGTTCGACGTGATCTGCTTGGTTAGTATAAGGTGTAGCTTGGAAGGCTTGATATGTAGCAATGGAGAACAATCAATTAATTTCAGAATTTGCACAGAATTGAATTATAGTTCGTATCTAGCACTTAGCCTATGTTGCCGATCAACCAAGGATGGAAGAAGGCTAATCATAAGTGTATGTCAATGTATATGAGTGGTAAGTACAAGATAATTCAATTGAATGCAATCTGGAATTGAAGAACACAACGATTGACCCAAAAGCTGAAATCAAGATTTCGCCCTTCGACAAAGACGTCGGTATTTTGGCCGTAATTTTTTGTCAGTTGCCTCTTTTTCAATGATTCTTTTTTTCTGTTTGTTTACGGCTTTTTCTACAACTTTTGTTTTGGGACAAAGTTCTGAAAACCGACGAAAAAATTCGCACAAAAATCACAAGTGCCGACTGTTGCAGATTCAATTCAGAAATTTGGGTCAACTTTCACCACAGATATCTTTTAACTGCCTTATTGGAATGAAGCGAAATTTTAGGGACAGATGGATAAGGAAGTTATCTATCTAATGGCGGTGGTTTCACTTACAACCGCAAAGAAGGTTATTTGGATAAAGAAGTTCATCTCTGAGCTAAGTGTGGTTTCCAGTGTTTCTAGTCCAATTGATCGCTATTGTAATAATAGTGGAGCCATTGTACAACCTAAGGAGCCTAGGTCACATACAAAAATCTAAGCATATACTTCGGTATTTTCACCTCACTCATGAGATTGTTGATAGAGGTGATGTGAAAATATGCAAAGTACACACGAATTTAAATATTGTTGATCCATTAACAAAGTCTCTCTCGCAGCCAAAGCATGAGGCACACACAAGAGCTATGGGTATTAGATACTTACATAATTGTCTCTACTGCAAATGGGAGATTGTTAGTGATATGATCTTTTTGAATAATTTGTTATTTTGTCTCTTAAATAAATATTTTTCATATAGATCAACAAGTATGTGACTTGTTCGTGAAACTCTTTATTCTTGTTTTGATGCTATTCTAAATTATCCTTGATCTTGTATCATTAGGTGAGACAATTATGATTTATATATCAGCACATATATTGTTTGATGATCATGTTTCACGGATCATGAATATGGGGATATCAAATCAATAATATGGACACATGTTAGAGAACATGCTATTAGATTGACTTACCATGAGACACTACGGGAATTATTGTATTCTTAAGTCTCATCAGTTGGTCTCATTCATAGTGTATGTACGATCCTTAGACCTGATATCGTCATAGTTTCCTACATATGTAATAGTTTACTTAGGGGTTGCTAAACACTACTCCGTAACTAGGTGATCATTATGGTAGCCTTCGGATTTGCTATGAAACATGCGGATAATTGTGAGCGATCAAGATGAAATTTACCCCTCCTATATGACGAAAGAGATATATTTGGTCCTCTCGATGTGGTTGCATTAAGAAAGTGCATGGCAATGCCGAATGTGGTTGAGGAGTCAATCACAGTTGAGTAGCCCGCTACAGTTTGAGTGAATGATCGATCTATCATAGGACGACACGCTTCTCGCCTTGAGTTTGATCTGGTATCATGAGGCAAAGGGATTGATACATGAGCGCTATATATGTTCATCCAATATGATATTTATGTATGTTTAGGAGTCGATATGTCCTGCTAGGGACTCCTATTGACTTATGGACCAAAAAGGAGTTTTCGGGCCACAGCCGAATATATATGAATCTACAAGATCACATATTTAATGGGTTGGAACAATAAAGGTCGGGATTATACTTTTTGAGTAGGATACGATCTCTATTTGTACTACATAAGGATCTGGTCGGTAGCTCTCTGAATGAGATGTGATCTCTACTCGTGTTGGATAAAGATCAAATTGGAGGCTGTATAGTAAGAGAGATGTGGGGTTGAGGAGGGTATTCCGAGACACACCCATTGAAACCCTAGCCGCCACCTCTCAAAACCCCTGCCACGCGTGCTGGTGCTAACACAACGTCCCATCCCTGAACATGTGGACTTCAGTAGAGGCGTTGCGGCTACTGCGACGCTAATTAAGACGATCGTAAGGAGGAGACAGTTGGCTAAAGTTCGATCGACTACTTCCACTACGCTAATGCGTGCACGTTGAATCAATTGCTTCAACTCTATTTCTGTTGCACTACACGTCTAATGGTAATAATCTATGATCTCTTACTCATAACTTCCTGGTTTACACGGTAGAAAATTTAATCCGCGCTAATGTAGCCTACCTGTATCTACGCTAGGGTCACCTACTCATATTTCTACACTAGCCCAGTATTTTTATAACGACAATTAATTCCTTTCGAGAAAATAAAGGCCATTAATTAACAGGATCATGATATTTATATCTGGACTACTTCCTTTGTTTCTCTATATTTATCCATGATCTTGAGAGTATCTATTTCAATATATTTATCCATTGAGAGAATCTAGAGTGCACTTATTGTAATTTTTTATCTCTTTATCCCTACTTAAATGCTTTGGAAGAGATAAGTGGTTATAGTACGTTATTTAATAGGAGTATATGGGTGTTTTTTGGACTATGACTTATTGCTATTATGCCTTATTAGTCTAATGAATAGTGATTACTGAAAAAATCAAAGCTAAAAGACTGCTGAAAAGCCGAAAAGAACTGGGCCATATGTGTGGTCATTTCTCATTAAATATTACTTACATTTAGTGCTTTCTTGCTCTATGCATATAGTAAACTCTGGACAAATATATCGAAACGAATGGAGTAACCGAAATTATTTAATATTTACATGATTTGGGAAAAAATTCTGCGTTCCAACCGGGTCTTTTTTACCACTAGCTCGAGAAAATGTGCATTCGAAAGCATCATAAGTGGGATATTTAATCCTATGCCACTCTTATGAGTGGAGTGGCAAAGGATTTGCCACCCTGGCCCACTGTCAGTGACTCAGGTGACCCCACATGTAAGTGACAGCGAGAATTAGCTATTCTTAAGAGTGGCAAAAAATTGAAAGCCCCTCATAAGTTAACATTGCTGCATGTACGCTATTCCATGTCCCTCTCTATGTCTAACCAATAATTTATCGGATAATATATTTACTGAAGACTAATAGCATCCCAAACAACTTGGTTGTAGTAAGATTTTAACTATGCGAAACCATTTCAAAATTTCGAAATTACCACAAATTTACTATTTATCCATCATTCAAAGAAAATTTCTTTACTTACTCCGAAAGAGAAGAAATCCAACCTTGATCGAACCCCATGATGCCAAGCCCATTAAAGCAATGCAATGTTTCACCCGTCGGCCAAATCGGGGCCAAGAAATCCTGCCGCTGGCCCGCTCGTATGCACCTGTGCTGCCGTCCCACGCCGCCGCCACCGGGAGCCGCGCCCAAACCGAGCCTGGGCCATTGTTTCTGTGCACATCCATCGCTCGCCTTTGCTAGATCGGGCACCACATCGTGGCATCGGGGCCGTCGTTTGTCCTCGCCTCCCAGTGCGCCGCCGCCGCCCGTCGTCGCCTCCCAGTGCCGCCGCTGCCGGTTGCCTTCACCAGATCGGGCGCTGTGACGTCGAATCCGTGCTGCCATTCTTCATCCTCGCCGTTAAACACCGCCATCATTGATTCCCCAAAGAACAAAAAAAAATGGAAGGCCGAGAGGTGGCGTGCAGTGCATTAGAGACCTTGCAGACGGTAGGATTGGGGAGTTGACACGATTTTTTGGGTAGCATTTTGGAGATCTTGGGGGATTGTTGCGGTTTGGGTTGGCAGTTGCACGGAGCGAAGGAGTTTCTCGATTCATGATTTTTCGACTGTCGAGAGAACCATTCGCAAAAACACGCGTGGATCATTGGAATCGTTTGGTTTTCATGAAACTATAAAAACGAATGAAAGATCGGACGGTTGTATTTTCATTTGAGGATAGATCCTATGATTCATATCTTAAAGGTGATGTGGCTAAACATAGAGACTGCATTAGTAGTCAATTATAGGAGTATGAGGAGGATTCCGGTCACCCGACCGATAATGCATGATCCGACCTAGCATAATAATGGCAGGCACAACCGGAAAGCGCATATCTCCAGCCGAATACCGTCAGCGCAGCACGGTCGCCACCTACTAAAATATACAGCAAACTAGTTGAATGTCCGTACGTTACTACGAATTTTTAAAATTTATCATACTATATATTTTAAAACTCACAAAGAGTCTTGTTCTTAGAGTATGCATCATATAGCAGTACAATGCATCTATTATAAAATAACAAATCAGTTTCAAAATCTAGATGTAAAAATGCAAGATTCAGGGCACCAACCCTTCATATCATAGAAACTCATAATGTATTGTCTGTTAAGGGTCGATAAATTTAAGCATATCCTTTCATGCTGAAAAGTATAGGTGTTCCACATTCTCAGTGATAGCAAGGCCTTGCAACAGTAAGTTGAAATTATCTAATGTCTAGCGAGTCAAATTATTAAGCAATGCAAAGTAATGCCATATGCATATCACCGTCTCAGTCAAAACTGCTGGAGCATCCACGACTGTGCCCATGGCTAAAAATTATTCCAAAATTCAGTTTCTGTGTGTAAAATGCTAAATCTGCATCTCACAAATGAAAAGAAGAAGAAGAAGCATAAAACAACAGGTAAAGGCACCACTTGTTGAAAATGGACAGTGGTGCAACACCTAACATTGATTACGTCGTAAGTACAGAACAAATTCTGCTGACTCCCTCAATTTTGAGATTTCAACCATTGAAAGCCAACTCAAAGTTTGATTGAATGCAGAGTCCATATATGCGAACAAACCATTATACGGCATTGTATTGATTCATTAAACCCTTGAATTACTTCTACGGTACGCAAAAAAATGATCTTGTACAATGAATTGACTCAACGAAGAGAGCAAGATCACACAATGTTCTACAACAAAGATCTTTCTTTTCTTTCCACTTTGTTATCTCATGTTTGCTATTATGGTTAGAAACATATGTCATCAACTAAATATAATCTGTGCTCTAAAACACAAGAGTGATCTGATACGAACATTACATACATGAGTGAAACTATCAAAAATTTAGCTTCCCGAAAAAGAAAAAAAAAGCACCAAATTAGAGAAATTTTAGCATAAACTTTTTGAAACTTGTGAGCATAGAACCTCCCAATTACACACTACACAGGCTATGCGATTTTTTATCAAACACAAAAAAAACCATTGCAACTTGCTTATTTCATTCCAAACACTAAATGCACCAAGCTGTGCCCAAAACACACCAAAAAGAGAGTCCTTGGGGTGCATCTTCTACCATGTCACCAATAGTCCCCTGAGGAAAGTTTTTGCAAACAAATCATTGCTATACTCCATGAGTATTATATGAGAAGCATGCTGCTTTGCATATTTGGAGTCTATCCTGGGTACTTGTAATCAATGCATGCAACTATGATGTCCTTTTCTGCCAAGCGCCTACCTAAAAGGGCACCCCACCCTTTGTGTAACACCCCAGTCAATCAATGACCTGGAATGCTACCAAACTAATAACATAACAAGGATTATCTAATTACGTCTTACAAAATTTCGGCAGAACCTCCTTTGTTTACTGTCTAAATCAGAGGTTTCAACAAGCATAATTAAATGATATGAATAACAGTAAGCAATATAATCAATTCTAAACAAAACAGGATTATGTTTACTATAGCATTCATAACTACAATACTTAGATAAAGAACGGAAGCAACATAAAAGAGTTCTAATCCTTTATTACAAATTTAACCCAATAACCATTAATCGAGAACCACTTAAGTTATTAAACAAATAGTGTTTAATGTTCTTTTGTTCTTCCATGATGGGTAGATCGTGCAAGTGCAACCAACTAATCTTTCATTATCCCCATGCATGCCGATCTCATGAAGGTACCTAAAACAAAACAACAACAACAACAACAAGAGTGAGTCCAACGACTCAGCAAATATAATAAGTAGTAACAAGAACATTCATGAACTTCACTTCACAAATTCATCCATCAATCATATAAATAAATCATGCTATGCAATATGATCAAAAATATATTTATCTCTTCTCTTTTGCATTTTACCGGTAATGCAAAGTGTGCATCCGTCGATGCACACCCATGCCTGTACCATCTGGTACAGGGACCAATTGCCCATATGTAATATCCCGAGCGTCGTTACGGTGTAAGTTTTTTAAAACAATCGCGGAATCGCCGATTTTTCGGTAAATCGCGGGAAGGGGAAAATATAAATTGTAGAACTTTAGCAAAGGAATAAAATATATTAAAAATTATTTTAAAAATCCAGTTTGGGTGCCTGGGAGTGGACCAGACCACCTTTGGGCCAAGGCCAAGGGGGTGGCGCACCCACCCCAGCCCCTCCCTTAACCCTAAGCCCTTGGGCGCTCCCCTCACCCCACAGCCGCCACCCTCCCTCTCCCCTCTTGCACCTCCCCTCCCCACATGGCTGCTATCCATTGATGCAAAGGAGAAAAATAAGGAGAAGAAGGAGAAGGAGAAGAAGGAATGAGAAGAAGAGGAAAAAGTGGAGAAATTCTTCATCTAGGTAATTTTTCTCCATCTCAAATCATCTGTTTTATGGTATAATTAGGGTTCTTGGCACGGATTTTGAAGGTAGTTAATAGATTAATTGCCCGATTAGAGATTGCATGCTGACTGCCAGTAGATTGATTCGTGCAGCGCGTCTTATCGCGCAGTTTTGATCTAGTAAATGATTTGTCCTGCAGACTCTCCCAAAAGGAAAGTTGTAGAAGACTTACAGACGCGTCTCCTGTAATTGTTTTGGAATTTTTGGCCGTGTGATCTGGGAGATACGGGTCGGGAATACTGCTGTTCGTCAGGCGAGCAGATTGGTACAGACCGACGGTAATCTGTGAATTTGAAGTAGTAAATGAATTTTATGCTCATAACCGTAATTCAGAACATTGTAGATACTCTGATAATCTAGCTGCTGTAGAAAATTCAGAATTTTTAGACCTCTGTACTGTTGTTGGGACGCATTTGAATGTTGGTGTCTCGTCTGCTAGAACAGAGTTTTTCCTCTGTTTTGGGCATTAAATTACACCTAGCTATGATCAAAATAAAAATATTTGTTATACATGAAAAATGTAGGTTTTTAAGTAATGAATCCAGAGATGTATCGTTTGCTGTATTGGATCATTATTTTTAAAGATATAAAATTGTGAAGCAGCGCTGCTGCAGAGGGAAGTTTGTTGAATTATTGAGCGGAGAGGAGATTGTGCGGGTCGGGTTTCTAGCAACGTTTTAATTATTTATGTCGTGTTTGTATGCTGTGGCTGTGTGCTGAGAGTGGTCTTTTGGACAGGTGGTCTTGTGCCTGAGTGCTCTTGATTTTACTTCGCTTCGTCGGATTGAGGCAAGTAAACGTAGCGGTGATTGCTACCATTTAACTTGTTATTCCTTCTACTTTCAGTTTACTTTATTATCATAATTTGATACATTATGCCATGACTGCATGCTAATTTAATTGTGGAGATGTTAGCTATTATTGATCCTTTGTTGTATTGATAATATGCTTGTGGACATGTGGAAATCTTGCTTAATGATATAATGTGGAACATGCAAATAACATGTGGTGAATGCGGCGGATATGTTGTGAGCATGATGATGCTCCTTGTGGATGGATTAATTGTGATTTATGATTATTCATATCATTCATATCATATCATGTCATGTCATATGTATATGTGGATGTCGCCGCACATGCCGCGACCGACTTCTAAGACAATGTCGTATATTGCCGTGTCGACACACCTCTTCGCCTGCGGAAAGCATCGTATATTGTCATAATACGATGCATTGCACTTCCTGCCCTGGCAAGAGTGATGTGGAGCATAGCATTCATATGCATTGCATTGTGGGATGATTATTTGCATACATATGCAATATAATGTGGTGAAGTTATTTTGTGGAATTTTCAACTCATAGTTGTAATGTGGAATGTACAACTTCATAGTTGTAATGTGAAATTGTCTCTTGCGAGCTATTGATGGAATGACGGTTGTGGTTGTGGTCTTGGAACGGGGTTCGTCCCTTGTGTATGGTAAGGATTGTGATTGTGGTATGAGACTCTTTTCTCTTGTATTAATTGTTAATAGTAATTATGGATATGAGAAGTAATAAAATATTGAAGTAAGACATACATATGTTTTATTGCCTTTGATGGTGGTAATGGTTGAGGTTTTAAAGTAGTCAATCATGATTTAATTGTTAATGCTTTACCGTCATTGATAGTGAATTGAGGTTGAGAATATAAACATTGTTAATTGTGAAAGATTAAATGTTGATGATTAATCTATTGTGGTTTGTGGAGGATTAAATGTTTCTTTTGCATTTAATACGGGATAAAATGATTGCATTCATATGCCAATTAAATCTGAAATTTAAGAGGTATGATTCATGAAAGTTTATGGTGGTTTAATAATTATGAATATAAATTGTGGTTGTGATTGTATGGAATTATAATGATGATGCTTAATTGTTTGTAGTTTGAATAGTTTGTTAAATTGTTTGCTTGCTGAGATTTTTATCTCACTCTTGCTTCCCCCTCCCTACATGTGGACTTTGAGCATGCATTGGGAAGGGTAGAGTGGCACCGCACTGATGTACTTGGATTATAATCTTAATGCTGAAATAAAGTTGAAAGAATTCTAGTCTTTGGTTAGCCAACTTAGTGATGATTGTTTTATCTTAATAATGTTAAACTTGGAATTGTTCCTTTGGTTATTATGTTGGAGTCGATTATGAATATTGAATTGTTATCTCTATTCTGTTTACCTTAGTTGTTTATGCTTTCGCTTATACTATCTTATTTAGTAATTGTTGTCAGTTTATTTTATCTTGTAAATTGGCTCGCTGTAGAGCAGTTTTAGTAGCATCCCAGGGTAATGTGGGTCCTGGGGTGTTACAGTTAGTATCAGAGCGGGCTTTAGGTCCGTGGTAATTAAAATATTAAATTGACACACTGGTGCACAGTAGGATGGGATGTGTCAAGCGTTGCATTTATGCTTTTGACATGTTGTATTGATGATTTACATTATGAGGTGATCATGTATGATTATGATTTGCTCGTATGACTGTTATGAGTGACGATAATCAATGTTAAGATGTAGAGATTGTATTTGCTGTCTTGGCATTAGCCAGATTATACCACTGTTCGTAGTATGGGGATTAGCGATGTAGTTACCTCAGGTAACTTAATTGCAGATGTTGTAAATGAGTTTCTTAGAAAAGTTGTTATCTTTCTTGAGTTGATTTTTGGCCGATTCTTGTCCTATTGCAGTTAATGAATTTCTCTTGAGATTGTGGTTTATTGCAATTGTTGGTTTGCTATTGGTCTCTACCTGTTCTTTGAAACAATTAGTATTTCTTCTCGGAACATTTGAGACACTCTTGCTCCTTGTGAATATTGTTGATTTGTAAGGATGGTCCCTTCGTGGGAGTTTTGTCTTGTTGTGAATCATGTCTCATTGGTTCGCATAGTATTTTTTTATTAATGAAAGTTTTATGTTGCAAACTTATTAATATGTTAAAGCCTTGGATCTATGTATTTCTTTTAGATTATTTCGAGTGTTGAAGTTTAATTTCTCCCCTTTCTGGAAGAGAGTGTTAAAACCCTTTATGATGTTTTGTTATGCTTAAGTGGAAGTTGGTAATCATATAAACTAATTCATAAGGTATGAATTATCAAGCTGAGATGTTAGCATGTTGCATAATTAACTTTAATTAGCATCCACGGAAGTGTAGTTTATTAATTTGATATCGCCTTGTAATAGTTTCTGGAAGAACTGTGATTTAGAATTTGTCTATATATGTTTGGAACTCATGGAGTTATTGAGGGTGTGCAAAAAGAATTAGAATGATTATTATGATTGCTTAAATTTCTATCCTGTTGGATAAATTGAATTATTTTTGACTTTGGTATTTAATCTGACCACTTGGATTTATTAAGTAAGGAGTTGTTGGAATGTTACCTTGGTAATATTAACCTTTAATCTGTCCTTTATTAGATACTTTATGAGCATGTTCAATTGCTAGATTCATCTATCTTTCACCATGCTAAATTGTTGAATTATGTATAAAGAAATAGATGAAGGTTGATGTATTGACTTGTAGAACCTTGTCTTACAAAGCTGGTATTATTGAAGTTTAAAGTTATTTCATTCTAATTTCTGAACGTAAGGTGGGATATTGAATCTATGCTCATGATTGTTTTATGTTTGTAAAACAGAGTTAGGATCATGAATGTTGTTATGATAAAATAATAATCAATTATTGCCAGTATGATTAGAGTACAATCAATCTGTGCTAACTTAGAGTTGAGCATCAATGAGAATTCAATATATTAAATCTAATGAGAGATTTATACTAGCATGTTTTGTGAGATTACCATGTTCTATTGCTAGCTTGTTAAAAGAGCTTTGTTTCAATATTGTGGCTTGTGCACTAGGCTTTCCCTAGATCAAGTAGTTGCAATCTTAATTAGATAATAGAAACATGATGAAGTGATTTCTCTTTTGGAAAAGTTTATGGAGGGGTTCGTGGATATGATGATGCTTGTTAGGAATGTATTATTCTGAGGTTAGCATGATGATTAGTATGTGGTTGTGATGATAATGTTGAATGTTCTATAAATGAAAGAATTTGATAATGTTCAATGTTCACATCAGGCTCTCTGGACAGCGCACTAAAATTGCCATAACTTTCACTCCAAGTGTCGAAATCATGATTTCTTGTCCTTCCTAGAAATATAAGATAATTATCTACAACGTTCATAACATGGAGATCCCCAGATTCTCCTATTTTCTAATAGCCCAAACCGATCTACCAAAATCTGACATAAAATCTCCCGATCTATAGAATAGTCCTACTAGAAAAATCATAACTTCTGCTACAAAGATCCGAATGATGTGTTCTAGCACTACATGGAAAGATAATGACGTCCTCTACAACTCTCTAGGAGAAGTTCAGATCTGAATACTCACGAAACTAACCCAAAATAGCTGTCTAACACAATCTGTCCTAGCAGTCCAGATTACCGACATTGCTACCACAACTAAATTATACATCTAATTGGGAAAAATAAGGATTACTCTTGACGAACCGCTGTAGAACACGATGAACACCCCACGAACTCCTCCTCTTCTCCTTTTCCTCTTTTTCCCTTCCTCTTCCCTTCCTCTGGATCCAATCGCCTCGCTGCGATTGATTTCCTTCCTCCGCTCGACCGGCAGCAAATGGAGATCTTGTTCACCGGCAATGGAGGAGAGGGAGGAGAGGTCTTCTTGGGCGTGCAAGGGGGGGGAGGCGGCGCAAGGCGGTGGGGAGGGGTGGCTACGCAAGGGGAGTAGGGGTGGCTAGGGTTGGAGGGAGGTGGGTGCCTACCCTCTTGGTCGAATCCCACAGGCCAAGGCCGAGCCCAGTTGCCGTGAAAATTCAGAAGTCCCCCTCTAAACTTGTTATTTTATTCTTTTCTTTAAGGTCCTTCTGTCCAATTACATAATTATTTCTCGATAGATTTTTGGGATATTACATTCTACCCCCCCTTAAACAGAATTCGACCCCGAATTCTTTCCGTGCTTACACTAAGGATTAATCACAACTAAAAACTTGACCGTACTAACACACATCTGTTGTGAATAATATCTGATATTGCTCACGCTTGCGAGACTCCAATTCCTATGTGGCCTCTCTCTGTCTGCTGTGACCAAAACACCTGGAGATACTTTAAAATTTTATTCCTCCATGCTTGCACCCCGTGCATAGATTCTGGAAGATCCTAGCGGTATGCCAACTTCCCGATCTAAGCCATGATCGTGAGGGGCCCGACGTACCTCGGGCTAAGCTTCCCTTTGGTATCGAACCTCACCACTCCCTTGGTGGGAGATACTCTCAAGAGCACCTAACCCCCACTTCAAGTTCCAGATCCCTTCTTCTCACATCAGCATAACTGTTCTGCCTGCTCTGGGCGGCCAACCAATTCTGTCTCACCAAGGCCACTCGTTTGGCCAACCTCCAAATCCTCGCAACTAACAGAAGCGATTAAATATACCTCGGGTTCTCATTCCCTTTGGTATCAACCCACACAACCCGCACAACACATGTAACTCTTGTTCCAACTCTCAATCGATCTTTTTACCTTAACAAGGAGTACCTCCTTTAACTACGGACTTTTACAAATAGAATTCAGCTGAAAATAAAGGATTCTCATCGCAACCACACATCACCAACTCCCTATCAACAGGGTCAGATCAAAAGAAAAAAAACGAGGATTCAACACGATAACCTCTTCACATTCCAAGTAGGTAGTTTGCAAATAAACAACACATACGTCAAAGAGGAATCACTCAAATGTCAAACCCGTCTATTTTTTTCTGAACCGGAAAAACCATACATGCCAACATAAGGTCAACTTCAAACCACAAAAGACTTTTTCTATCATCACATAGCTCAAACAAGAATCAAAAGAGCATTCTGCTACCTAAGAATTTTTTTTCTTTTAGGAATAAACTTTCTCTTGAATCACGAGATTCCAAATTATCACATACCACACTAGCTCATTTCCTTTAAATTCGCAACATCAACACTATGTTCAACCCGAGTGCATCAACCTCACATTTGTACAGGCACTCTACTGCCCTCACAATAACCTACTCTAGTCAACTCCTCTACTAACAGGGTTACTTTGATAAATAATTTCCAATGCACCACATCATTGTTTTCACCCACAATCATCTCACCACAAATCCTTTAAAGATAATCAACTTGAAATTCTTAGCACACACACTCATTTACTATGCACAAGGGATACTATCAAGGTGCATCACACTATTTAAAATCTATTTGTTCCACTATTCCCCCACACAACGTTATTAGCCTCCAAGGTTCTAGCATAGATCACCAAACCAATATTTCCCATCTCCAGGACTCCTATACATGTACTTCGATATAATTGATACAAAGACCCTCGAATTCGGTGACTAAAATTTTCACAATCAACCATGCTCAGTCATTAACAACCACATAAAAACATATTCTCAACCTGATTATCTGTAGCAAGATTCTAACTCCTGGAGGGTTACTCTCTGAAGCCAAGTCATACATGGCAATAATTTTTAACAATTCCTACTATCCCAATAATTCCCATAAAAGTTAGACTTCTCCACAATTATAATCTCATTACTACACCATCATAATCCTCCTACTAACCCTTACAAGTACCCAATCACGATACTCCAATAAAATTGATCAAGATTCTCATACTTCCAATAATTATAATGTTCCATCAAAATTAATGTAACACTCTTGAACCACAATTTACTATAGGTTCTTCTAGTTACAACAATATAACTAGGTAGCTCCAAAGGCCACATCTTCTTTCAATCAAATCCTCACCGAGAATTATTCGACAGAATCAATTTATCACTCCAAGAATCTCAAACAACTTGACACCCACAATCTCACCCAAACCAATCACATAACCACACCAACCAGTTACCATACATATCCTAAAGGGCTTGCAACCCAAATCGGTTACCCCTTTCTTAGAAGAAACGAAAAAAAAAGTAAATTTCAGCACAAGGGAAGACGGTACCTGTTGCAATAGACACAAGACCAAGGGAAATAGCAATGATCTTGGAAAACAAAAGATAAGTTCACAGTTGAAGGCACATGCCCCTCAAGAAGAAAATATCAAATCTCAACCAATAAGAACACGGTATTGTCATTTAAACTCAAGAAACTCTTATGCAGTGAAAATGAGAGGTCAAGCACATCTCTAAAAGTTACACAACTTGACTCCAATCTCAAATACTTTTACCACAATCTTCCTTTTAGCAAAGAGAACAACTTCCCTTGATTATAGTATTACCTTGACAATTCCAATAAAAGAGATTTGAAAACCACAACTCATTAATCCTTTAAGAACTAATAAAATCTCTCAACGCGTCATTTTGCTCAAAACCATTTCAGCTACCACCTAAGTCATGAGGTCTAACAGATCGCGTACGCAAATACCAAAACTTTTAATTTAAATATTATCATAAAATTATCAAATTCTTTTATTTATAGAACATTCAACATTATCATCAAAACCTCATACTGACAATCATACTAACATCAAAATAATACACCCTTAACAATAACCATCATATTCTCATTTCCCTTGAAAAACTTTTTCCAAAAGGAACGCAATAATTCACTTCATCATGTTTCTATTATCTAAACAAGATTGCAACTACTTGATCTAGGAAGAGACTAGTGCACAATCCACATTACTGAAACAAAATCTTCTAACAAGCTAGTACTAGAACATGGCAATCTCAAAAACCGTTATGAGCATAGTTTCAACTTTCCACCTTATGTTCAGCAATTAGAACGAAATTCTTCAAACTTCAATAATATAAGCTCTATAAGACAAGGTTTTACAGGTTATACTTCATCCTTCCTCTATTTCTTTATACGTACTTCAACAATTTTGCATAGTGAAAGGTAGATGAACCTAACGGTTATACGTGCTCATAAGTATCTAAATAAAGGACATATTAAAGGTTAATATTACTAAGGCAATATTCCAACACCTCCTTAATTAATCATCTCGAACGATCAGATTAATTACCGAAGACAAAAATAATTCAATTTACCCAACAGGATAGAAATTTAAACAATCATAACAATCGTTCTAATTCTTTTTGTACACTCCTCAAAACTCCATGAGTTCCAATCATGTATAGACAAATTCTTAATCACACTTATTCAAGAAACTATTACAAGGCGACATCAAATTAATCAACTACACTTCCGAGAATTCTAATTGAAATTAATTATGCACCACGCTAACATCAATGTTCACATCAGGCTCTCTGGACAGCGCACTAAAATTACCATAACTTTCACCCCGAGTGTCGAAATCATGATTTCTTGTCCTTCCTAGAAATATAAGACAATTATCTACAACTTTCATAACATGGAGATCCACAGATTCTCCTGTTTTCTAATCGCCCAAACCGATCTACCAAAATCTGACAGAAAATCTCTCGATCTACAGAACAGTCCTACTAGAAAAATCATAACTTCTGCTACAAAGATTAGAATGATGCGTTCTAGCACTTCATGGAATGATAATGACATCCTCTACAACTCTCTAGGAGAAGGCCAGATCTGAATACTCACGAAACTACCTCAAAATAGTCGTCTAACACAATCTATCCTGGCAGTCCAGATTACCGACATTGCTACCACAACTAAAATATACATCTAATTGGGGAAAAACAGGGATTACCCTTGACGAACCGCTGTAGAACACGATGAACACCCCACGAACTCCTCCTCTTCTCCTTTTCGTCTTTTTCCCTTCCTCTTTCCTTCCTCCGGATCCAATCGCCTCGCTGTGATTGATTTCCTTCCTTCGCTCGACCGGCGTGAATGGAGATCTTGTTCACCGGCAATGGAGGAGAGGGAGGGAGAGGTCTTCTTGGGTGCGCAAGGGGGGGGCGGCGCAAGGCGGGAGGGAGGGGGGCTGCGCAAGGGGAGTAAGGCGGCTAGGGTTGGAGGGAGGGTGGGTGCCTCCCTCTTGGCGAAATCCCACCTGGGCCAAGGCCCAGGCCTAGATTGCCAGGAAAATTCAGAAATCCCCCTCTAAACTTGTTATTTTATTCATTTCTTTAAGGTTCTTTTCTCTAATTACACAATTATTTCTCGATAGATTTTTGGGATATTACACTTTGTACCTGAGAGATATATAATTTGCCGTACAAAGTCAAGAAAAAAAAATCTAAATCTTACTGGAATTCTGGAAAATGCAAAATAAAAAAGTTGGGTTCCAAGATAGTACATACTTCTACTCACCCTATGATCCGTGCTCCACTAGTGACAAATGCCACAACCGGCTTCAACCCTGCTGTGCCAGTAGGTATATTGAGATCCAATCTACAGAAACAAATGTCAGGGCACAAGATATCAACAACTAAACTAACTATACCAAGTGCATCGAGAGTCCGAGACAAATTATTGGTTTATTGAATAGAGATATTATCTGCATGGTAAAACATGTAAAAAATGAAAGAAATACATGTTTCTTGGTTGTTCTCCATATACAACACTTCTATGAACTTGGCTTGAGATGAAGTAATAATATACAACTAGAGCAAAACAAGAGTCAATTCTACTGTATGATATCTATTGTATTATATCAAACATTCTTTCGAGGCAATGGCGGCACCAAGTATATCACCCAATATCGTACTATAGAGACAAGAATAGGGAGCCCCTTACATGCAGAACTAAAAAAGTGGTGTCAAAACTCAAAACACCAACCTTGAATAAAACCCGGCATGAGCAAGAGAGTATAACAGCAGAGGGCTAGGAACTGCCGGATCCATCTGTAGCCTATCCTGCATAAATTGGAAAAGTTATTGCAGTGAACTGAACAATAATCTAGGAAAAGACCACACCCGTGATAATAGAAGCATCATATGAAAATTTTCTGATCTTTAGCATCTGATCTTAGTAGCAAGCTTAAGGCCTGTTCTTTTTGGCTGCGGCTTATGGCTTTTGGCTGAATTTTTTGAATTTTAGCTGTTTATGGTACAGATTACGAAGAGATCGATACTCACTTGTGATTTTGGCTGGTACAGATGTTAAGCTTTTAACGTGTACTACGTTTAACTTGTAGGCCCTGTCTTGAGAAAATACTTCGTTTAAAAGTTAGGTACTGTAGCGGCTGCGAAAAGTGGCTGGCTTGTGCCCTGCCGAACACCCCCTTAGTAAAGTTCATTTAGCTACGTGCTAAACATGTCATGGTACACTAATTCTCCAAAATAAATGCAATGATATATCTAACTGTAGTAAGATCACAAGCAAATCACCATGTGAAAGTGGCAGCAAGGGAAATGGAATTGGAGAGTACCCGAGGTAGCGGAGGAGGATGAGCGTGAGCTGGGTGAGAAGGAAGGTCTTAGCCGCCGCGTGGCCAACGTCGCGGCGAAAAGAGCCACTGCACTGAGCGAACCGCTCGCTCACCGCCCGCCACCGCACGCGGCGCGGCCTTCGCTACCGATGCGGCGGCCGCCGGGGAGGTCAGCGGCGTCTCCTTTGCCTTGCTTGGTTGGGTGGCAGTGCGCAAAGGGAGCTCCACCTGCATCGCGGTGACCCGGCCTGCGACGTGAGATCTGCTCTGGGACGGAGAATAATGCGGATGTCGGGGTCACCGGGTTGTTCGCCATGGCGGATGCCGCCGATGACGACGGTAGCTCATCCCGGCTACCTCCCACCCCCACGCTCACCTCGCGACGGAGACGGTCCACAGCGTGACGAGCTGCTCCTCGGTCGCGCAGCCCTCGCCGTAGATGTCCTCAATGCCGCCGCCCATGGTCGCCGCGTAACTGAAGCTAGAGGGGAGGGTGCAGTTAGATCGAGAGAGGGGAGGGAGGGCACAAGACGGATGAGGGCGGAGCGGAGGAGGCGGCGGCAGCGCGGAGTGGGGAGGAGGAGGCGAGGGCGGATTAGAGGAACGGGGGAGGAGGAGAGGGCAGAGTGGAGGCGGCGGCAGCGTAGGGTGGAGAGGAGGAGGCGATGGCGGAGCGGAGGAGCGGGCTAGGAGGAGGCTAGGTGATGCGGATACGCACATGCTTATCACTTTTCAGGCGAATACATTATTTAATTAGAAAGAAGTATTGAGCCGCATTAAATATTGTCAGGTGAATTTGTTTCTTAAGGAGTTTCTTTTAATTGATGATGAACTTGGAATACTACATCATGCTATTATTTTATCTATTCTTAGGTATGATTCATGTGAAGACTTGGGAGAGCAAAAGGGAAGAGCACAAGGACTAAAACTACAAGTTTTGGATAAGATTTTCAAACCAAATTCGGATCTCCCACGTACTCAATCCAATTCAAACTCAGATTCAACTCAGAATTCAATTTGGATTCGGTTCGGGATAGCCTGACAGGCAGTTACTAAAAAGGCCATAACTTTCACAAACGGAGTCCGATCAGGTGTTCTTGTACTCGTTGGAAAGATAATTTCAAGGGCTACGCAATGGATCCGGCCCCACCTTCAAAATCGTCACAGATTAAAAGTTATGACCGAAATATTGTGACGACTTAATTTTAGGTTTTTCCTTTTGTGTGAGTTTGTTTCCAAATACATGTAGGGACGAGTTGGAGTTTGTTTAGGGCCTCTTGGCCAGCCATGAGGTGGAGAGGGAACTATATATTGAGGGTTAGACCCCTATTGTAAGGGGACCATGTTTGAGAATGAATCTACTAAAGTTTCTTCGAGTTTAGCATTGCTACCGAAGTTCCATAGGGAATTAGGAGTGATTTCTTCAATCAAGATCGTTTTGCCTTTCCGTTGGGAATGGGTGCACGATAGATCTTCGCTTGGTGGTCGGCGAAATCAACACGAGTGTGTTTTGACGGATTAAAGAGTGTTCGTCCCTTGCATTGGTATTGGAGGATCATTACGATTCATCAAGACTCCCGTGAGTATCCATCCTACGTCGAGAAGATCGGGCGACCCCGTATCACCAGAGCGGAGCGGAGATGCAGCCGAGGCGAGGGCAGAGCAGTTTCGGCGGAGGAGGCAAGAGCAGAACGGTTTCTATGGAGGAGGAGGCGTGAAGACTCTGGGCTTATGAAAAAAGTATATAGAGAACGCATCGATGATCATCAACTCAAACTTTAAGCAGTAGATATTAGCAAGACGACCACCCAAGCGATCTCCGCCGTGCATGGCAGCCGGCAACGGCGCCCAGTCGTACCACTTGGTGGGCCCGTGCTCCACTCATCCGCCGATGCAACCCTCCTCTTTTTTTCTTCTAGACCTCCTCTAATATACAAAACTTCATGCGCACACAAAAAGAAAAACAAAAGCCCGGAAGAATCGTCAGGTCGGTCCTCTTCCTCTTCTCCTCAGCTTCCGATCGCCACGCACAATTCGTTGCGATTTGGTTCGATTCGATTCGCCTCCTTTGAAATTTGCCAAAGGAACCTAAAATTTGAGGCGTCTTTGTTAGATTATTTCCGGGGTTCGATTGTTTGGATATGGCGGCGTGCCGGGGGTTCTTCGAGTGCCTGCTCAAGCTGCTCAACTTTGTCCTCACCGTCGCCGGCCTCGCCATGGTCGGGTACGGGATCTACCTGCTCGTCGAGTGGATGAGGATCTCCGGCAGCGGCGGCGGGGCACCGCCGTCTCCCTCGCCGCCGGCTGAGTTGCTTTTGTTCGGCCGCCCGATGCTCATCGCCGTTTCCCTCGGTGACGGCGGCAGTTTCTTCGACAAGCTACCCAAAGCATGGTGAGACGACTGCATGTCCCTTTTTTTATGTTAACATGTGATTAATTTATGTTCCTGTTTGTTTTGTCCGTGCAAATGATTGGGATTGAGGAGAATGGAAGCTTTTTTTTAATAAGAGGATAGCTAGGATTAGGGGAACTGTCCATCTGACCCTCGGCAGAATGGATGATCACCAAATTTGTGATCTCAAATTGTAGTATGTCTTTAAGTTGAGGCTGGGAGGCAAGGGGATAGGTTCTGTTAGGACCGTTCCAAGAGGCACCATAAATTTTCTTTTTTAGTTTGGCAATCATATGTTTATTCTGCATTCTACTGTGGAAGAGAATGTGTTCAGTATAGAATTTTTCTGCCTCCTGCAGGTTCATCTATTTGTTCATTGGTGTTGGCGCTGTTGTCTTCATCATCTCTCTATTTGGCTGCATTGGAGCGGGGACAAGGAACACTTGCTGCTTGTGTTGTGTATCCTGATAATGTGTCTTCTAATTCATCACTATTCTCCTTTCTGAAAAGAATCTCCTATGAATAAGACAAGAAAACATATACTCAGTTATCTTCAGTGTCAAATTGGGCATCATTAAACACTGAACCTGCTATCCAACCAAGTCTTTAAAACACTAATAAAAATCCTAGGGAACAACTGATTGACAATATGAACTTGCAAAAAGATTTACTGTTGATCGGACTGTGATGTAATTGAAAGACATACTACTTCTGATTACAAACATTTTTTAATTTTGATCATCAATATACAAAAGGATATTTCGATTGACCACATGAAATTAGTATTACTAGATTGATCTTAAAATGTACTTGTATAATATATGATTTTAGTGATTTATAACAAAATGTTTTTATAGAAATTAACAGTCAAAGTGGCACCTTGTAGCATGTAGACTGTCAATATCTAAAATGACTTATATTTGCAACCAGAGGTAGTATTATGAAAAATGTAGAAAACTAGCACAATTTTAGTTGTTTCTGCCGTTCTAAGATATTTCATGGAAGGCAATGACCTGCTCATATTAAAGTTAAATATATTTATTTCCTTTGACTTTAAAAGTATGCTTTCTTGGTCATATTGTTGATCCTTGTTGAGGCTGGAGCTGCTGCATTCATATTCTTCGACCATAGCTGGAAAGATGTGAGGCCTCTGTTTGCTAATTTTGAAGTAATAGGCTTGTCCCTTTCTTTAGTCACTGTAGTTCACAAAACTTCTTTGCAGGTAATTCCAGTGGACAAGACACAGAACTTTGATGCCATGTATGACTTTCTGAAGGAAAACTGGGAGATTGCAAAATGGGTGGCTCTTGGTGTTGTTGTTTTTGAGGTAGGAGCAAACTAAACTCAATTCTTTGTGTGTCATTATTTTTTTCAATAGCACTAGGTCTTCCTAAACACTATGCGTTTTATTGATCATGTCCTGAATGTGTCGTTGTTCTCCATCTTAAGCTGCATGACTGTTTATCTGATACAGATTTCATTCTACCATTACCATGGTTCTAATCTGTTCATTGGTTCATAAATTGTAGCTAATCTGACAAAGCCCTTGTTACTGAATGAGCTGGGATGGAAATTGATGATGATTTAGTTGTGGATTGTCATTAAAAATTGTGTTTACTATGTATCTTACCTGCACGTTGCTGCAGGGCCTGTGTGGGAACATGATTTAGCATTCGCACATAGAAAATGCAATTAACACTTTTTGCCTAATCTGCAAGGCATTAGCAATAATGTCATCTTATTTGCTATAAGATCCATCATGACCCAAGAAAACAAATAAAGAGCAGATCATGATAGTAGCAATAGGAATTGATTTGGAGATATCCAAATCAGAATTTGCCAAAGTTTGAACTAAAAGTATGTAATTCCTAATCAAAATTTGGGAAATTAACTAAACAATCAAGTTTATCTCTGCTCTTGTTTCATCCTGTATATCCAAAGTAGGCGAGTTGGCACCATCCCGAGATCAAACAACACTATCAAATAAAACGATAGAAATTCGGAAACAAAGAGTTACTGAGAATGGCGGATTGACAGAGCTAGGAGGTTGGCCAAAAACACCTAAATCATGAGGTGTCGATCGACGTTGGGGCTGCGGCAGGTGTGTGAGGAGATGCTGGTCGTCTAGGACCTGTTGTGTGGCGGCAGATGATGGTGTCACCGTTGGGGTTGCAGTGACCTTAATGATGGAGCTTGATTCAATGCCTATGACGAAATCAATGCCCTCATCAATGGTAATTAGTAAGCTAAGCTTCAGGAACCGTGAGCCTTTGGCATGGACGCACCGGGCTGGATTGGATTACAGGAGGGACTGTAAATTGCTATGGTGTATGGATTGGGTGGGAATATGAAGAAAGTTGGCTATCTGTGGTGGTTAATTTTGTCTTGTGGCAATCAGATGTTCTTGAACTTGAAGAAATCTGTGACGATTGGAGAATAGTTCTGCCATTCCATTCCAAGATATCCAGGCCTTGGTGTAGCCCAATACGCGGCCAAGAAGTGTGGCGCGGTTGTCTTCCTCCGGCGTCCGGATGGGCTGACGTGGGACGTCAGATGACCCAGGTCTCGTCGCCTACCTTTCTTTCTGGTCTTCGGCAATGCTAGGGGTACCTCAAGTGTTGCCTATACATCTCCGTGCATGAGTAAAAATATCAATTCTAATATAGCAATTGCGAGGTAGAGCCATTTCCCTGGTCCTTGGTCATGTTCTGCAAGAAGCTTTGAGCCTTTGACACTTATAATTGAGAGAGAATACAATACATGCAATCAACGTGGAGGAAGTAGTTAGGACGTTGCCAACATCCATACTCGCAGATAATCCAAACCTGCAGTAAATGTGTCGTGGTGGGCTGCTCTGGAAACCGGCAGTGCCATGTGTGCCCATGGCAGCCATGCAGTACTCCTTGCCTGGCTCAAGTTGGTCGGACAGTTTGGCTGATGCGGCGATGTAGTCGGGTTGTTCTCACCGTTCATCCATGCCCATTACTTGTCATTGGTGGCAGGTGTTGGACGCGAGATATGGGATGGAAAAAAAACAACCTGCAGTTGCAGGTTTGGGTTTGGCGGTACGTTAGCTGGGGAAGGTTGCGACCCTTCCGAATTTATATGAAAGACTGTTTGTGACTTTTGTGACTAGGGTTATTACAATGTATTGTTATGTTTTGTCAAGTAGGGTATCCAAGTGGTCTTAATAATTGAAGATTTGTACATTTATTGGTGATGTGGTTCAACCAGGAGTCTTCATTTGTAGTCAATAATAATAGGGGAGAAAGATTTCTTTTAGCTATAGTTGGTCAAGTACAGGTTGATAGATGGTAGACTAATGCTGACCGATATGCAGGTATTGCTTTTCCTATTAGCTGTGGTTGTCAGGGCAATGAACAAACCTGCTGAGTATGACAGCGATGATGAAATCATTGGAACTGCCCGAAGCACTAGCATTCGGCAGCCTCTTATCCATTCCCAGAATGTTCCCGCTACTGGTGTTCCAGTCCCAACACTTGATCAACGTGCAAGCAGAAACGATGCATGGAGCCAAAGGATGCGAGAGAAGGTACATTACTGAATGTCTTCATGGACTGTTTTCAACAGCGTTGATCATTATCATACACTTCCGTGTCTTCACTCATCAATCATTATATTTTCTTCATTGCAAAAAAAATGTCGTTATATTTTCTTGCTAATGCAGTATGGTCTGGACACGAGCCAATTCACCTACAATCCATCAGATCCAAGCAGGCATCAGCAGAATGGGGCGCCTCCTGCTGAAGAAAGGAACCGTTGCGCCATACTGTGAAAAATCCTTCAGGACATCCTCCAAGATCGTGTTTTTTTCTTGAACAGGCTATCTCAACTTGTGCAGTTTGTTTGTACCGTTGTTCAGAGTGGTGTATGGAATAGAGAGCTGCTACCTTAATGTTTACCTGCTGTCTTCAGTACAAATGCTGTATGCGCCTGTAATTTTCTTGTGCATGAGGAACTACTCGCCATTGACGTGTCATTTTATTTGGTGTTTATCGGAGGATTTTATTTCTTGGCATTCTTTTCCTTTTTATCCCTTCTACCTTTTATTCTGAGTGTCGAGCATTTGTCTTCAGTTTGACATTGTAATCATGTTTGTAGGAGTTCGTTTGTGCTGTGAAGTAAGATGGGTGGGTAGAGTCTGTTTTTGTATGTGTTGGAAATTCGGTTCTGATTGGCATCCAAGTAAAGATGGGTGGGTATCTTTCGCCCTGTGATGCATCGGTACGCAACATGGATACGCTGATACAACATTTTCCAAAAATCACAGATACCGCAATATGGTTCCCAGTTACCATACGGTGCTCACCGCCTACCAACCTATCATATGTTACACCCCACGACATACTAAAATGATAACGTGTTACCATATCAATGCTTGACACAAAGTAGTTCTTAAATGTTACTATGTCAAACAAAATGAGTGAGACGTGTTACCGTATCCCTACGGGTATAGAGTATGTAAAGATTTGGCATACTCCGAATATAAAATATTCTAGTGAAATGCTCCCGAGGTAATTATAAGGATAATTATATCACTTTTATATTTATAAACTTTTAAATAATATGTAATTTTGTTCATTGAAACTATCATTTATATTGATCGATAAATATTTGACTACTTCGCGCAACTCTTTATTCATATTTATGATGTTATGCTAAATATCACTGATCTTATATCATTATGGGGGAACATTTGTGATTCATAAATTAGCACATGTATTGATTGATAGTCACGTTTCACGTATCATGAATATGAGATATCAAATCAACAATATAAACATATATTGGAGAACAAGATGTTGGATTAACTCACCTTGAGACACCACAGAAATTAGTTATATTGTTAAATATCATCAGTTAGTCTCATATATAATGTATGTGAGATCCTTAGACTTGAAATCATCATAGTTTCCTCGTGTGTATTAGTTTACTTAGGATTGACAAACCCTACTCAGTAATTAGATAGTCATAAAAGTAGTTTTTGGGTTCACTGATATGGGAATTGTCCCTCCTCTTTAGACACACTAAGGCCAAATCAAAGAAGATTAAGACACCTTGTGAGCCCTAGACATTCTCCCTCGGAATGCCGTTGGTCCCGACAAATTATTATCCCTCCTTGGAATGGATTGTGTGACTTTGCATGCCTGGTATATGTGGAGGACCAATGAGCGGAGGACAAAATGACCTACTGGATTCACTATCAGATACACGAAGAGACATTTTCTCCACAAATTGGGCTTCTTCGTCATATGTTTCGATGACTTATTCGAACTATTCAATCTCGACACCCTCGACACCTCATTTCTTACAATGTTGTACACTGTAAGTGTGTAAAATCAAGTTCTATATTCACGTAATACTGATAAAATCATAACTCATTACTTATATATAGATACATGATGCAAGAAGCCCGACGATCGTGACAACCGGTGGGTTTCCACGACCTACACTTGATTTCTAAGCAACACATCACCTAAGACGGATCCTACATCGAGAATTACATAACAACGGGGTTGCTTGCTCAAGGCAATAAGGATTGTATACTTGTACGCTACAACCAGTGGTAAGTGCTTTACTACTTGTTATACAAATTTCATTTGTACTTTATACACAACACGAAGTTAGGTTTAATGACTATAGCTGTACCAAAGTGGAACAAGATAATATACCTTGATTCCCTACTCAAGAACGACCACGACTTCACCCTTATACAACAAACACTCGACAAGTATATTTATTTCCTTCATATATAACTCTATTATTGTCTTTCCTTCATTTGTAATGGTCGATGATAACTTTTTAGAATTACGTAGGTTATTCAGCGCCTATGTTGCCAGGGGAGGGAGACACAAAGAATCGAGCTCACACTGCAACACAGCACGCGATTTTCAGTATCCATTGCAACACAATAATCCCATATCACACTTCGTAATAATACCTCTCGAACTAACTATACCTTTGTATGTAATTCTATTTCACAATGCCATCAGCAGTTACAAGACAACCTATGTAATTATTTCCTAATTATCAATTTAAATATGTATACTTACGAGTTTACTCCTCATAGCAACACGGCAGGACAATCAAATCAAGTACATTAGATCTGAATAAACTTTCGGACGTTCGAAGACGGCTCTCCACCTTCTTCTCGACGGAGGACTTAGACTCGAAAGGAGAGTTTCACTCCGGCGGCATCGATTAATACATGTTCAAATATTTGATTGTAATTGTTTCAATTGTAATTCACTTTGAATTGTAATTCAATTATAACTCCGACGATAATACATGAATATTCTTTTGTAATTGATTTTGAGTTGTAATTCACTTATCTGTCATTTATCTGTAATCTGCTTGCGTATTTTCAGAGGCATACATAGCATTTCCTAAGACTAACCGAAAAACAAAAAATATTTTTGCTATACAAAAAACTATGACAGATGGTTTCTAACACAAAACTCTCTATGATACATAGATCATCACAGACGGTCTTTTGTATTAACCATCTGTGATACGTAGACTATCATAAATGATTTTTTTTGTATTAGCTGATATCCGTGTTGTAACTTATCACAGACAGTTTGAGAGTCGTCTGTGATAATTACCTGTTATCACTGACGTAATAAATCAAATGGTTCAGAAACCGTATCTAATGAGGGTTACGAAACGTCTGTGATAACCTTATGTGATACGGGGTCGCCCGATCTTCTCAACGTAGGATGGATACTCACGGGAGCCTGATGAATCGTAATGATCCTCCAATGCCAATGCAAGGGACGAACACTCTTTAATCCGCCAAAACACACTCGTGTTGATTTCGCCGACCACCAAGCGAAGATCTATCGTGCACCCAAATCCCAACGGAAAGGCTGAACGATCTTGATTGAAGAAAATCACTCCTAATTCTCCATGGAATTTTGGTAGCAATGCTAAACTCGAACAACCTTTAGTAGATTCATTATTCTCAAACGTGGTCCGCCTTACAATGGGGGTCTAACCCTCAATATATAGTTCCCTCTCCACCTCATGGCTGGCCAAGAGGTCCTAAACCAACTCCAACTCATCCCTACATGTATTTGAAAACAAACTCACACAAAAGGAAAAACCTAAAATTAAGCCTTCCCGTGTCCTGTGGAAAAGAGGACGGTCGTAATTTCACAGTGCATGTACGTTACACTACAATTGGACACTGAAGTTCAGAATTGGTAAGTATCAAACTGCTAGTCTTTGATAACAAATTTCTATGAATGAGGCTAAATTTAAACATAAACCAGTTTACAACATAAATGATTTGTGTAACTTGAAAAAGATCGCCGGTGACCAACATTTACATACTAAGCTCACCAAAAGCCTTTGTGATAGCGCGACGTTCCGTGTCATCCGTGCGTGTTATCCCTCCTTTTTATTTTTTTCTTATAGAAGAAATGGATCTGAGAAAGCAATTAAATGTTACGTTGGATTGGTATGGAAAGCAGCGTATTGTCGGAAATTTGTGATTGCAAAACAACTTAGAAAGCAATGAGAAGGATCAATGTGTTGACATTGCAATTGTGATGAGCAAAAAACAAACAGTACATAGCATCGAAATGCACATCGATAATTAGAAAATTGCAATATATTATTGGAATTCTTACAAACTTAATTTTGATTGAAAACTAGTTACGTACCTGTGCGTTGCAACAGAACTCATTGAATGTATAGAGAATTGTGCTATAGAAGTGAGTTGCACTGATCGATTGAAAAGTGGAGAATAGTGAGAAGTTAAGGGAATAGAGCGGTTAGAGAAGAATGGGCATACTACCACTAACTTGTTCTTTTATAATAGTACTAGTATAATGCCCGTGCGTTGCAACGACAAAAAGCGAAAATCATAACACCACAACACGCTGAGCTATTGTCATTGAGCTCAGCCCTCATTGTGTCTCCACTGTCATGCTCGGCCTATTTCGTCTGGCCTCTTCCCCCAACCGCCAAGCACTGCCGCCAAGCTATGAACCTCTAGGTCTTAGTTCTCTTTCTCCCACACAAGATATTCATCGCCAAATTTGTTGTATCCCAAGTGCCAACCGCCTACGGCCCTTACTTTGTCACCACAACAACAAAAGCAAAGAAAATTACAGGATGGCAAGGAGACAGGTGAAGCGGCTGCACAAACCTTTGAATGCCTAGTTCTGGGAGGCTGTATTGGTGTGGACAAACTTGGGGTGTAACAAACTTCCGGTTTGCTAACTCTGCACCTGCTCATCATGCGAAAATTTGTAGGAAGCTCTGCAGTTGCACTCCCCTTTCAGGAAAGCAAAGCACACACCGTGAAACTCCCTCTTGTTATGTTGCTTGTCTTTGTCTCCTCCTATACCACCTTGCACATGTTGACATTGTCAACACTTATGATCCTTCCAAGAATTTTAACTCCATTCAAATTATCTGCAACACAAAGAGCAACGTAATTATTTACCATTCCAAAAGAATTACATTAACCCATGTTCATTTAAATATAACTGGACATATAGACTACTTGAATTTTAAAAACATGCATATACATGTACTCAGAAGCTTCCATTTTATCAATTGAAGTAGTCATAAACATATAGACATTCCATTGTATCGCCTAGTTTTCAACCATCCGCTGCAAGCATCTCCTTGCAAATTTCTATGCATTTATCACACTCTGTGATGAATGTTCCCGAAACCTTCATATTCAAAACACCAAAGCAAAAAATTACACTTCGAGTTGAGCTAATTCAATTAACAAGCCACACATGAAGAAGCAATGATTAAAACTGGGGGTAGGCAAGAAACTCAACACGGTACCCATGACTGAACCTCGTCTATGTGGAATCACGGCACTGATGCGGATTAATTTCATAAAACTGTTAAATTGGAAGTCTAACAGACCATAGCCATCTCCTTAATGTACAACTATATGCTTACTGATCGAACAAAGTAAGGATTTCTATTGGTACATTTCCACCTAGTACAACCACAATATCCAGAGTTGGCATTTTGTACATCTTCGCTCCTTATTTCACTCACTAAATCCTCCAAAATTACATATAAGGCTTCCTACCACAAATAATTATGATCAAATAGCCTCTTAGTTTCAGCTTCACATAGAAGACAAATCTAGGCAGTAATTCAAATGCCATTACAATTAAAGATGATTCTATCAGTTAAGCATTTACATGTTTCATTTTTGCCCAAAGTAATTAAATGAGAAACTTACTGTGCTTCAGTAATTTCATGAACAAGACTCCAGTGCACTAATTTCAGTAACCCAACCATATCGTACAGTCAATAATTTCAGTAATTTACAACCGAAACAGTGGAAGGCAAAAATTATATGTGCTTATGTCGGTGATCATAACAAAGAGGATCATTCAATATACAGTAAGTAGGTAAACTATAGATCTAAATGTCAGATAATATTGGATAGGTTACTTTAATAGAAAACAATTTAAATTGATGTTTCTGTACGAAGTAAAGATAACTAAAATACCATAATTATTGATGCCATCTCATTGCTCATTAACCACTTACCAGTTTCATTATACTTCCAATCCTCAAAAAGTGACCACGCTCTTCTGATGTGTCTTGATATGTTGGCAGGAGATCCAGCAAAGGATGTACTGAAAGATGCTTTACAGGACTTGATGGTGATGTGCCAGCATGTTAGAGGGACTTTTGACAATGCAGTGGCTGATTTTAGATCAAAGAAACCTGCCGAGCAAATGGACATTGATTCAAATTGTTTCACCAATTAGGGGCTGCGCTCAGAGAGTGGAGAGATGCATGTCCATGCCAGAAATTGGAGCTTGCCATTGTTCTACTCCAAGTACTTGTTTTTTTGTATTTTTACCATCAGTATACTAAGAACAAGTTAAAAAGAGAATAATTCATGATCAAAAAAGGATGAGCACGTTGCAAAACAATGCATATAAACAACTCGATTTCACATTGTGTTAACATTAGGTTTCCAAGCATACACAAATGAAAATGTAAAGAAAATAAGTCCAATAGCGTTTAGAAAGAACAGGATAAATCAAACGAAAGATGAATGTAAACCTTTTCCTTTCCAAGCTTCCTACAAGAAGTTCAGCATAACCAAAAGAAAATAAGAAAGCATTTCCAGAACTACACATTTCTTCTCAAATAATCTGCAATACATAAAGTTTGTTTCTTCTATGAATTGTTACTATCAAAAGAACTTGATCTTTGAAAGTGTTGCATTCTTAGTTGTAAGATTTGCAGTTCTTTGTCCTCACAGAGACGGATGGAAACTTCAGAAGACAGCGAGAGGAGCATCAGCATGGCTAATTCCAGTCTTAAGTAATAAAATGGAAATAGGAATAACCTCACAGACCATTTTCTCCCCTAGTATCCAAACCATTGACCTCTTTGAATTGTTAAAATATAGACCAGCATGGGAAATGATACAGAAAACAGGAGACCCTAGAGGCATGATTGTTTATCTAATTAGTGATAATGCACTCAAGACCATGATCCAACAACATTTAAGCAAAGGTATTATCTAACACTACAGAATACAGATAAGCTTTGGACAGGGAACCACGACACTGGCATTTGCAATTTTGAACCACCTAGCACGATGACCATGACACCAAAAGGAAAACACTTTCTAAAAATTAAATATGAACGAACACCTCGAGCATCCCAATTCCCTCCTCTAATTGGGCGTTTTGGTGCCTAACATCCCTAACAAAATAGACCTCACATGAAGGTAAATGATAATGTGGTGGTACTCACCTTGCCTCTGTCATAGCAAAGAAATGAAATAGGAGATGTTCTCTTCGAATTCTTGTTCACATTGGAGACTCAAGCACCAGTGATTTTGCAATATATGAGCAAGAAATATATGAGCAAGAAACGGTAGCAGGTAAGAAGACTGAGAAGAACCTAATAGAAGAAGCTAAGAAGGAGAACGAGAGGAACAAATAAGGAAGATATTACCTAAATGCAACTGTCACTCAATCACGTTCGCGCTTGCAACTGCCGAACCTTATGCCACGATCGGCCACATAACTCCTCACGTTCTAACTGCTGCGGCTGCTCTTGCCCCACCTTGCTCTCAGCTGATGCACACCACAACCCACGCCGGTGAGGACTGTGGGCGGCAGGGACTTGGAAGTGGGGGTGGCGCTGCGAGGCGACGTGGCTTAGCTCACCAGTTCTGGCCGGATTTGGACGAGGCTAACTGTGGGCGGCGGTGACTTGGAAGTGGGGGCGGCGCTGTGAGGCTGTAACATCCGGAAATTTGGTCAGTCCAAAAATATGGAATTTTAAAATCGTTTCCTACGTTTTGTTGGCATTTAAGTTTCTTTTGAATACTTAGTTGAAATCTTTATGAAATTTGTGACATACAAATTAAGTATCAAAGGGTAATCCCAAATACAAATAACAGAAAACAAGAATTTTAAATACGAATCTGAAAAGATGATCCATCATAAGGAGGGAGAAATTTGAATTAACTTATTCATTTTAACTCCAAATTGAATGAAACAAATTTCTAAATCTGTCTAAATTCCAGATCTGTCCAGGGGAACAAAAATTTTAATTTTTGAAGCTCATTTAAATTTAGAGAGTAATTTAGAGTAGCTAATAAAATTTAAATTGGAGGCAAAATAGATTATGGGATATTTAAAATGGAATTAGTTGTCATAAAGGATTAATGTGCCTTTAGTGTTTATTTTAAATCCAAAGTCAATTAAAGGCATCAGTAAAGAAAAATGAGTTTTGATTAAAATGTCCAAGTTTAATAAAGGTTGCCCTTAATCAAAATTAAGATAAAGGCCAATGTTAGCAAGCTACCAATAATAAGTCTTAGTGGTAGTTTTTGCTGAATATCAATTATTGAAATATGACCTTATGTAACAAACCTTGCCGGATAAAATCATACATCTGACCGTAACTCATGGAACTTCCTAAATAAATACAAAAATAATAAAAGAAGGTTAGTAATAAAAAGACCAAGTCATTATAATCTCCCACCAACCTTGTCTCAAACCACCCAAGCCGATCATTAACTCATAATAAAACTAAATTGAGTTCATTCGGATTTATTTGGATCCTTTGAGTTGTTTGTATTTATTTGGATTCAGTTGCTTAGCACGTAATTAGAATCGGAAGTCGTGAAGATTCAACAAATCAAGCGTGGACAAGAAGCGGAGTGAAGATAAAGACCGGAAGCTCCAGAGAGGGCATTGTGTGAGCTCAAGATCATGTAAATCGCGCCAAAGTAGTCAATACTTTGATCATATTGAACCTACTTTTCTGCAAATTACTTTCGTTTAAATTATCAAATTGCATGCTATTATTTTATATGCAAATACATGTTTAATTTAAGATCCTAGTCATATGACCATGTTTTCCTTGACTAATATTACACCCTCTTTTGAATACTTGATTATGTGAACCTTGTCTCCATAGCAAAATTATAATAGTAACCTTTCGAAAATAAGTCCGTAACTATATGCCATGCTTAGTATTGCTTAGAAATTCACAGTGAGAACGCCAAGCATCTCTTTCAAACATGTGAGAATTTTGTTGGGCGTCGTTGTGATGATGATGGTATATGTTGGTATGAATATTTTATGCTCCCAAAGACCCCACATGCTTAAATATCGGGCGGATGGTTGGAGGTGTGAGTGTTTGAAGGGTGCCGTGATAGCACAAATTGTGATAGAGTGGTGCCGTGATAGCACAAAGGGGATCGTGGTAGAACCGCCCAGATAACTATTAAGGACTGAATCTTGTGATGACCTCCCAAAGTACAACAAGTACAACCACATGCTGGCAAAGTGTAGGCAGGGCTAACTAATTTGCATCAACTTAGTAAGAGTTGCGTCGGTGTGAACACGGGCGGGTAGAGGATGGCCACATCCTCCGACGTGATGGCGCAAGAGGGGGCTTCTAGAAGGGTGGTCGTACCCGGAGGAAGTGGAAACCTTAGCGGTCGTAACTCTGCTAGGAAAAATGCATTGTAAAAGCCCTGTGATAGTCTACTCAACCGCATAGCTAAGGAATCGTGTGGGGCAATGAGCAGATATATCTCATGTGGGTAAAGTGTACACACTCTGCAGAGTCAAAACTATTCGAATAGCCGTGCCCACGGTCAAGGGCGGACATGGGAACTTAACTAGATATAGTTCTGTTTCAAAAACTTTGTGGGTGGAAATGGAAAAGTGGAGGGCCGAGAAAGGCCCTTATTGAGTTGTCCCGGTGTCGTCCCGTGGTAAGTTAAGCGGCTATAAATTGAAAGGTTAAGCATATGATGCAGAGACTATGGAAATGGTGGATGGAATCTGGATCGTTATTACTATTGCATGTTCACATTATGTTTTGTTCAAACTGCTAAGTCTCAGGATGTTCTATGTATTATATTTCAAAAGCAAATAATGGCAATGCTTCTCCTAAACTAAAATGCCAGGAAAAACAAATAGGGTCGTAAGAAAAGAAAATGACGGTCGAGGGTAAATGCTAAACAATGCTTGGTGAATTCGTGTCGATAAGGGAATGATAGAAAGGAGTCTAGGAGAAATAAATTGGTGGAGTCTAAACAAATAGATAGGCTAGATAGATGATTTAAGTGGTTTTGAAGGATTAGAAGGGTATAAAGGTAATTGGGATTAATAGGACTTGATCCAGTTGGATGAATTGAATTGATGGAAATTTGGAGATATGAGAATTGTGATGTAAACTTGATTCAATCTTAGTGGAGAAATACCGATGAAATAGTTAGAGATAGATGATGGATAGTAAGGATTAAATATGGGCAAAGTAAATTGCGGAATTGGATCATTAACCAAAGGGTTGAATTGTTAGAGTATTCTGATATAAATGAATTCGATGGTTTAAAAAGTGGTCAGGTTAGAGAATCATTAGAATTCAGAAGTGGAGTTGGTGATTAGTGATTGTAAGATTGGATTATTAGGAATCCGGAATACAAAGGTATGGGTGGATCCGAATAGATATATGTTTAAAGAAAATATATGATCGGTGGATTAACTAAATGAGGTCACCTGCTGTTTGGAGTTTAGACGGCAATCAACATAGAAAGCGTATGTTCGGTGGATTAAATAAATGATGTCGATACGCTTGGTGGATTAAATAATTGGTGTCACCCGCTGTTTGGAGTCTTAGACAGCAATTAGTAAAGAAAATATGTCTTTGGTGGATTAAGTCAATTATGGCAATCGCCGTGTGGAGTCCTGAGCTGCAACTGTAACACTAGGGTTCAATAATGATAATGCTACCAAAAAGAGAAGTTGCTGGCAAATAAAACAACCCGAGCCTTCCTTGATAAGCCTTGCAACTATTTATTTGCATTCTGTGTATTGGCTCGCGGAGCACGGTGGTTAGTGTGCTCACACTCGCTCCCACGACAAATCCAGAGTCAAGGAATCAAATCCCTGCGCATCAGCAACATTACAAATCATGAGGACAAAGAAGATGAAGATGTCAAGGGCTAGGTCGCGAACCTCCGGTTGGTCGCACTGTGGGCAAGTCCCGAGGGTTCCACCGTGCTTCGTTCTTCCGCTGCGCAATATTTCGATTTCGGCCTAATCGCCCATGTGTAAGTTTACTATATTATTTATGCTTCCGTGCGATATGTATTTGATATTCATTTCAAGTCGTGAGCACTATCTCGATCCAGGAATAGTGCAATAAATCACGAGGATTCGGATGTAAAACTGGGTCCGGCCGAGGCGACGTGGCGTAGCTCACGGATCTGGCCGGTTGGACGAGGTGACCAGATCCACCCAATATGCGGCGGCGTTGCGGGCGTGGCGGGGGCGGCAGGCTGCGGCGGGGAGGACGGTGGGGGGAGACAGGGAGGGCATTGTGGCGGCGTGGAGAACGGGGAGAGTACTCGGTGGGGAGGGGAATCCGCGCCGCCACCGTCGGTGAGGAGAGATGGGAGCGGTTTCGGGATGGAGGAAGGGGAGAGCAGCGGCGCCGATCTGGACGGTGGGAGGGGGAGAGAGTGGCGGCGCGGAGAACGGGCGGAGAACAGGAGATCGGCGGTGGGGAGGAGGCGCGGTGCGGGATGGAGGAAGGCGAGCGTAGCGGCGCCGATCGGATTGGGACGGGCGCGAGTGGAGTGGCAGCGCGGAGAACAGGAGAGAGGATTGGCGGTGGGGAGGAGGCGCGGTGCGGGATGGAGCGCGGGGAGGAACAGGCGGAGAACGGGAGACGCGGTGCGGGATGGAGGAAGGTGATCGGAGACGGGCGTGAGTGGAGAACGAGGCCCACACGTCGGTGCTTAGAGGTCTGTGAGGATGTTTTGGAGAGAACGGACGGACTGCCACCAACTTCAGTTTTTAAGTAGTAGAGAAATATATGTCATTTTGGATTGGTAAATTATTTAAATGGATAGCTGTAGCATGCCTAGATGTAATGAATTTGTCATGTGCTGCCATACCATACATCAAATCCTATGAGCCTAGGAGGGAGCAGCCGAGAGGAAGAGTGGAGAAAATCTTGATTAATAGAATTTTAAAAGGTTTATTAATTTTAAAATGAGTAAAATAATATAAGTAGGTTGTTTTATTATTTTATTTGTATACAAACTTTTGGTTCTCATTTCATTTCATTTGTTGAAAATGGAATGGAAAAAACAGAAAAATAAACAGCCCACATAGCTGGCCTGGTCCACTGGCCTAGAACACACGCATACATAGGGGTGGAAAGCGGATCGAATAGTCTCAAATATAAATACGAATCTATATTTTTAAAACAAATACGAATTCGAATATTTTCAAATACGGATACAAATATTCTCGAATACGAATACGGATATTTTCGTATACGGATTTTCCCAGATACGAATATCGGATAAAACGGATTCCTAGTAGTTCTACCGAATTTTCACCGGTTTTTGATAGGTTACCGATTTTAAACCGCCTAAATTCAAATTTTGAATCACAAAATTCGTACGGATTTTTCATGGGTTCTATAAACGGATCGAATATTCTCAAATACGAATATGGATACGAATATTCTCGAATACGAATATTCTCAAATATGGTTCGAATACGGATTTTGCTTACCATATTCGCGTTTTCTGGGATATGAATATCGGATAAAACGAATTATCCGTTACCGTTTTCCACCCCTACGCATTGGCACGCACCCATAAGGCCATGACACACCACACCCATACGTATGTCTCCCTCGACTGTTTAAATTCTATTGAAATTATCTTCTATTTCTAATTTCTACTTAGAAAAATTAAGAACTAATACGACTTCTTGAAATAACTTATCTACTTTTATCGCTATCGTCTCATTTTGTGAATAAGATAAGATGTCATAGATACATGATACACCTACTTCTACATCTCACTCACTTTTTTATCACTCTTCTATTTTTCTAAAAACCACTTCTTTCAAGTATATTTATTTTCAACCAAAACTATCAGTGAAAGCAAATAAAAACGGGAAAATTTGTTCAGTAGCACTGAAAGATCACTACTTTCGGAAAATACCACTAAAAAATCGAACTTCGGAAATTACCATCAAAAGATTCACCTCGCTTCGGGATTTACCATTCTAGGCAAAAATGTGAAGGGTAAAGACAAAATGCCCTTACCCTTGGGCATTCATCTCTGACGGGCGAAGGGTAAGGGCATTTTATCCGAATGGTAAACCCGGCGAGGTGAATCTTTTGATGGTAATTTCCGGAGTTCGATTTTTTTAGTGGTATTTTTCGAAAGTAGTGATCTTTCAGTGCTACTAAACAAATTTTCCCAATAAAAACGCCCACAGAGCTGGGCGGTGGCTCTGAACAGCGACGGTGACGAGGAGCAGCAGATTGGGAGGCACGGGCTATGGCCAAAACGAGTCGGCGAGGCCACGGGGAGGAGATGGGTGGCGGCGTCGCGGGCAGGGCAGCTCTGTAGCGCGCTGGCGGCGAGCAGAGGCGGACGAAGGCAGAGGCGAACAGCGGCGACAGCGTTCCGATGGTGTCCTCTGTGAACTAGTGTGCACATGAGCACTAGTGGGATCTATGAGTGCTCTGGTGCACGGGTATTAGCCGGAGGTGGTCGGAGTCAGCGCGGCGTCGACGGTCGGCTTGGGAGAAGGGGGCGGTGGCGATGATGCTACAGTGACGGAATTGCCGAGGGACTGGATTCGGTGCTCTGGGCGAGAGGAATTGCGGGGGTGGTCACCGATGACGAAGAATATGACGGTGGCCGCGGTTTGAACAGAGACAAAGAAGACTGCGTGATTCCGGTGCTACACTGCGAAAACGGTTAAACTGATTGAGGGGAACGATTCATGTGATGCTGGAATGCAAAGTGACACGGGCAGGTTTGCACGAAGCTAACCGGAAACGGCGGAACAGAATGGCGGACGCCGATGGCCGTGAGCGCAGAGCGTCTCCACCTCACGAGCGTCATGCGCGGCATCACATTGAGGAGGTGGGGCGGCTGGAATGGGGGAGGCGGTGGCACGGGAAGAAGGCGACAAGCTGACATCGCAGGGATGAATCGGCGACGGCTCAATGGCGCAGGGAGGCGATGACAGCGCAATGCGAGGAGCTCCAAGCGACAGCACAGATACAGCGACAGGTCGGTGGGAGTGGAAAGGACTCGGAGGAGTGGAGGGGAGGAAGGCTGAGGAGGGGGAGAGAACAGGAGAGAAGAGGGAGGCATCCAGGACTCGAGGGAGATCGAGATTTCCACACACTTCTACGACACATGGGATCAAACCAACTGTTTTCGTTTTTTGAGATGCATCAGAGAGTACCAACTTCACTGGTGCTTCATCCACTTGGTATTTGCAACAACGAAGAAACAAACTATGGTATTGGCACCAGCCCTTCTCTCATCTCATATCCGCATTGCTCGGATGCCTGACAGAAGGTGGTTATCTTCTCTGGAAATTGACTATCTCGATGGAAAGTGCGTAGATGGAAAAGAAGAAAAGCGAGAAGGCAATGAGCACTGCAACTGTGGCACCCGTCATCCCCTGTTCAAATCCCAGGTTTTGCTGGAGGAACTCCTGCACCGTCCCGTCGAAACCAGGGCCGACTATCCTGGTATCCACATCGCCCAATTGTGATGTAATGATGCCTCGCAGGGTCCATGCCACTGGGCAGATGTAATAGAACCAGATCCACCAACCTGGGATTCTCTGGAAGGAGAAAAAATCATAAAGGGGGATATGTTAATAGCTGCAAAGGTTCTGTATCTTCTAATAATGCATTATATAATTGAAATCAGATGTTCAACATTAAGGCAGGAGGAAAACTAAGGCAATAGAAAAATAAAAATGGCACAACATACAGATTTGCTTCAATAGCCATTTTGTGATTGTGGAAAATAAGGACAAGCTTTCGAAGTAGACCGTTACAAAATGTATCAAAAGAACAACTGAAAACGTAATGCTGTAATGCTTTTAGTAACTTACAGATTTGGGAATGAGGAACCCGGAAAGAAGATTCCACAAGGAGTAAAACGCTGAGGATACCACCGCTGCCGTTTGCTGTGTTGGGGTCAAGCCTACCGCCACCATCCCATAGAATGTGAAGTAGGTAAAAGTAAGGAACATGAAAACAAGGTACAAGAACAATTTCCCTGCAATTAAAAGGTGAGTTTTCAGTTTTATCAGAGGTCACAAATGGGAAAAGCTAAACTACAGTACAGAGAAACCAACACGAGGCAACATCATGTGTAGGCTAGGAGCCTATAAAACATGTAGTCCTCCCCTCTACTCTAATGGAGAATCGTTTTCCTCGGGTGACAAATAACTTGCCTATGTTCCTCTCATAACCAATCATGAAGTAAGTGATGAGGCCGAATATTAGTGTTTGAACTACAATGTAAGGAATCTCCACAAGACCCTGTAGATTTCAAGCATCGTTAGCCACAGGATTCTCAGGGGGAAAACAACCAAAATGGATGCCAGCAAAAGGTAGCAAACCTGAGCTGCTGCATATGGGAATGATGAGTACATCTTAGCAGCACGTTCCCTGTAGTAGACTGTCCTCTCAACGGAAACCACAGGCTGTACGGATGAGGCATTGTTTACTCCAAGAAATAGGCATGCCGCATACAGAGCTCCCATGACAAGTAACAAATCTTCTGTTGTTTCTCTGCATAATTACACTGATGTTAGTGAAACAAACTATGCACTCTGACTTCATTCCTGTATGCATAAATAGCCAAGCCTACATTCGAGCAGATAATAAACTTAAGTTGAATCTACAGTCTATAATAGTGTATCAAGGCTCATTAAATTCATCGGCAATGGTATCCTTATCTTATGGTTGGGAAAAAAAAGTTAAGGGTGTGGTCTTAAAATATACAGAGAGCTTGAGTTGACATCACACTTCTAATGCGGACTATCAACCAAATCAGGCGTAACTCAGAAGGCTGTTGAACAGGGGTATCCTTATTGGACTTACAGGATCCTATACTATCATGGTTCTAAATAATAATTATATGATTTAATCATGTAATTTGGATAAAATAAAGCTCCTGCAAACGGCATGTTGCTTTTATGTCTTTTCATTCTAATATAGGCTGCGTACCAAATCATATTACTTGTCCATCTTATTTTTCTCAACACATAGATGTTTGGACAGCCATGAGAATATACAAAAATGGAGTTATGATAAAATCCATAGACATAACCAAAGGCCAAAAATAGGCACACTGTACTTTCCTCTTTGTTTTTGTGGGGGTCTTTTTAGGTAACTACATTACACAACAGCCCATCACTATTTCATGAAGTACAGTGAAATGTCTCAAGAAAGATATATGGTCTACTGAGAAGCCTTATAGCCTATGAGATATTGTAGGGTCCAAGAGGATAATTGGAGCAGTAATTATGGACATGGGCAGATAATTTTGTGTCTCATGGCTACATTTATGTGGTCACTGAGCACGGACTTTTTAACATTTTACATTGAATATACAAAAAAAAAAGTTTTTCTAGTTGTGAAAGGAACAATCTGGGCACAATCGTAGTTGTGAATTGTGATACATGCTTTCTACCCATGGGCCTTGGGCATTTCATTTACTGGTACTTTTCAACAATAAAGCAATAATTGGATAAACTATTACTTAAACTTTATAACACATTTTACAGATATTTTTCTACTAAAATGATAACATTAGAAGGTCTTCTCTGTACAAAATATTCACCTACTTACTGTTTTGGCAGGAAATATTTTTCCAGATAACATTTACAAGTCCAGATAATAGTTCGGTACCTTACTAAATTTCAGTTACCAATCCTCATTGTCCAAATATCGTCTATGTCATAGATGTTATGAATATTGTGTGTATGTTGAAGAGACCTAATGGGCAATATATATAGAGAGTACAAAAGGGATATTACAGGGGAATATGCCGATTCCTATTCTATCTCTAATACCCTTATCTCTAATATCCTTAACATCCCCCCTCAAATGCAAGGCGTATGCAATAGCATTGCATTTGAAAAGAGATTAATATTAAAACAAGAAATATCCGACGTCCGAGTCTTGATAATGTAAATGCTATGCGTGCGATTTTGAATAAACTGTGAAATCAAGCCGAAGAGGAATAGATAGAAGCATAACAGCGCAGATCGAAGCCCGAGATGGCGGCAGCGCAGTGCACAAGAAGCGCAACGGAGGCGTGGTGCAAAAAAAGCGCGGCGGCTTTAGAAACTCGGGGCGGCAGCTAGAAAAAAGCGGCGGCATCATAACGACTTCGACGATCTGCACGTGGCTCAGAGAGTAGAGCGGCGGCTGCTGTCATGCAAAAGAAAGTTCCGACACTTCTATGACTGATAATAAATTTGTGAACTCGCACGGCTGAGACGAACTAAAAATTAAAGACTACGGATTTGGATGGACGCAACGAAAGACTCACAAAAAAATAGCTAAAGACTGACTAAAAAAACAGACACTGAAACAAAAAAATCTGCGCAGCCAGCTAACTTCTCGTAGACAAAAGTCCCTCTCGTCTCTCTCCCCATCTGCGCACTCGTGAACACTCTCCCTCTCGTCTCTCGCAACTACCAGCCGGGGGAGGCGACGACCAATCGGAGAGGGCGACGGCCAGGGCCTCGCCTACGAGCGCGCCGAGCAGGACATCGCCACTAAGAGTGACCTCCTCCTCCGCTCCAACCCTGCGCACGCCAAGATCCCCGTGCTACTCCACGCCGGCCGATCCGGACAGGAACCGATAGAGCCGGCGGCGAAGAGGCGCGGCGTCGGTGGCGGCCGAGGCGGGCCGGATCTGGTAGAGCCGGTAGCGAAGAGATCTGAGGCGAGCCACCGGCGACCGCCAAGAGGCGCAACGGTCGGATGGCGGATCCATGCGGGGCGAGGCGGCCGGATCGGCGCGGGCCAGCGAGGCGGTCGAGGCGAGCGAGATCTGGCGGCAGGTGCGAGTTGGCGGCGGCGGGCGCAGCTGCCAGCGCGGAGGTGGCAACGGTGACCTGGCGGGTGGAGGTCGGCCTCGATCGTGGAGGCGGGCGGCGGCCTCGACGGCGGCGGCTTCAAGCGGCCGAGCGGTCGGGAGGCGGCGGGCGCGGTAAGGGCCGGATCCGAGGGCTGCCGGCCGGATCCGAGGTGGCACCGGCCGGATCTGAGGCGACGGGTCGGCGCAGCCCAACAAGGTGGCCGCCCCCGGGAGAGTAGATCGATCCTCCCAGGGGCAGCAACAGCGGAAGTAGATCGAGGTTAGGGTTTTAACCTAAGCTCCGATACCATGTTAGGCGGCGGGTCGGCGCAGCCCAACAAGGTGGCCGCCCCCGAGAGAATAGATCGATCCTCCCAGGGGCAGCAACAGCGGAAGTAGATGAGGTTAGAGTTTTAAGCTAAGCTCTGATACCATGTTATGAATATTGTGTGTATATTGAAGAGGCTCAATAGGCAATATATATAGATAACACAAAAGGGATATTACAGGGGAATATGCCGATTCCTATTCTATCTCTAATACCCCTATATCTAATATCCTTAACAATAGATAGAATTAGAAGGGTTCGATTTGATAATTTTCGGTAAAAAAAGAGCTTGGTTGAGCAAAATCAAATATTAGAGGGGCTCAAATCAAGAAAATCATACTTAAGAGCTTGAATGCACAAAATTGAATAGTTAAGGGGCGTTGAGGGGCTCAATTCAAGACAATTGGACTTTGGAGGCTCAACTGAAATAGTTTGGTGGCCAATTATTCAAAATGTATAACTGCAGTGTCAGAAACGCAATAAAATTAACAATGTGCTTTGCTATGAAACAATGACATGGAACCCATAAAATATCCATGTCGATCACATGAATCTGAAGGACATACAGAAAACAAAATATGCTTGAAAGCTTATGGAAGATTTACCTCTTCATCCCAACGTTCCAAAATATTGATCCAAACATGAGAGCAGCTATTGCTGTGAAAAATAACCGCACGGCATTGTACTCTGGACTTCTCCAGTAAACAAGGCTTTGCTTACGTAGGCACACTCTAAATTGAGTAAGATGATTCTGAGAAAACTCTGATGAAAACTTTAAAGGCTCTGTGCCAACAGCTGGAATGCTTAGTTCTTCAATTAAGTCTTCCACTTTCCTACAGTATAATGAACAAGTTTGTTAATCCAGTTCTGACCACTTGCAGAAAAATATGTAAAAGTCAAGAACTACAACTGGAGGCATTTTTTTTTAGCACAGTATGAATCACCTGAACTGATCTGAGTTCTTGTACACTGTTGCAAAATCTAAAACATGCCTTTCTTCACATGCTTGCGTGCTCACTTCAAGCATCCAGGTTGCTGGGTTGTAGCCTTCAGGGATAGGAGGGACCCCAGGAACTCCCTGTCTTGCCAATATTGATACATTATGACCATTACAAATGTTAAGATAAAGGATAGCTGCTAGCAAGTTAAGAAAACAAGCTTGTATTTCAAACACAGCTGGAAACCAGCAATCTTTAGTAAGACACCCAATTGTTAATGTGCAAAAAAGAATTTCCTGTGTACATGGGCGCTAGGTGGATAGTCAAAATTGTTCACAAATGAAGTTTGCAACTTTTGATTTAAGCACAGCTGACTATTTTCCAGGAAAAAATGTGTAATAAGCAATGAACAAGCCATACAAGTTTAAATACACAATTACATCTATTACATGTTTTCCTTTGTAGTATGCTATTGAAGTCCTGTTCAGTAGGGCTTGAACATTTTAATAACCATAAGCACATAAACAACCATGGAATGTGCCTCAAGCTTAACTCCTTTCCAGAGAGGAAGCAATCAATGGATAATACTTAGTATGTGTGCACTCCAATTTTTTAAACTTTGGCTATCGATGTCTATGAACATTGATATTGAACATATGAAATGGATATCTGCAGATTTGTCTCGAAATATATTACAATAGAAACATGTAGTTAAAGTTGCATTTTGGAAACCATGTCAATGTCCAAATCGACACCTTTGACTGGAGGGAGTAGCAATTATGCAGGCAAAGTTAACTCTACATTTGTTAGTTATGAAAAGATGGGATCATGTTTGTAAATAAATGTTAACACAGGAGCAAACCCACAGTACAGAGGAAATATGTGAGTTGTTTACAAAAATTACTACATCCCACTTACAAAGTATAACAATATAATTAAAAAATGGTCCAAGAATAGCACCTTTTATGTCAAGATTCTGTGAAAAGAATATTGAGTTTTAATAAGAAACAATACAGTTGCTTAACATCCTCTGTGCAGTACCTGAAAGTAATGAATCATATCGATTGAGTTAACACCAAGTGAACCTCCATATATTACTCGACCTCCACGTTTAAGAAGAAGTAGCTGTATGCAAAAACAAATGATCAGCGCAACAGACAACAATGATGAACAACAGAAACTAAATGCAAAACAAAAAACGTTACCTCATCAAATGCTTCAAAAATATCAATGCTTGGCTGGTGTATCGTGCAGGCCACAGTTCTTCCTGTATCAACAGTATTTCGAACAGTGCGCATCACAATGGCAGCTGCTCGCGCATCCAAACCAGACGTAGGTTCATCCATAAAAATAATGGAAGGATTTGCGACTAGTTCAACAGCTATTGTAAGGCGTTTCCTTTGCTCTGTTGACAATCCAGTAGAACCTTGTTTTCCTACTAATGCATGTCGCAGTTGATCAAGCTCTACCAATGCCATAACTTCTTCAACAAATGCCTGCAGGGCAATTAAAAGTATGCATCAACACAAAGAATTAACCCTCAAGTATAAAGTTTATGTATGTAAAAATTGAAACGGACATGTCTTGTTTCTCTACTTATATCCTTCGGAAGCCGTAAGGTAGACGAAAACCACAGAGATTCTTCAACTGTTACTTGTGGTGAGTGTATGTCATTTTGTTCAACATATCCTGCTATCCTGGCAAAGGTTTTTTGTTCTTTTGGATGACCAGAAATCCTGATATCACCTTCTATATATCCGCCTGTTTTTCTGCCAGCTAAAACATCCATAAGCGTTGTCTTCCCAGCACCACTTGAGCCAACCAGTGCTGTCAGGATACGTGGCCTAAATACTCCGCTTACTTCAGACAACAACTGCAGTCTTTTCTCAGGTACTCTTGCTTGCATTTCCTATGTATTGAAATACTGTTTTAGCTGAGGTAAAACTTTAAATCTATAAACTAGATATTTTTGCGAGAATAACCTTTGGCATATCAACAAAATAATTCACACTGTGAAACGTCATGGTTAGTGGTTGAAATGGCAGTATCATTCCCTTTTTAACGGTGCCTTCAGTCTGCCCTTCAAGCCCATTGCTTCTGTCATTTATTTCTGCAATTTGATTCAAGAGAATAGTTGTAATTGTTACTATAAAATTTTTGCACTAATAATAATAATATGATGATGATGATGATACAACTTTTAGTTAGAAATAGTTTTAAATGTTTCCATGACTAATATTTCTCCCACTCCCCACGACTCCTACTAGTAGGATGATTAGTGGATGGTGAAAAAAATATATGTAAAACGCATAAGTTACATACGCATATACCATAGTCACACTCTAATAATAGTAATATTCAAACTCTGAAGCTAGTACAAGATTACGTCATGTTGTTGCAGAGAAAGTCTAGCTCACCAAAATTAATTATATACTACAACTGAAGTAGGTTAAAGATCATATGACAATAAGTCGTAAAGCAATCTTTTAACTCTAAGTAATTCAAATTTAGCATCATTCATATATGATCAAAATGTCATGAGATAAACGAGTTAAATTCATGCCTCGAACTAAACGAAAGATCTCAGAAGTCAGAATTTTTACCAGGAAAAACAATCGTATTTTAATAAAGAAATATCAAGTCACATAGGTAAATCTAGAAATCACCTCCAATTGCAATTCCATTGGAGATGGTACCAGTTTTCGCATCCTTTGTTTCCTCAGAATTGACTGGGATAATTGCCTGTGCCTTTTGAAGGGCTTCAATTTTCATATATAAGTTAGAAATAAAAACAGCTCAGTCCAATAATATTATAGAAATTAGTTGTTTTATTTCAATACTTACGGTTAAGGAAAGCCAAAGCAAGAGTAAATAAAGCATTGAACAAGATGGCATAAGCCAATAAAACACCAACTCCAATCCAGTACCAGTAATCTTGAGTTGGGAGATTGTGTGAAAGAAGAACATTGGTTCCAACTGTACTATTGCCAGAAACTGTTACCTGAAATGAAACATTTAAGAACAACAGATATCTCAAAAAAATGAATAAAGCAAACTACAACAAAAGGAAGGATGAAAAAAAAGACGAATGCTAGTAAGCAGACCTTTGACCATCTGGAAGCTGAGAATTCATTAACTGAAATAGCACGCTGTCCATACATTAATGGGGAAAGCCAGTAAGCCCACTCCCACCATGGTTTTATGGCCGCTATTTTACACAACAGAAGTGATAGTCAGAATATGTTAAAGTGAGAAAAAGCATTATAAGCTGAATTAATAAGGGAGCAAAAACTGCTAGCCCTACTAAGTTTTAAACCTATCACAGAAAGGATAAGTATGGTTTTTAGCATGATTAAACAGATAAAAAATACTATGTGGACACTAACCTTTAGGAACAATGAAACCTCCTAATAGAAAAATTGCCAACAAGGCAGCAGATCCAAAAGTATTAGCAATAGTCATGTCTCGTGCAATAGCTCCCATCATCCGGAAAAGACCCAAGGCCATTTGATGTACAGAGAACAACAGCAACATAAAGCAAAAGAATCTGCACATGATTTGTATAATTATGACATTCTCAAATTAAAAAAATATATATCAGCCTATAGATGAGAAGGGATTTGGTACCTATCAACAGTTGGTGCAAAGCCTACTGTGTAGTAGACAACACATGACCATACTACAGCTTCAACAAAAGAATATGGAATTCTTAGTATCCAATTGGGAAGTGAGAAAGCCCATGCAGGATGAAAGAAATTGTCTCTCTGCTTATAGAACACTGGAAGTCGAGAAATAGTAATGGGAAGCTCTGTAAAACCGTTAAACATCATATGTACAAGTCCAAAAAATAGACAAGACAGATAAAGATTCCCATTTTGCTCATCAATAGGATGTAATCTTGTCCGGAGAAACAGTGTGCATGTAATGACCCCAACAAAAGCAACCTGCACGAAATTATAACATCATTTCTCAAACTCAAGCAAGGAAAAGGATAACACGAGTACACGACTTCACAAAATGTGTAGCATGATGTGATCATGCCAATTTTGGTAAATAAATGAAAGAAACTAAAGATAGGTGTTCATGTTTGTGTACTTCCTCCATCCAAACAAGCCCCCAGATATTTTGTTGCACAAAATCTTATCGGAAGTGGTAACTTAGTGCGACTTTAGAAATGATACAGCATGTAATATTCTTGTATCTTTGCAGATAGATGTTTATGTTTGTGTACTTCCTCCTCAATGACCAATCATACTGACCATCAATACAAACTTGAGCACATTTTCTTCCACAAATTAAAAAAAAGAGAAGCTTAAGTTCCAGTGGACGTATAGATTTTAAACTGCTAGAACATCTGGACGAAAAATTCTATGCATAACCCCTCTTTCAAGGAAAGGTTACATGAAAAAATAGAGTAAAGTTAAGAATATCTAGCTATAGTTTTGAAATAAGAACTTTCATTTGAACCGCTGACAGTGTTTCCCAACAGTTGAACATTCATATATCCACTCTCTAGTATCAACTACTCACAAAATAATTTTGATCTATCTTGCAATATTGTAGAAAAGGATGGGTCATGGAACTATTTGATGTGCCTGAACGTGGGAAGTTTTGGCCCCAAACACAGGCCCTTTACAAGATAACCTATATATTCATTTCATGTTTAATATTTTTTAGGTCAATTGTTAGTCATTCAATAAATTCTAGAAAATTAGACAAAGTCCACGTACCACAGTGATGATCTGGAAGTTGCTCAAGTCCACTACCAGCTCATTTATGAGAAATTATTTAAAAAAAGAAGTAGTGAGACTCATGAGCGTACTTGGCATGTCCTAAAAGTGTAGAGGAAACGGTGACGGCTTATTAGAATGAGCTCCCTGGCAAAGCATGCTCTAAGAAGGCTAAATTTTGATACTGCAAACTTTGACCTGGCAAGAGCCTGAGGAGAATTTGTATCACCAAAAGAGCTACTTAAATTAGAGTGCAGATATCTACCATACTGGGATTCTTTAAATGCAGCTGCCATTGCTGATGCAGAAATAAATGAATACTGTTTTGACTGCTCAGACCAGTACTGAGCTTGATCTTTCCTTGAAGTAACCTGAAATCAAAATTACTTGAGTGTAAATTTTATTGTGCCCAAACTATCATATAGAATTAGCAGACTTTAAATCAATACCTCTTGGAGAAAATCAGCAATCCCCTTACGAGGTGGCAACAAAAATCCTAACGATTTAAAATAGTCCACAACATGCTCGGTGGGGCCTTGATAAATTATCTGCCCTTCTGACAACAGAATTAGATCATCGAATAGTTCAAACGTCTCTGGTGCAGGCTGAAGAAGTGACATCAGCACAGTAGCCTCCATCTCATGAACGAAGTTCCTCACACAATTAACTATTTGAAAAGTTGTTGAGCTGTCAAGACCTGTTGATATTTCATCCATGAGAAGGGTTTTTCTTGGTCCAACAACCATTTCTCCTGCAAGAATATATTATTTTCATGAGACTTGTACCACAGAAGGTGTATATCCAGCAAATAAAATTGTGTGTTGAACAATTTCCTCAACAAGTATTAAGAGCTGGAGCTATATGGAAGAAATAATGCAATGGAGGGCATCACAGAAGAACCTGTTGTAACTCGCTTCTTCTGGCCACCAGAGACACCTCTTTCCATGTCGCTGCCTACAGGGGTATCAGCACATATATCCAGCCCAAGCGATCTCAGTACATAGTCTGTAACAAGATTGTGTTTTTCTCCTCCAACTGATGCAGTCTGACCACATAAAATATATCACTTTGCAGAACGAAATATGACATATAAGAAGTTTAGCTGGGATAATAGGTAAGAACCTTCATAAAAGCGTCTATCTCAGGACTTGGTCTTATGCATCTTTCCTTTTCAAGTTTGAACAATTCTTTCAAGCACTCTACATATATGTAAATTGCAAACAACACATGTAAGACAAAAAAGGAACAAAATTGCAGCTAATTACATGTACCTTATGAACCTGGCACCCAAACTGGTATATCTATAGTTATTTATAAATTAATTAAATATGAGCACAAGCAAACAGTTTGAAGGAATGCCTAAATTTTCCTCAATTAGAATCATCAAGATAGCTTTTCGCAAATGTCCAACAATTATCTATTAAGACATAAGTTTTCAAAAAATACTAGTTGGAAGCTGCACACTTGATAACACTAAAAATGGGCTAAAAGCTTTTGTACCTATGCATATTCATAAGAAAATTCTATCCATAAGTAGATGACGTTAGATTACACCTCAGCTTAAGGGACATTTCACCGTCTGTAAGACTTTCCAGGGACAAGTGAAAGGGGAAGACCTAAAAATCGACACTTTAGAACCTAAAAATCAACACTTTAGGACTTCTAAGCCTCTCTAGAGTATTCAACCCCTAAGATCCTCTAGCACTACAAACATTGGCTTTAGAGAACGACCTTGAAAAGAACTTTACAGATGGAGCCAAGCAGCAACCATATTAGTTTCCAGACAGAATTAGATGTGAACAACGATAGAAAGACATCTGCAACTAGATTGTTGGCATAGTACCTGACATAAGATGCATGGATCCTAACATGATTTGCAAATTCAACAACTCAAAATAATTACCAGAAAATTCGTTTATCTTGAAGATTATCACTTCATTAGGTTTTGTTTGATAAATGCTGGTTGGGGTGGACTAGAAGCACCTGAACTGAACTAATCTAACTAGAGTAGATCACTTTATCTTGCAGGCTAAAGGGAAGTGGTAACATTATTCAGATTTCAATTTTAGGTAAAGATTAATTTTATTACCCATTAATTAAACATAATAGAATAATAGTTGCAACAAAATTGAACACTGAATGGCATAGAATTTAGACACATACATGGAAGGAAGCACATGCTATGTATCATAATAATCCAGAATGGGAAATGAAAATATGTGCAAGTCCAACGGACCAAATGCCCCAAACATGTTAAATCCAAAATATCCCACAAGCACGAGAATATATATATATATATATAGAAATATCATCGGCAAAACTATTTCAGTAAATATTAAGAATTTATTGCAACTCAAAAAGTGATGTAAGACACGCTTCCACCCTTCCAATTAAGGATGGAAAACGGTAACGGATAATTCGTTTTATCCGATATTCGTATCCGAGAAAACACGAATATGGTAAGCATAGTCCATATTCGAAAATATTCGTATTCGTATTCGAGAATATTCGTATCCGTATTCGTATTCGAGATTATTCGATTCGTATTCGATCCGTTTCTAGAACCCATGAAAAATCCGTATGAATTTTGTGATTCAAAATTTGAATTTAGGCGGTTTAAAACTAGTAACCGATGAAAAATCGACAAAACCGCTAGGAATCCGTTTTATCCGATATTCGTATCCGAGAAAATCCGTATTCGAAAATAACCGTTTTCGTATTCGAGAATATTCGTATCCGTATTTGAGAATATTCGAATTCGTATTTGTATTCGTTTTAAAATATGAATTCGTATTCGTATTTGAGACTAATCGATCATATCCGATTAGTTTCCACCCCCACTTCCAATGCAAGGTGGCTTGAAGGGTTCTCCAATGGTTTTTGCATTTCAGCCCTTGATTATTTCCATTTCAGCCCCTATGTGATTTCAATTGATACTTTGTTGAAAATTTTACAGGAGTCCTTGGAACAAAATAATAAATCACAAATCCACCCCTGGTCCCACTATCAGCCACCCTATCTTTTTCTCCGCCCCCCCACATCACATCCTCCCCTCTTTCCCGGTTTCCCCACCGTCCCTCACCGTCTCACCTTCCCACCGCCGCCACTTCAATTCTCGCTGCCGCCGCCGTGATTCACCAGCCGGATCCGGTCACCGCCTTCCAGATCCTGCCGGATCTGGTCGGTGCCGCCATTCTCGAGCCCCGCTGTCGCCGCCAGCCCCCATTGCCGACTTCACTGGCGGCACCGGCGCCGCCAACCTCATGTTGCTCGCCATCGCCACCGCCCGCGTGGTCATCGTCGCCAACGCCCGTGCGCTGCTCGTCGTCGTCCACCACCGCCTACACTGTCGTCGAGCAAATACGCGAGCTAGGAGGGGGAGATGGGAAGGGATGCACATGGGTGGGGCCCGCAAATCTGCACTCAAGCTCCTACTCCCTCTACAGGAAACGAGTTGGGAGGGCCTCACGTGAGGTCCTCCCCCGTGAGCTGTTGGATCGCTACTATCCACTATCCAGCGTGTAGCGTTTAGCATTGTACACGTTCTAAGACTATAATGTCACAAAAATAAATAAATAAACTAGGGCATATAAAGTACAAGAAAGGAAGCCCAACCTCGCCAGTTTTCGCTTGCACCCTGGCATTTTGCAGCAAAATCTAAAGTTTCCCTAACTGTCAGCTCCCCAAGATGGTTATCTGTCTGACTGATATAAGCAGCAGTTCTTTGTACACAAAATTCATCAAGAGCGGTCCCATTGTAGGTAACTTCTCCACTTTTCTGTTGGACGATGAAGAAAAAATGGAAAAAAACAAAAACATGAGAAACAGTTATTTTGATTATGAATAATAATTAATGCTGTTTGCATGCACAAAAGAATAAAGAAAGCAAGCAAGCTCGCACACAGACAAGAGAGGCAAGGTCACCTTTAGCTGAGGATCCAGTTTACCAGCAAGGGCCAACAAAAGCGTTGACTTCCCAGATGCAGGAGGTCCCAGCAATAACGTCATTCTTTGATCACACATCAAAACAAAAAACGAACAGTCTCAACAAAGTGTAACAAACGAACAGCAAGCTTGAAAATAGAAGCAACAGGGTGCATGCATGAAGAACAAGTACCTAGCTACTATATATATCTAAATGAATACATGTCTACATTCCAAGGGAAACAAGAGTCAGCACATCGGCATGCAGACACGTTTGCTTTTTTTTGTGTGTAAACTTATATAGATGCATCAAAACTTAGTTGATCAGTATACGATGCGTGTACTATATATATAAAGATATATGTGGTAAAAAGAGTTGTTCCTCCACCTCCCAGGTTTGACAATGCCATTGACATTATCCAGAATAGTGAGCTTGTGCTTATGAGGACGTAGAAGACGGCAGGCAATAAGAATTCTCTGATTGCAGGTACATGACAAAAAGAACATGTCAGCAGGAGCCTACACAAAAATAATAATAATAACAGGAAGAGTGACGAATGTTTCGTCAAGCAAAAATAAGGTAATTGTTACAAATCCACGTATGGTAGTAAGAGATACTAGCTATTTTACCAGCCTATGAAACTATATATATCTTGTCTGATCTCCAGTGGCTATCAGCAAGTGAAGCAATCAGCTAATCATGAACTTCAGAGCAGATCAACGAACAGATCAAAGCAAAAACAATCAACTTAAATCGTCTTAATCCCACTCTCATCTAACTAGAACTGCTAGTCCGAACTAGTATAATTATTTTAATCTCTCCCTGCTTCCCAAAACAATGAAGGGATATATATGCTCCACCTGAGTGATTCGGGCAAAACAAAGGGTCACAGAAGCAAACCAGCAAACTGTAGTTGCATCTCATAGCCGTAACTACACGTGACAAAATTTAAGAGTCCCACAGCCCACAGGAAAGGGAGCAAGCAAGCTCGCGTGACAACACCGATCAAGTACCTAACTAACGGTCTCGACATGGAAACTTTTATTCACATGAACTGTTGTAACATCGATCCCCTTTTTGCCCTACTTTGCCCGTCTACCCCGCCATGCACCACATAAACATATGGGCAAATTTATACCTCAGCAATGTCGTGGACATAGTTGACGAGCGTCGGCAGCGCCCTGCTGCCGATGTAGATCTCCGTTGAGACGCTCAGGTTGTGAAATCTCACCTCCACCCGCGGCACCTCCAATCCCACCCTGCACAAGCACAGCAACGGCAACAACAACGCAGTTAGACATTTCTAGTAGACAACTCATACGGAGTTCCGGTAGAACTCAGTAGGACTCGATCTAGTCGAAAACTTTGAAGCGGTGAAGTCCCATTACGCGTCGAAGCGGGACTTGATGCCGTGGAGGAGGTTGGCGTTGTCGAGTTCAGCGGTGGCAAGCGCGCGGCGGAGCACTCGCTGGAGCCCAGGCCGGTCGAGCCTCCGCACGTCCACCACCTCGCCTCCTCGCCCAAATGCGCCTCCGCCTCCGTCGGGATCGGGGAGGACGATGGCGTGGTTGCGCCGCTTCGCCGAGGGCAGCCGCTCGAACGCCGCCCATAGCAGGTCCGCCTCTTCCGCCGCCGCCCTCCTCCTCTCCTCCTCCCCCTCCACATCCACCGCCACGTGCTCGACGCCGCTCGCAGCGAACGCCATCGCCGCCGCAATCCACAAGTTGGGGGAGCGATGGACTTGGCTGATTGGTTTGGGTTTTGGCGGAGAGGAATAGGGAGCGTCGTGTGGGCGCGTATTTATAGGAAGCGGATGGCGAGGGGAAAGCGGTGAGCTGGCACCAGCCGAGAGGAAGCGGGGGCGCACATATTTACGACGAGTGCCCCTTCTGGAAGCCTGAGGAGTGGGGACTGGGGAGGGATCCCAACTCCAGGATCTGAGGAGCCCAAGCCGTGCAGTCGTTGCCATGTCCGCGCGTTACGGGAACAGGTAGCGCGAGGCGGGCGCGGACACCGAACCAAACCTGGCGAACCTGGGTCCTGGAGTTGTCTGACACGCGGCTAACCACGATGGCCAGAGACAGGACGCACCGGCATTGCTCTCCCTGTGTCCGCGGCAGTGGCATCCGTGTGCGTGCACGGCTCGACGGGCAGAGCAGAGCTGGGACATTGCCGCCGAGAGGCATTGTCCTGAACAGGTGGAGAGGCTTGCGAGCGGGGACGTAGCCTGTAGCCACGTAGGCCAGGGAACAGTCGACGGTAAGATGGCACCCTTCTCACTTATTCCATCGAACACCACGCGTGCGGCGCGGGATGGGAGCCGAGCGCGGGGCGTGCTTCGCGTGAAGAAGGGGTAGGGGTCTACCGCTTGCTTAAGGATCGAGGCGAGCTCGCCGCGAGGGATGGAAACGCGGACGAGCAAAGCCGGAGGGGGGTGGGGGTTTGGTCAGGTGGTGGGTGGCGAGGAGGACGGCGCGGAGGCGGTGTGGGATGGGAGTACGTGAACGTGATGCGGTGAATGCTCCTGTCATCCTGTGCAATGACACGTACTGAAGGGGGTCGAGGTGCATAGCAGTAAAAATTTGTGGTGACTGATATGATTGGATTGGAACACGTGGTAGCAAAATTTTAATTTTGATTGGCATTCTAGTTCATTTTTCCTGCAAATAATTGGCATTCTAGATCATTTTGATCGGAATATTTTAAATAGTATTTCTTTTCCTAAAAGAATATGTAGGAATTGTAATCCGATGCAAGCAGAAATTTGAAAACTATTACCTATTTTTAGTTCTAAATTTAACAAGATTGATTGTTCATTGTTCATAGTATTCCATTGCGGATGTATATAGATCTGGATGAATTCTTTACTATTTTGGCCCCCTGTGCCATGTTTTTTTTTGCATGTTTAGCTACCTTGCTATGTTTTTTGCGAATTTGGTCTCTTCCTAAGCGTGACACGGCGTCACGTGGCGCAGCAGGCGTCATCCGCACCCGGCGACCGCAGAAAGCAGCTTCCGCACTTGGAGTCCATGGGAAAGAGCTTTCACATACAAGGGCGTGTCGCAGAAGGAGGCACGTGTCACCCGCAAGGGGCCAAAAGAGTAAAGAATTCGATTTGGATATCAATGTTTTAGTCAAAAGTTTCAAAGTTTTTAGTTTTGAAAATACAATTTAATTTTAAATTCCACATCTTTAATTTATATTCAAATTTGAACTTATGAATATATTTCATATCTATTTTTTCATCAATTTTCTTTAAATTATGTGTTTAACTTATTGATACTTTTCCAAATTAGCGTACAACGAACCCTTGCCGCCAGGGGAGAGAAACAGATTGTGCTGCAAGCCGCAACTTCGTGGATCTGCCACTGGCCCTCTCCCTTCTTCACTATTCTTGCCAGTGTTGACTACGTGGGGGACACTACTATAGAAAACAATATTACAGACATTCAAAAATATCATCACAGACGGTTTTCTGAACCGTCTGAATTTATGGGTCAGTGATAATCGAAGCCTATCACAGACGATTTTCGAACCGTCTGTGGTGTAAATATCACAGACGGTTTTTACTTACAACCCGTCTGTGATATTCATTTCTACCCCTAAATCTAATCTATTTATTGGCTAGCCTCAGGAAATGCTAGCCATGCCCTCTGAAACAACAGGTCAACATGTACATGTATACATACAATTCACATCTCAATGCGTTTCACAAACATAAAACATTCAATTCACATCTCAATTCATTTCACAAACATAAAACATCTAATTGCACTTCATTTCACAAACATAAAACATTCATTTCGCAAATCAATTAATTGAAATGAAATAAACTATCGATTAACAAATACACAATTACAAAAGATCTACATTGCATTGCACTTAGACGGTAACATTGTATTTTTTATTGCTCTATCACTCCGGAATCGAGGTCTCGCGAAAGGAACAGATACATAATCAACGAACTTGTCAGGCTGCACAAGCAATACTTGGATGGTGCATGATTGCCATCCAAATATTGCTTGTGCAGCCTGATAAGTTCGTTGATTATGGATCTGTTCTTTTTGTGAGACCTCGATTCCGGAGTGATGAGAGCAATAAAAAATTATTGTCCGCAGTGGAACTCTCCATCTGATCTTATGACTTTAGACCACAAAAAGAAAGTGCACTCTCCTCGAATTTGTGCAAGGTCCGGCTGTTTCAATGCAGTTGTAGAGATGGGCGCAGCCTGTCGATAGAAATACCAATATGCGTACATATATAACCTGACAAGTATGAAATAAATGTGGGAAGATTAACAAACCTTAGAATTGGTGATCTTCAAGGAATCGAGGAGTAGTCTCATATGGTGGCAAATGTAGAATCCACACATGTTGCCCGGCGACTGCTGGTGGCACTGCAAAAAATAGAATGTGTTAATTCAAGAGGCATTACTACTAAGTGTTATATAGGATTTATGAAACAACACAACAATATACGTATACAACAATAAGATTTATGAAACAATACAACAATATATGTAAACAATATATGAAACAACAACAATATATGTATAAGATTTATGAAACAACAACAATACATATGTATACAACAATAAGATTTATGAAACAACAACAATATATGTATACAATATATGAAACAACAACAATATATATGTATACAACAATAAGATTTGTGAAACAACACAACAATATATATAAACAATAAGATTCAAGGTTACCTCGGGGGACGGCGGCCTCGGGGATGGCGGCGATGGGCTCGAGGGGGACGGCAACAGCGGCGGCCTCGATCGGAAGAACGACTAAGTGGTTGCTAATAACTGCAGTGTACACGCAAAACCATAGCGGGGGTTATATAAAAAGGATTATTACAGACAGTTCTATTTTAGAACCGTCTATGATATCAATATCACAGACGGTTCTAAACTTAGAACCGTCTGTGATAAGCCTTTACCCCCTGTAGTTATTAATATAAACTACACCAACCAGCATTCAATGAACATAGAGATACATTTGTATGACTCATTCTCAAAATTCACCTATATATCACACATTTTCACATATACGTAAATGCAAATTCACAAATACAGCACACACATGCATTATTGTATACATAAATGTCAATTCACATATACATCACATACATGCATTGCTATACACATAAATGCAAATGCCCACATATATGTCACACATTCTCATTCCACTTGTTTATTTCTTTCCAAAATTAGCCCTTCATGATGATCAATGCATATGTAACTCGTCAAATTGATTGTATTCTTCCTCGTCCACTACATTCTCTACTCCGGCAATTCTCCTTTTTTTCATGAAGAACTACATGACGTTTCTTATTTGTTGGGTCGGTTACATAGAAAATTTGAACAACTTGGTTGGTGCGTACGAATGTAAGAGACCATGTGAGAGGTCCTCCCATGTTTGTGATGAGTAATTGACACGTGTTCTGAAAGTTTGAGTTTGGTTTGGTCGGTATCAGCCAAAATCGCAAGTGAATATTTGTCTCTCCGTAATCTGTACCGCAAACAGCCAAAATTCAAAAATTTCAGCCAAAAGCCATAAGCCGCAGTCGAAAAGAACAGGCCCTAGGCTCAGGAAGGAGTCAGAGGTCCAGGCGGTCGGACGCCGGTTGCGGTCGTGTGCGACGAAACGGACCGAGACTAGACTCAGGAGGAGTCGGAGGTCCAGTCGGTCGGAGTCAGGTGCGGTCGTGCGTGATCGACAAGAAAAGAGGAAACTTCCAGGAAGGTGCAGCAGGGGCATTTCGGTAAAATGCGCAAAATGGAAGCGGATTCAGTTGAGGCTGATGGGTAAAGTGCTAACAGGTGAAGCAAATGAGGCCCGGTTGTGGAGGCTATAAAAGGAGAGGTTTTCTGGTTTGGAATGAAGGCATCCTGGTGTGCCTCCCTTTCCTAGTGTTGTAAGGGTTTTGAATGGGTTTTTGCCTTGTGCCTCCTTTCTTCTTTTAGTTGAGGATTAGTTGGGCAAAGTAGTTTGCTTTTGGTCCTTTGTCTGTGAAAGAAATCTGGGAGTGGGTGTTCTTGTTTTCTCCTGCGTGAGTTTGCTCAGGGGGTGAGTTGCCCAGTATGTGATGGCAGAGATGAGGTGGTTGTAACAAACTCTTGTAATTGCCCATATCTCTGAATCAATATGAGATGGACTACGGTTGAGTTGTTCTTGCTACTTTTCTTTCTGTGATGGATTTCTGTTTAAGTTTGTTCTCTGCTATTTCTCTGCTGGTTCTTTTGATTTGGAGTAAATCTTGATTGAGAAGCTGCAAAATGATTGTCTCTGGACTGGGTTTGTGCTCAAGGCCCCTTGGCTAAATTATACCCGAGAGAAATCATTTGATCTCAGTTTTCTTCCAGAGTTCTTGCTTGCTTAGACATCCTCTGTTTCAATGTTTCTAGGGTTTGATGTCAGGGGATGTGTATACACTGGGTGTCTTGGCGAAATGTCTGCTATTTGCTTGTTCCTTCATGTTGTGAGATCATCTCCAGCTGAGATTCACAGGTTCTTGAGCAAAAGATTTGAAAATATCGAGCAATTTGAAAATTAGTCTCAGTTTACAGTTTTTTTTGCTCAAATCTTGGCTCTTAGCTTTCTGTTGGTGTTTTCATGTTCCTGAGGTCTAAGTGATATTTGATTTGAAGTACCAATCTTTTTATCTTAGAAGAGCAGCAATTTCTCATCAATTTCTCCGTTTTTTAGTTGTCAACAGTGTTTACTGCATCTCTGTCCTCGGCAAGTTCAATTTCTCTGTTTTTGGCAGCTGTATGAACATCTCCTGTGCATTTCTGTTTTCAGTCATCTTGCCGATTGTTTTCTACCAATCTTTTGAATCAATCTCGGTTTGGATTTTGAGAACTTTGTTTCTATCAGATTCTTCTCTCAATTGGTCTTGATAGTAGAGAAGATATCCAACCAAATCTCTTGATCCTTGTTCAGTTTTCAGTCTATTTTCATTCTTCTCTGTCTCCTCTTCGGTCTATTCTTGAACTGCTGTTTCAGTTTTCCACGTGTCGTATTCGATTCTTTGTTTTCCCCGCCTGCTCGAATCGCTGCTTTTCTTGGTTCCGGTCGGATCGGAAGGCGGTGCGTGACCGAGACCCTCCCTCTGTGCTGTTTTTGTTCACCGACTGGAAAAGAACAGCCTCGGTTGATCTTCTCCCTGCTTTATTTCCTCTTCTCAAGATTCTTGTTCTTCGCGATTTGATCTCTCGGCCAGTCCGTCGATTTCACCAAATGAGATTTTATGCTCTGGCTGTCTGTTGTTCACCTAAGATTGGTCTTTGACCGCATGATCTCATTCCTGAGAGCTATTTGCTGTTTAGGTTGAAATCCCGAATCAAGTGACCAGAGAAGAGCCGCGAATTTTCGTCCATCTCTGTGTTTTCTTCCTCTCCTTCAGTACTTGCTGTGCTGACAATTTTCACTCTGTTACTTTCAGTTTTCTTCAGGTTTCATGACTGTTTTAGCTTTCGGTTTTACTTTTCTTTGCTTTCGCTTTTCTTCTTTGATTGTAGTCTTTTGGCTTTGTAGTTTTCGGTCTGCTCTGATTTCAGTCTAGTTGTCAGTCTAGCTGTCTGCAACATGTGATCTTTTAAAGTCCTTCGGCCAATACAGTTTTGCAGCTTCCGATCGTTTTTGTTTTGGTCAGTTTTGTTCCCTCTGTGATTCAGACTTTCGGCCAGATCAATTAGTGAAGCTTACGGTCAGTTTTTCTCTGTAACAACTAGTCCTTGTTCAGCAAAACCCATTTCTGTTTTATGTCCTTCCTTTCATTCCCTGTGAGCATTCAAACATATTGTGTGGTAGCTCTTTTGGCCAAGTTTGTTTCAACTCTTTTGTCGAGCTGATTTTAGTCTTCCAGTAAGCATCTAGCTTCTATCTTCATCGCTTTTGTAGCTATTGAAGAAGAAGATATTGTGGACACTGAGGGGAGATTTTTAAAGGCACCATTCACTCTCCTCTGTTGCCATTTTCGATCCTACAATTGGTATCAGAGCAAGGTTGGCTCTGAATTTGATCTTAACTGATCTTGAGCATGGCAACTAGTAGGGAATCTTGTGAGCTTTTCTTTGCATCTTGTTGGGGGTGTTTTTGCCAATGATGTCCTTTGCGACAAGAGGCCGATTTCGGTTAGAGGGTGATGTTACTTGCAAGAACCTGTGGTCGTAAGAAGTTTCGATCATAGTCACCGTACCGAGGTGTTCTTCCATGAGCCCTCAATTTACGTCCCTTTCCGAGGATAATATCTAAATCCTTAACCATATCATAAACCTCTTTTCCCCATAAATACCTTAGAGTTGAACCGTCTTCCTTCTCTCCGTCAAATTGTTTCTTCATCTTGCGGTATGGGTGAGCCCTCCGAAGGAACCGGCAGTTACGCATGTAGATGGTTTTGCGTGAGTGTTTCAGCCACACACTCTCGGTACCATCTAAACATTGAGTACAAGCTTTGACACCTTTTGTACTCTGGCCCGATAGGTTAGCAAGGGCAGGATAATCATTTATGGCGCAGAACAACAAGGAGCGCAAAATGAAGTTCTCTCATTTGTTTGCATCCCATACCTGTAGCCCTTCGTTCCACAGTACTTTTAGATCTTCCACTAACGGTGCTAGGTACACATCGATATCATTCCCAGGTTGCTTTGGCCCTTGGATAAGTATTGACAGCAAAATATATTTTCGCTTCATACACAACCAAGGAGGAAGGTTATAGATGCAGAGAGTCACGGGCCATGTGCTATGTCATTGCTCATGCTCTCGAAAAGATTCATTCCATCGTGCTCGGTCCAAACCTTATATTCCTTGGTTCTCGCACGAAGTGCAAAGCCGCCGGACCCAGATTTTACTATCCGGAATCCTCTGTGATTTATTGCACTATTCCCTGGATCAGTAGATAGTGCTCACAGATACAGAAAATGAATATCAAATACATACCATGCGGAAGCATAAATAAAATAGTAAACTTACACATGGGCCAATTAAGCCGAAATCATTAAATTGCAGCAGCGGAAGAACGAAGCACACAGGGGGAACCCTTAGGACATGCCCACAGGCAGCCAATTGGAGGTTCGCGACCTAGCCCTTGACATCTTCATCTTCTTTGTCATCATGATCCATAGTGTTGCTGATGCGTAGTGATCTGATTCTTGACTCTGGATTTGTTGTGAGAGCGAGTGTGAGCACACTAACCACCGTGCTCCGCGAGCCAATACACATAATGCAAATAAATAGTATGCATGGCTTATCAAAGGAAAGGCTTGGGTTGTTTTATTTGCTGGAAATAGCTTTTGGTAGCATTGTAATTATTGAATCATAGTATTAAGGTTACTATCTCGAACTCTACACGGCGATCGCCATAATTGACTTAATCCACCAAGGATACACCTCATTATTTACTTATTCCACCGAACATATTCCCTCCAGATTGATTGCTGTCTAAAACTCCAAATAGTGAGTGTCATCACTTATCTAATCCACCGATTATACGCTTTCCATTTTATCACCCATCATCTTATCAATCCATCCATGGGTGTCTGATTCTCACTAATCCTAACCTTCCCCATAAGTTTATTCCTCCAATCTCAAATTTTCACCAGAATCGTATAATCCCGATTTTAGATCCACTATTTGCCAACTTGGTAACTACACAACCTAATGATAATCCAATACCTTTACTTATGATCCACCGATCAAATGATTTCCATTGCATTATCCAAAATATTCAATGATTGAATCGAAGTGACCACTCTCATATATGAGTCCGAATTTCCACCACCAGTTCATAAATCCAATCTTAGGTTCATTATTCAGTAATTTAATTAATTCCTCATTCCAATACAAATTAGGTTTTCTTTATTTTGTATCCACCAATATCTGCGGTATCATGAATTCCTAGTTATCCAATCTTGTGATTGCTATTCATCAATTCTTCACCTCGTAATTTCTAATAATCCCCTAACATAATTACTTTCTTTATCCCACCAAAAATCATTCTTATCAGGGCTTGCTAACAGTCCAATTCTTTGTTATTAATCCAAAACCATAATTTGCTCTCGCAATAATCAATCTTGTTTACCATTGTCTTTCTCTTACTAATTCTCTAGTTTACCTCCACCAAGAATATTCGTGATCAAGTCTACGACTCACTAGTATACATACACCAAGATTATCATTGATCAAGATTATACTCCAGTAATCATTATCATTTCTTCAATAATCCCAGAAATTCAATTCATCCTTCTAGTATATGATCAAATCCTATTAATCCCATTATTCACAACCTTTTCCAAGAATTCGTATTATTTATTCGTATCGTAATCCCACAATTTCCCTTGCACTGCCTAATTCTCCAAAAATAATTTAAATCTTCTATCTGGCCTAACAATCCATTTAGGCTCCACCAATTTATTTCTCCTAGAATCTTCACTATCGTTCTCTTGTTATGATCGGCATGGATCCACCAACATCTTTTATGCGTTTACCACAAACAACCATTTTCTGTTCTTACGACTCTATTTATTCTTCCTCACATCTTATTTTATGAGAACTATTATCATAATTTTACTTTTGAAATATAATACATAGAAATTTCTTGAGACTTAGCAGTTTGAATAAAACATAATGTGTAAGAGAATGCAATAATAGTAGCGATTCAGATTCCATCCACCGTTACATGGCATCTGCACCATATGCTTAATCCTTTAGCGTTATAGTCGCTTAACTTATCACTGGGGCGACACCCAGGGCAAATCAAATCAGGGCCTTGCACTGCCCTCCACTTTTCCATTCCCACCCACAAAGTTTTTGAAATAGAACTATATCTGGTTAAGTTCTCATGTCCGCCCATGACCGTGGGCACGGCTATTCGAATAGTTTTGACTCTGCAGAGTTTGTACACTTTCATCACAAGAGACAATCAACTCGTTGCCCCACATGATTCCTTAGTCATACAGTTGAGCAGACCGTCACAGTGACTTTTCAAAGTATCTAGCTCCTTTTGTCATCTCACTTTATGGGAAACTGCCCACTTGCGGTGGGTCCCATCTATGCACGGGATGTTCCCCACAGTTACTAACGCAGCCGGGCTCCACTTCCCGCAACGCTTAGAATAGCTGGGAAACTTCACCCTCCCCTTGGTGTCCCTTTAGGCCTCCCCTTGCCCTTGCGTAACCACTTCACTCCACTATCAGTGAGGTGAGTCCGGGAGTTTCGATAAATTTACTTAGCCAAGTTGTACTTTACAGACTTGTGGTTGCACTGTTTTACATAGGAGATCATGAAAAGATTCGGTCCTTAGGGGTACCCGGGCGGTTCTACCACTAACCACTTTGTGCTTCCACTGCACCACTCACACACCTTCAACCATCCGCCCAGGTACTTCAGCAAGTTGGGATTTTTGAGAACATAAAATAATCATTCCAACATATACCAGTTATTATCACCATGACTGCTAAAACCAGTTTCTCATGAATAAAGTGATGCTGGGGCGTTCTCACGCCCATGAATATCTAAGCAATACTAAGCATGACATATAATTACGGACTTATTTTTGAAAGGTTACTATCATAATTTTGCTAGGGTGACAAGGTTCACATAATCAAGTAATCAAAAGGGGTGTAATATTAATCAAGGTAAACATGGGCATATAACTAGGATCTTAAATTAAACATGTAATTGTATATAAAATAATAGCATGCAATTTGATAATTTAAACAAAAGTAATTTGTAGAAAATGTAGGTTTAACATGATCAAAGTATTGACTTGCCTGACGCGGGTTACCGCGGTCTTGAGCTTCACACGATGCTTTCTCTGGAGCTTCTAGTCCTTATCTTCACTTCGCTCTTGTTCACGCTTGATCACTCGATTCTTCAGGACTCCAATATAAAGGCAAATAACTCAAAAGATCCAATTAAATCCGAAAAATCTTGATTTAGTTTTATTATAAGTTATTGGGCGGTTCAGGTGGTTTGAGACAAGGTTGGTGGTAGAATATGACGACTCGGTCTTTTTATTAATAATCTCTTTTATTATTTTTGTATTTATTTAGAAAGTTCCATGAGTTATGTTAGACTTACGATTTGGTGTACGAGGTTGGAAAGCATTATTTCGGTGAGCGTTATATTCAAGACATATGTTATATTTAAGCAATGTATACAATTTTAGTCTACCGAATTAATATTTTAGTCTGGGTTTATAACATTTTGTGGTATGATGTTTTATGTACACTTAGTTATTATTAAGCTTAGCTTTATTTTTAGTTTTAAGTTTATTTACCTAGGCAAGGTTTATCATACAGGGTTATATTTTAGTATTGTTATTTTAATTAAACCTTCCACTGGGATTTATTTAATGGCGACATGTTAAATGTTAAAGCATATATTTTAATTATAATTAAGGGTACCTTTATTAAATTTTGAACATTTATCCAAGCCACTTTTTCTTTATTAATGCCTTTAATTACTAACTAGTCTCTTAGATAATTATTCAAACCATATTAATTAATCATATATTACTAATCCAAACTTTAAATCTTAAACAATCTCATTTACATAATTGGCTGACTCGGCTAGCCAACTGAGTTGCCGCCCGTTTGTTACAAAAGGGAGAAAGCAATTTAGAAGATGTGGCGCGGGGCTGGTATCCAAAACGGAGCATCTACTCGGCTGAAACAGGGGAGGTGACGGCTTTGGGCAGATGGCGACGCCGCCGTCGAGCAGTGGCCGGAAAAGGGTGGTGGTCGGCAAAACGGGTTGCCGGGGAGGTGGGTATGCTCAGGGAGCGGCTGTGTAAGCCAGGGAGAGGCGGGGCGGCTCGGGCGGCTACTTGAGCGGCCAGCGGGGAGGTGAGGAGGGGGCGCCGGCGGCCGGAGGTAGGGAAGAGTGGGCCAGGGTGAGCGCGAGCATTAGGGGACCTAGAGAAGGATTCCCGCGTGTCTGGCCGAGCCGGGGAGGCACCGAGGCAAGCCGACGACAGGAGCTCACAGCGGTGCGGGATGGCCTTAGGCGCTGGCGAGTTGGGGTGGAAGGTAGCTCCAACCGGAGGTTGGGGGAGCTTCAGGGCGTCGAGAAGCTACCCCCACCGCGATGAATTGGAGGGAGTTCGACCGAGGAGGTGTGGCGACGGTAATGGCGACGACGGCTGGTTTTGGGGAAAGAAGGTTGCTCCGACGAGTACGGGTTCTTGGGGCTATTCGCCGCGGTGGGAGGATGAGGGGAGCATGAGGAGGACGATGGCGGGCTCCAATGCCTTTATAGGCAGGCAGGCGGCCGTCTTGTCTTTCGGTGTCAGCGGAAATGATGGCGAGGCGACGCATGATGTGAAGGAGGCGATGCGGGCAGGTGCGCGGTGACAGGGTAGAGATCTTGCGCAAGGATACGACATGATGGCATGTGCTGCTCGAGGAGTGACAGAGAGGGCTGGCGCCGCGCATGTGAAGAGAACGGCGGGGCGGGGCGAGAAAAGAGGCGGGCAACGGATCCGGTGGTCGGAAGCGGCGGTGTCCCGTGGTCCGATCGCGGGGTGTCCGCTGGTCTAAGCGCGGGGAAGAGGACGCAGGCTGGGATGCGGAGACGAGCGAGGCGGTGCGTACTGTGAGGGAGAGAGAGCCGGGGGACTCGGGGAAGGAAGATAAACAGCGGGGAGGGGCCGCTCGGCAGGGGAAGCGACAGGTTGGGTGGTGGTGGGATGGCGCGGGTAAAGCAATGGGTCGGGCGGTTGGTTACCGACCTCTTTTTCTTTCTTTTTGTTTTTATATATATATACATACATATATATATATATACATACATATATATATATATATATATACATATATATATATATATATATATATATATATATATATATATATATATATATATATATATATATATATATATATATATATATATATATATATATATATATATATATATATATATATATATATATATATATATATATATATATATATATATATATATATATATATATATATATATATATATATATATATATATATATATATATATATACATATATATATATATATATATATATATATATATATATATATATATATATATATATATATATGTATATATATATATATATATATATATATATATATATATATATATATATATATATATATATATATATATATGTATTTTTCCTATATATATATATATATATATATATCTCCAAGCCTACTTTTATACACATTCTTGTATAAAGAATTTATTTGCATATACCTCTTTATTTTTATTATTTTTCTATATTTTATTTTTATTGCACTTATCTATTTATTCTTGCAACCCTAAATTATAGTTTCCAAATTTTTGCGTTCAAATTGTACTCCTCTTTTAATGGATCATCTTTTCAGATTTGTATTTAAAATTTTAGTTTTCTATTATTTGCATATTTCCTTTTGTGGCATTACTAATGTTCGTTTTGCTGCTCTCATAGATTTTCAACTAGTGGAACCTCAACCAAAATTTATGAAACACCATAAAAATCCAAATTCAAATAGAATATGTGGCAAAAATAATTCAAAAGCTTTACATTTCCAAATTTAAATTTTTGGGATGTTACAAAAACTCCTATCGATGTTTCTCCACTGGGCGGAATCAGCAAGGTGTCTTAGTATTCCATCCTTCTTGCGCTCCTCCGAGTGCCAACGCAGCAGTTTTGCCTCCTTTGGAAATGCAAAAAACCTTTTCAAAATGGGGAATTATAAGAAAATACCATGCCACCTTAGCAGGAGGTCCTTTCTTCACCTCTGTCCCTCGCCGTCATCTGTGATTGATTGTTATGTTTGTATCGGGATGCATTGCACACCGGACATATATGCATGTTTGCATACTCTTTACGGTATAGGATACAGTCGTTCGGACATGCATGTATTCTTTGTACTTCCATTCCCAATGGACAAAGAACCTTCTTGGCTTTATACGTGGTTTTAGGTAACTCATTTCCCTCCGGAAGCACGTCTGCAGCGCCGTCAAACTCTTGTCGGATCAACCGTTGCTTGCCTTCAATTTTAACAGTTCAAGTACGGCCGACAACCTTGTGTACTTTGACCTGCAGCACGTGAACAAAGGTTTCTTCGAGTCCTCCATCAAGCCCCGAAATTTAACATACTCTTTCTCATCATAGTTTTCTTCTACATCGCAAAGCATCTGATCCAGATTGTCATCGTGCAACCTATCCGAATCTGAACAACAATCGACATCATCCGGCGGCATGTCATTCACTTCACCAGCGATGTCATCCGATGGCATATCATTCTCTTCACAGACGATGTCATCCGGCGGCATATGATCATTGACTTCGCCATGACTGGTCCAACACGTATAACCTTTTTTGAAACCCCTCCGAATCAAGTACGCTTCAATTTGCCCTCGGTTCTTAAACATCTTTAAATTCTCGCAGTCAATGCATTGACAGTACATATATTCCACCCCTTATTCAACATATCCTCCTCGGCAGCTCTTGTAAAAGCAGACATGCCATTAATGTGCTCTTCACTCATATGGTTCGCGGCATACATCCAGTTTCGGTCCTACGTTATGTATATATATAACAACTCAATAACACTCACCAAAACATAGATCTAAATTGTAATGCAAATTTTTTTTATTACTAACCATATCTAGAGCAACCAGGAACGTATGAATATTCAAAGCTCAATCTTTGCCTCCTCCTACCAAATTAATTGGCCTGAAATCGCCTAGCTTGCCTCCTGAGCGAAAGAGTGCAGCACCGGCCAGATCTGGATCGAAATAAAGACAGGTGCGGTTCTAAGCGGTGCAATAAATGTCTAGCGCCATTATCACATAAAAAACCGTCTGTGATAATCTGGGATCATCACAGACGGTTTTTAATACCAACCGTCTGTCATAATCAGCTTATCACATATGATTTTTAATAAAAATCGTCTGTGATAATAAAATATCACAGACGGTTCATCGGTAAGAACCGTCTGTGACAATAGTTTTCTCTGACGCCATCAACACAGACGGTGTCCAAATTAAAACCGTCTGTGTTAATATCGGGCACAGACTGTTTGACAAAACCATCTGTGATTTGGCGTCTAGTATTAGGCTTTCTGTAGTAGTGGGACCTACTCTTTTTTTAGTTTCTTTTGTTTTTTTCTAAATCAAGTTGTTCTAGTTTGTTCTTCTTCAATGAGTTTTTAGCCAGATTTCTTTTCTCGTGATAGGTTTTATTGGATCAGTTCATCTGAATGACAGTGGTGACGCCTAGAGACCGACACTGAGCCGAGTTGAGCATAAATATATCTCATCTAATTTTCTTCTAATGAACAACACCATTGTCAAGCTGTGGATTCTACACAATCATCGATGATATAATTATCAACAACCATGATACCGTTGCAATATCAAAAGTCGTCAAAACGGAAGGTAAATAAGGTCAACACATTCATCCACTCAGGACTCGATGGATGCACGTTGGTGCACAACGCGGTAGCATTTAATATGTGCAATGGCAAACTTTGGACTACAGAAGAGAACAATATGTACATAACACATAGTGGATTCATTTTGTTGATCTCATTTTGTAAAAATAACGAAACATATGGATTGCAAATTGGATGTTTGGATTGATAGATACGTTTATTTGAAGTCTCATATGATATTGGCTTCATCTTGGTTCATTTTGTTGATTTCCATGTTAGACATAATGACACACTTATGCAAAAAATTACCACAATAAAGTGAAGTATTTATGAATACTAGTTAGAAACCCGTGCGTTGTAACGGAGTTATAAAAATAATGAAATGAAACTTATTGTCTGGCTAACTTCACACATCAAACATTAGAAAGCAAGCGGCAGAGAGAGAAGGATGGCCAGAATACACAAGGAGATAGAAAAAGTAGAGGAGGTGGGCGGTTGTATCCTGAGAGAGATGAGGAGAGAGACGAATGGTACAGATCAAATCGGATAGCTGAGAAGAGAGGAGTGAGGACGGACCAACCACCAACTCCTTCTTTTATAATAGTAAAGATCTACTGATAAATCTATCAACATCGTTTGAGGTGAAAAAAGAGAGAAAATACCAACATGGAAAAATATGTAACATTCCATTACTATCTAAATATATTCAATATTGAACTTATTTTGTCGAGCCAATCGCATAGAACAGAATGAATCGAACGGATTTTAAATTTGACGCTCTCGGTAGATGAATTAGCACCACGTGCCACTTCAGCACCTTTCCCACGTTGTACCATCCAACCTTCAACGGTGAAAAGACGAAAATGCTTGGCTCACACAATCATGTGACTGAGCAGTGGTCCCACTTTTCGTGGACCTGAGTGAAATGGTGAAATGGGCAAAGCGGGGAGCGATGCAACAGCCCAAGAAGATGTATGCCCAGGATTCGTATGCTGGGCAATCGGACGGCGGAAAAACATGTGAACAATGGAATAGAACAGTAGAACAATGTTGAACAGCGTGTGGCAAGGCGTGGCTTGGATCCCTGTTCCTGTCTTGGAACTAATTGGAACCCCGTGCGTTGCCGCGGCACAAAAGTGGATCCCATATATGAATTTAGGAGTTTCAGATACGAATGCAATAGCACCCTGTACATAATGTATGTTAAAATAGATTGAGCATTCAATTGTATAATACTTTTAAATACTTTTCTAGGTTGGAGAAGGGTGAAACCTGACCTATTTTATTCCACACCATACATTTATTTTACTGATGACTTGAAGGGTACAAAACATTCTAGTCTTCTAGATGGGCAAATGACAGGAACATAGCAAAGGGCACGTCAATAAGCACTTAAAGTACATAGAAAATCTTAGAAAGAAATTGATGAAACCCTAGCATTGGTTAAAGCGGAAGGACGCAATAACTATGCACTTCATGTGAACCGGCACTACCACACAAAGAGTCATCATAGATGATTCTAAACAGTCACCACAGATAGTTTTTGAATCATCTGATTTATTACGTCTGTGATAGCAGGTGATTATCATAGACGATTTTTGAGCCGTTTGTGATAAGTCACACCATAGACGGTTCGTATAAAGAATCGTCTGTGAAGACTTAATATCACATACGGCTTCGACGACAAAACCGTCTATGATATGTCGGACATCACAAATGGTTTTGTTTACCAACTGCCTGTGACGGGTTACATATCATAGACGGTTGGTGCATAGAACCGCCTGTGATAGTTCACTCTATATGTAGAATTTTTTTTTCTGTTTTTTGGCTAGCCTCAGAAAATGCTAACCAAGTTCTCTGAAAACAATATGCAGATAATAGGTATAAGCAAATACACAAATACATAGATATAGCACAGATACACATATATATCACAGATAAACAATTTTACAGATTTAATCATAGATGAATTGTCATAATATTTTTACAACATGTTTACAGATACAATAAGGAAACATTGTCTGTCATTAAAAATTTTAGTCAGCTTGGGCGCGTGAAACTCTCCTTTTGGATTAATGACCTTCGCCATTAAGAAGGTGGCGAGTCGTCCTCGAATTTCGGAGAGTTCATTCATTTGGGCTGTACTTAAAGCGATGTTGATACCCTATCAATAGGAAGAGTAAAGTTGTAAGCGTGCGCGCGCGCACACACACATAGGGAAAATATCTTTTACTCCGTGCGTAATTACACCCATCTCTAATATACCATCTAAACAAACTTGAAATACACATTTATCACTTTTGGTATACTCGTATACTAATTATAAGATACTCCAATGTGAATCATACGAAAAAACTGAATGTGAGTCCATAGTTTTTAGCATATTTTGTAAATACCTTCATATAAACATATAAAAAGGAATATATCGAAAAAATACATACCACATCTGAAAATTATTCATATATACCACCTAGATGGTCTTAAATACTTGTATACTACACGTACATGCCCTCCATCATGCGAGATACTCCTTACATTGTAAGATACGACATAGGTGTAATTACACCCGGAGTAGAAAAGAGGTTTCATATATATATTGATAAGTAGAAACTAATTATTGTGAGATTGACAAACCTCTGGATCCTTAGACGTATCACTCAGGATTTCTTGTATTTGACGGCAAACATAGAATCCACATACAGTTCCAATCATAAACCATCTGTGATAATTATGTTTCACAGAAGGTTATAGCCATTGCTAGTAATATATACAATTATGCTTGTTAAACTGTCTATAATAATTACAATACTGACGGATTTTAAGGAACCATTGTGATGAGCCTTCTGTATAGTAGTGAGTTGCTGCCTCAGTTAGCCTAGCCAGGATCCTAATTTTGAAGAAATACCTATCAGAATAAAAAAGAGATCATCATTATGGAAACTATTCTCTACTTATAATATGAAGGGATCTTCTATTGGAAATTCAGTAGAAATTTAGAATCGGTACAAAACAACCAGCTGCAGTTATAGAAAGAAAATAAAATCAAACATAGTATGGTGTAAGCTCAAGGATAAGCGGATTAAATGTGAAGTATCACAACCATAGACCTGTCGCAAACCCAAGCCCAATCTATATTTGAAATGACATGAGCCATTTCCATGTTCTCTATGAGATCAATTATTATTCCAATCCTTTTATTTTGCACTAAACTGTATTATTATGAAGCTGTAGATAAAGCACAAATTGCTCAGATTCAGAGTTCTTGGGTCTGAAAAAGTACCGGTGGAAACCTGAAAAAAGTTTTGTGTTCTTTCATTTGGGCCATTATTACATATATGCTACTGCTTCCTTGTATGTTAATCACTGCATCGAACCTTGAAAATGAAGATAAGGCAAGGGGCAATGCCTGAACAGGGAAAAAAGGGAAACAATGCAAAAGCATTAGTTTCGCTAATTCGTGCTTTATATAGCATCTATACTCTGCATGGAGAACGCAACAACTATAGATACAATCGGAAGACATCGAAAAACGAACACAACCGCAATGATAGATTCTTCTTATGCAGCAAATAACGTGGAAACCACCTTTCGTTTAGATGTTAGCATTACTGCAAAATTGATATGAGAGTGACTATTGCACATGTGACTGTTTTTTTTATTTTTAGTCACTTTTTTATATTGTAACTTCAGGTGACTGAAAGTGCAACTTCAGGAAGGGAGGAATTAGTACACTGTAATTTTAGATGACTGAAAATGCGACTTTAGATGATTGAGAGATAAAAAAATTTCAATCGACTGTGAAGCAAAACCGAATTGATATACACTTGGTAAATATCTCCCCATAAGAAAGGTGCCATCTTAATTTGCCATCTACCTGCATCCTCCAAACATTTATAAATAATCATATGATGATCAAGAAAATTGCAAGGGCGCGTGCAGCATAAAAAGCTGAATTTTCTACAAAGACCAATTGATACGGTCCAAGTACTCTCTGTCGATTCAGCTGGTGTTTTTGTTATTCCATGCGTGCAAACTATTTGACAAGAACCATTAGAGGAATAAGCTGAGAAGAAACAAGAATGCCCTCTAGGAGAAGCTACACGTGAGGTGATGCATGGTGATGTGCGTGAGTTGTGCATGGAGGCTAGCTAAGTATCTGTGCTCGTGTGCATTGTTTTGCTTGGAGACCAGAAGGAAAAGTTAAACCGGAGGAAAATAAAGAGATCTACCAGAAAAAAACTCAGATTGTTTTGGTTTCCACGTCCCAAAATAAAGACCGACCAGGAAAGAAATTCTATCTACAAACTAATCATTCCTGGAGCTTTTCTTCTAAATGCGGATTCAATAGCCATTACTACAAAAAAGACTATACTAGACGGGTACATCACAGACAGTTCATACGGAACCGTCTATGCTTAAACTATCACAGACGGTTTATAATAGCAACCGTCTGTGATATTTTCACAGATGGTTCTTAATACGAACAGTTTGTGATAATCGACATAACACAAACGGTTCATGTTAATAACCGTCTGTGAATTTTCATAGACGGTTCTTAATACGAACCGTCTGTGGTAATCGAGACAACACAGACGGTTCATGTTAATAACCGTCTGTGGTAATCGATCGATCACCTTTGTCGTATGAACTACAGAAGCTATACTGAGATGAAACAAACTGTCTGTGAACAGAATCTAGGATGTAGACAACACGAGAAATTTTTCATGGAAGTTTAAATTCAAGGCAAATTTATTTCAAAAGTCCAAAAAAGAGATTCCCAGATTTGAATCTTCTGGGCTTCATATGTTTCTTCTTCGACTTCTGGAGTTGGAGGGTCAACCGCTGAGTTCTCGAATGTTGTGAAGATTGTCCTTGCCCTCTCCACTTCCTCCTCTAGCCTGGGCAAATCATTAGCATGGCTCATAATCTCAAAGAGGATGCTATGATAAGCATCCTTAGAATTGGCCGATTCTGCTTGATCGGCAAGGTTATCCATGTGTCTCTCCAATACCGCAAGAGCTTCTTCCGCTTTGTGCACATTGTAGAGAAGAACGAGACTGAGGGCAGTTTCCCTTTCCTGAGCGGCAACGAGACACCTCCGTCGACGGCGGAGGATGAGGTCCAGCTGACGGATGGAAGCGAGTCGAGGAAGGAGAGCAGGGCGTGAGCAGAGGAGCTGCTCCAGACGTAAATTATTGGCTGCTTGTTTAAGGTTGCGGCCGAACAACTCATGATGGATAGATGAGAGGAAGGAGATCAAAAGAATTTCAAATGCCATTATTCAGAAATGTGGTGAAGAAGATGATTAGGAAGAGGACAATTTAGAAGAGATTGATCAGTTTGTGGTAGCAAGGAATTGTACACCGTGTTGCATATAAAACCAGAATGGTGTGGAAGTTTAAGGGCCGCTTCGGAATATTAACAGGTGGGAGTAGGGCGCGAACATTAAAGTGTAATAATAGACGGTTCATGTTCCAAACCGTCTCTGTTATTAATATCACAGACGGTTCGTATTACGAACTGTCTCTGATATGTGACATATCACAAACGGTTCTTATTACGAACCGTCTCTGATATGTGACTTATCACAGACGGTTTGTAATCTGAACCGTCTGTGATGTCTCGCCACGTCACCGATCCGCAGCATATCCCCCAGGATCTCGATCTCACCCGTCCATTCTCTCCGCATCGAATGGCAGACATCGTTCTCCTCTCCACCTCGCCCCTTATTAACCCGCTCTCCTCTCCTACTTGAAGAACCAATACCACCAGTACTACTCCAACTCATTTGTGCGCGGCAAGGGTAGGAAGGGTTCGACAAGAGCAAGATGGAAAGGAAGAAGGCCGACATGGAAAGGAAGAAGGCAATATCAATGGCAATGGCAAGATGGAAAGGAAGAAGGCAATGTCAATGGCAAGATGGAAATGAAGAAGGCCGGTATAGTTTCTGCTACTTGAAAATTTTTTCACATCACTTGTTTTAGATTGTAGTTTAATGTAGTGTAAGTATTTTCTGAATTTGTAGCCATGAAGTTTATCTTTGTAAAATTGGAAGTGTCCTCTTATGTATGCAGTGCTATGGGTAACCTACCCGATTTGTGAAATGGATGTTTTATATTTGTAAAATGAATTGAGATGTAAATTGGATGTATACATGTACATGTTGATCTGCTTGTTTCAGAGGGCATGGCTAGCATTTCCTGAGGCTAGCCAATAAACAGAATATATTTAGGGGCAGAAGAGAATATCACAGACGATTTTAACTAAAAACCATCTGTGATAGTTGATAATCACAGACGGTTTTTAGTTAAAAATAGTCTGTGATATTTACACCACAGACGGTTCGAAAGCCGTCTGTGATGACCTCGTATCATTACTGACCCATAAATACAGACGGTTCACAAAACCGTCTGTGATGACGTTTTCGAACCGTCTGTAATACAATTTTCTATAGTAGTGAGCACTGATGACGAAAGCAAAGGTCAATCCACTTGTCGTCTTGTGGACCTGCTTCTTTCCCCTCTTCCTCTTCTTTTTGCAGAAATGTGTAGGGTGCAATCGAAACGGATACAGATGGTTTTCTACTATATAAAAGGTCATCACAATTTGTTCAAAAACACCATCACAGATGGTTTCGTGAGTCGTTTGAGTTTATAGGTTGGTAATAATACGAGTTCATCACAGATGGCTTTCGAACCGTCTGTAATGAAGACTATCATAGACGGTTTTTATTAGAGACCGTCTGTGACATATTGATTATCACATACGGTTTCAACTACAAACCATCTTATCACAGATGGTTTGTAGTTGAAACCGTCTGTGATAATCAATATGTCACAGACGGTCTCTAATAAAAACCATCTGTGATAGTAAAATGAGTTAATAATCGTCTGTGATATTATTTTCTATTCCTAAATCTATTTATGTTTATTGGCTAGTCTCAGAAAATGCTAGCCATACCCTCTGAAACAAGAATATATATACATCCAATTCACATTCATTCATTTCAGAAATAAGAATATCCATTTCATAAATCAATTAACAGAAATAAAATAAATTATTCATCCATGAACAAACACACACATGAACAATTAAGCTCAATCTTATCCTAGTGAAATTCATTCTACATTGTGGAACTCCCCATCTTTTTTTATAACTTTAGATATCAAGAAGTACGCACATTGTCCTCGAATATGTTTGAGGTCGACCTGTTTCAATGGAGTTGTAGCGATAGACATAACTTGTCGGTAGGAAGATCAATGTCGTACATATAAAAATTGATAAGTATGAAATAATTATCGCAAGATTGACAAACTTCAAGATTGTTCTTCGCAGAACCGACAAGTCTGCATGTTGTTGCCCGGCGGCTGTTGTTGGCACTGCAAAAATAGAATTTGTTAGTTCGAGATGCATTACTACGAAGTGTTATATAGCATTAATGTGTACTAGCAAATACAAGAAAATCTAGAACGTGTCATAGGGTATTGATCCCTCCCTTGGATTTCCGTACATTTGCAATGTACGTCGCGAACGACCTACGCGATTCCAAAAGTTAGCCTTAGTCATTGGGAAGGAAAGAAAGACTATAATACAGTAATCTATGGAAAAATGTGTTTATCTATCGATTACTTGTTGGACAACTGTGTAGTCGGTTTGTTCCTCTTTAGGGAATAAAGGTATATTACCCTATTCCGTTTTGGTATAATTATAATTAGAATCCAGTGGAACCTACACAGGTATGTCATGGTCATTAAATCTAAGTTCATGTTTCTTATGAAGTACAGATCAACAAGTATAGTTAGCACTTGCCCCTGGTTGTAGGGCATACGTATGAATTTCTTGTCACGGTAAGCCTCCAATGCCTTCGTCATGTAATTCTCGATGAAGGATGTATCCTCCTCGATGGTATCCTTTGAGACCAAGCGTGGGTCAAAAAAATCAACCGGTGATTTTGATAATCTGGCTTCAGTCACCATGTATATACACACACAAAAGCAATGAGTTATATATGATATTTATCGGCATTACATAAACATAGACCGTGATTGTATACACTTACAGTGTCCAGCATCGAATGAATGAGACGTCGAGGGCGTTGAGTGTGAAGAGAAGGAATAAGTCATCAAAGGTCACCGTGAAGACACAGTCATGAATATTGTGCTGCAGATGATGCGGCATGAACTTGACGTTGACACTCGAGTGTAGTTGTTTCTTCGACTTGTTGGTCTGTTCCATGTAATACATATGAAATCTCTGGCAAGATAGTCCTAGATTTAGGAGGCGCTCTTCCAGGACGACCAACGGCTCGCCTAACACGAATTTTCAGGCCAATGGAAAGTAAGGGATCTCATCATCTGTCTTCTTTGGTTTGCCCTTGCCACCTCGGCTGTAGGTCGACTTCACGGTAGTCGACCGGGCACGAGATGTAGATGCACCATGTCCTTGTTGTGTTTGTGCAAGTAGCGCTGGTGCGGATTGCACCTATGGAATTGGCACCAGTGCAACTAACTCAAGTGGACTTGGCATCGATGCAGCTAGCTCAAGTGGACTTGGCATCGGTGCAGATGGCTCTCGTGGACTTGGCACCTGTATAGATAGCTCTTGTGGACTTGGTGCAGGTGCAGGAGTCTCTAGGAAGATGTTACTCTTGGGCAACTGGATGAATATTCCAATGGCTTGCCCTAGAGTCATGACTTCGTCGTTGTGGGGCATCGGCAGCGGGACGACCTCGAAATTTGCGAAACCTAATGCTAGAGATACACCGTGCACCAAGGCCTCGGGCCTGGATGGATACACCTGACCCCAAGCAGCGCATAGGGCAACAGAGATATATCTCAGTTGAAACTTGCACTTTGTAGCCTCCTACATAATGATACAAAATTAGCTACTCCTACAGGCCTATCAATGGATCGAGCATTCCAGAGATAATAATTATTACCAGGAGTCATCGACAGGAAATCGGTGGTTGCTTTCCGAGGTAGCGTTGGACATGCAGCTACTCCGACAGTTGGGGGACTGCCTAGCACAGGAGCGGTGGGGGCTTCCTGCTAATTTTCCCTATACCTTTGCATCTCATCTCTGACCAACCTTTGCAGATCTCTGATATTTGCTGTAATGTCCTCTCGTAGCTGTGCCTCGCGCTTGGCTTTGGCTCTCTTCCTACACCGGTAAGCTTTGGAGTCCTCTAGGAAGCCATATTTTCAAGGAACATAATGATCAAGATCTCTCATGCGACCCGGGTGCTCCTTGTTTCCTAGGGCCGCAGAGAGTAAAATTCTCTCCTTAACTCTCTCGAATGATGATGAGGACATCTCTACTACATATTCATCGTCCACTTCAAATGTGCATGACAAAGCTATTGATAAGGCTCCGGAAGGTCCTATGACAAGAGCAAGAGCTAAGCTACTTCAACAACAGGTGCTTTTGTTCCTTAGAGATTCTTCCATTACGTTAGATGAGAATAACATACTACCTAATGCAAATATGTTATGCGTTCTCAGATTTGAAGCAACAGGAGGTCAAGTGGAGAAGGACCAACCTACCACGAGTCATGAGAAGGAGATTCCATGCGGGCAAGGAGCTATGATATATCTGTCCAACAACTTCTCAATCAAGCAGCCTATGCGGTTGATCAAGGAGGAAAGAAGCCCGTTTGATAGGAGAGCAAAAGGGGAAGAAGCCCAAGGACTTAAACTACAAGCTTTGGATAAGATTTACAAGCCAAATTCGGACTTTCCACGTGCTCAATCCAATTCGAACTTGGATTCAACTCAGAATTCAATTTGGATTCGGTTCGGAACAGCTTGACACGCAGTTACTAAAAAGGCCATAACTTTCACAAACGGAGTCCGATTCAGGTGTTCTTGTACTCGTTAGAAATATAATGTCAAGGGATACGTAATGGATCCAGCCCCACCTTCAAATTCATCACGGATAAAAAGTTATGACCGAAATATGGTGACGGTTTAATTTTAGGTTTTTCCTTTTATGTGAGTTTGTTTCCAAATACATGTAGGGATGAATTGGAGTTGGTTTAGAACCTCTTGGCCAGCCATGAGGTGGACAGGGTACTATATATTGAGGGTTAGACTCCCATTGTAAGGCAGACCGCATTTGAGAATAATGAATGTACTAAAGTTTGTTCGAGTTTAGCATTGTTGTCTAAGTTCCATAGGGAATTAGGAGTGATTTTCTCCAATCAAGATCGTTCAGCCTTTCCGTTGGGAATTGGGTGCACGATAGATCCTCGCTTGGTGGTCGGCGAAATCAACACGAGTGTGCTTTGGCGGATTAAAGAGTGTTCGTCCCTTGTATTGGCATTGGAGGATCATTATGATTCATCAAGATTCCCGTGAGTATCCATCCTACGTCGAGAAGATCGGGCGACCCCGTATCATCTTGGTATCAGAGCGCGGTTTACTCGGTAGGATCTTATCCCTTTAAATTTCAGTTTATTACTTGTTGTCCTGTAGTCTATAAACCGAAAACACAAAAAAAATCCAAACCCTAGTTTCGCATCTGCTATTTTTCGTGAGTTTTATTATGTCTTGATCCATTAGAAATTTTATTTACGTGCTGATCGTTCGTGTTTATTTGCGTAGCTTAATCTTTGTGTCTAATCCAAAATTCAAAAAAAAATTCGATCGCTACAGTGCCGCACGAAAAAAAAATTCTGCTATTTTTATTTCATCAATTGAGACTAGCTGTTGAATATTGCATCTAGGGCTGCTCTTGAGTATTCTACGTCTTGCTGAATATTTGTGACCTGTGCAAAATCAAAGAGACAATTAAACCTATTTCGGCCCTTGAAAAGAAGAAGAAGAAGAAGAAGAGGAAAAAAAGATAGCTAAAAAAATATTAGCCGAATTTAGGATGAGTTCTTAGTCCATAAATTCAGCTTGTGTAGTTAATTCCTTTGAGCAATCTTGTGCCCTTACATTCATATCATTGCAATTGGCTAGCGTCTCTCCTAGTACTTGGTGCAAAACGAGCTATCTAATCTTTAATTTCATATTGCCTCTAGTTAGCTCAATCATTTATTTGCATCGAGTCACATTGATCTTTGTGTGTGCGTTCATATACTTCACTTAAATATTTTGGATCAGCACTTAGGCAAAGTATTCTAACTTGGATTATTACTTAATTTTACAACATCGAAATCGATCGTGTAGGATAAATACTTCCTAACCAAACTCCACAAAATATCCTTTTGGTGCAATTGTGAGTCACTTTTAAATCCGCTTGATCATCACTTGTTATTATAGCCACCACCAATGTAAGTATCTTTTGGCCTCAATCCACTTCGGAAAGGTAAGAACTTTACTTGGGAGAAGAAAAAGTGAGATAGAGTGAACACATAATACCCATATATTTGTGGTTTTGGTGTTTCCTTGTGCTACTAACCATATCAGGTGGAGATGACAACATGGGAGAGGAGCATGGTCTGAATTCCCCGGTGACTCGTTTTCAATTCCAAGCTTTGAGGGGAACTTTGCGCATTGAGTTCATCGCCACTACTTCGGCCTTGGAGGAGCAACTCAAGGTAGAGATCAACAATTCCACACAAGACATGCGCATTGAGATGAACCAACAAATGAGCGTGCTACGTACCAACATTATGAACGATGTGGTGCGCGCACTTCGACCACAACAAGAGGAAGGCAGTGTTCATCGTGGGGGTGGCATCCCTCCGCGAGATGAGGAAACAAGCGTTGCTTGAGGTGGCCAAGATGCACAACAACAGCAAGACCGCGTGGTGGCAAACGCCATCCGTCCACCCATCCCTGGGAGAGGTGCAGGGGGCGGCTTTCATGGTCCGCGGGATCTGTCGCCTTTGTCGCCACAAACTCTTGCCTTTGGGGTTCCAGGAATGGAACTTGTGGAAGGGTGTCAGATTCTTTTCCATGTATTGCTTGACACGCAGGCTCTTGATGTTCTTCCACACTTTGCACACCGCTAGAAATGCATGTCGTCGCACGGGGCCTGGAGTTCTTCTGGGATCACAAACAATTGAAAAACCTCCGTCAGTAGCTGGCTTTTCCGTTTTTCGATCACCTTCTTCAACAAAACGAACGTGATCACAATCCATTCATGTGCAACTATTTTGACTATTCTTTGGAATGCGAACACTGCTCAGCGAGGATTGAGAGGTATCTTAGACACATTAACATCTGTGATGGTAAATCGGACCTCGGGCTTTTTCAGTAGTCCTCTTCCTTTTTGGGATTTTCCAGAGGACGGTGCATCACATGCATCCGGTGATGATGTCGAAGAATGAGCGGACGATATCTTCAAAAGATAATAAAAGTGAGCAATTTTTGAGCCAGTTCTTGGTGAATTTAGAACATGATCACGTATTTATGTGACAATTTCCCTAAACAGTCAGGCTTTAAACTCTAGACTACCTTATCGAATATCTAAAGACAACAAGTAGTAAACTTAACAATGAACTAGAAACATATATCAAAACTATTTAATTCAAGTAAATCGCATTCGTATCACAGTGTTTCATTTCTGCTTTATCTTTGCATATATGTTATGCTAGCTGAAATTTCAATTAATTTGCTTAGTTGTAGCACTGAAAGATATTGCAACAATCCAGAAAACCAAGCACATATATCCAAAGACAAGATAATAACATAGCAGTAATAACTAAATCTAACAATATTCAGTAAAGAACAATAGTGATTTATACTTAATTGAAGTAAGAAAGAAGTAATGATAAAGGAATACTAGCAGAATACTTGGGGGAGGCGACGATGGGCTCAGGGGAGGTGGCGACGGGCTTGGGGCGAGGCGATGACGGCGTCGGGGAGGCAGCGACGGGCTCAGGAGGAAGGTCGTCGGCTGCCTCGGAGGAGGAAGGCCGCCAGAGTCGAGGGAGGAGGAGGAGGGCGACGGCCTCGGGCGAGGAGTACCACCGAAGTCGGGGGGAGGAGGAGGAGGGCGACAAGCTCGATGCACGACGGCGATGTACATTAGTGGGCAGTATAGTGGGGACAAACCCTAGTGCACAATATATAGGGGAATAATCACAGACGGTTCTTTTTAATAACCGTCTGTGATATTTGTCATTACAGACGGTTCTTAACTAGAACTGTCTGTCATAAGAAAACATCGTAGACGGTTCAAGACATGAACTGTCTGTAATAAGAAAACATCACAGACAATTCTTACCTCGAGCCGTCTGTAATAATAAACATCACAAACGGTTTTAACTTAAACTGCTCGTGATGTTCCCTATTGATATTATATATATATATATATATATATATATATATATATATATATATATATATATATATATATATATATATCACACATTCTCATATACATATATAATGCAAATACAGAACATATGACACACAAATATTTTATTCATCATTCCACTTGCTTATTTTCTTTAAAAATTAGTCGTTCATGATGATCGACGTGTATGTAGCTACTTTCATCACGTTCTTCCTCTACCCTTATGTCGTTTTCAAAAGGAGGCAACTCATCAAATTGATTGTATTCTTCCTCGTCCACTACATTCTCAACTTTGACAATCCTTTTTTTCATGAACAACTACGTGGTGCTTCTTATTTGCCTTGTCGGTTATATAGAAAACTTGAACAACTTGGTTAGTGAGTACAAATGGTTCGTCTTTGTATCCGACAAGTTTGAGGTCTACTGTAGTGACACGTACTTGTCGACCTTTACCTGTGAGATATGGACCCAACGACACTAAAATAAGGGGATCTTGAAAAGCATGTAATCGAGCTCCAAATCTCCTCTATAAACCCATAGTATTAGTTCCTCAACCCATTTGTACTGAATGTATCTATGCAGACACCGCTGTTCTGGTTAGTGATCATTACATCCTGAGCCCGCGTATAGAATGTGTACCCATTTATATCATATCATTGCCATGTCACAACTATAAATGTTGGTCCTTTTGCCAACCATGTCAGCATATCACTTGACAAGCTCCTAGCGAGTCGGTCCTTCAACCATTGGTTGAGTCGACTGTTGTGTTATCTCATGATCCAAACATTCGGTTGCTCTGGATTCTGTTGCCGAAGCACGCGCTTGTGCTGGTCGATATACGGGGATACTTCAGTCATGTGTTGCAAGACCGTGACATGAGCCTCCCATCGTGGCAAGATGGAGGCACACCTATCAGTTCGGCTTGAGCCATATAATCGACATAGAACTCAATGACCTCTTCGGTTGCATAACCTTCGACGATGGTGCCCTCCGGTCGAGATCGATTCCATAAATAGGATTGAGAGTTATGAACCTCTCAAACGGGTACATGCTACGTAGGAACAGGGGCCCGCATATTTTTATCTCCCACACAATGTGAACAATGAGATGGACCATGATATTGAAAAATGATGGAGGGAAATACATCTCAAGATGACATAGAAGTGTCACCACCTCGTCTTGCGGAGCATCTAGTCCTTCGGGGTCGATCTTCTGAGCAATTGTGTTAAAGAAATAACACGGCCTCATGATTTTCTCTCGGACCTTGATCGGTAAAATACTTGTAATTGCAATAGGGAGCATCTGTGTCATCAGCACATGACAATCATGAGAGTTAATGCCAATTAACTTCAAATCTTCGATCAAAACAAGTTTCTTCATGTTGGCGGAGTAACCAGATGGAACTTTCACACCATACAAGCACTGGCACAGTTCAGTTCTCTCGGCCTTGGACAGAGTGTAACAAGCAGGGGGAAGGTAAGTTCGTCATTTATCGGTCTTTGTCAGTGCTAACTCATGCCTAATGTCCATATCAACCAAGTCAAGTCGTGCGTTGACACCATCCTTTGTTTTGTCATGCATGTTCAGTAAGAGACCAATCAAGCTGTCACTTACATCATTCTCTATGTGCATAATGTCGATGCAGTGGTGAACTTGTAGGTGCTCCCAATAAGGTAAGTCCCAAAATATTGATCTCTTCTTCCAGACATTCTTCTCACGGGTCGTCGATTTACGTCTCTTTCCGAGCACAACATCTAAATCCTTAACCATATCATAGATCTCTTTTCCGCTTAAATATTTTGGAGCTGAACTATCCTTGTTCCCTCCATCGAATTGTTTCTTCATCCCGCGGTATGGGTGAGCCCTCCGAAGGAACCTACGGTGATGCATATACACGATTTTGCGCGAATGCTTCAGCCACACACTCTCGGTATCATCTAAGCGGTGAGTATAGGCTTTGGCCCCTTTTGTACTCTAGCTTGACAGGTTAGTAAGGGTAGGATAATCATTTATGGTGTAGAATAATAAAGAGCGTAAAGTGAAGTTCTCTTGTTTGTACACATGTCATACCTGTACCCCTTCGATCTACAGTATTTTTAGATCTTCCACCACTGGTGCTAGGTAGACATCAATATCGTTTCCAGGTTGCTTCGACCCTTGGATAAGTATCAACAGCAAAATATACTTCTGCTTCATACACAACCAAGGAGGAAGGTTGTAGATGAAGAGAGTCATGGGCCAAGTGCTACGTCGAATGCTCATGTTACCGAAAGGATTCATTCCATCTGTACTTAATCCAACCTTATATTCCTCGATTTTGCAACGAAGTCTGTAAAAATCCTATCGATGTTTCTCCACTGGACAAAATGAGTAAGGTGTCTTAGCATTCCATCCTTCTTACACTCCTCCGAGTGTCAACGCAGCCGTTTTGCCTCCTTTGGGTTTGCAAAACCACTTCAGATGGGGAATTACGGAAAGATATCATGCTACCTCAGCAGGAGGTCCTCTCTTCACCTCTATTCCCTCGCCATCATCTGATTGATTATTACGCTTGTATCGGGATGCGTTGCACACCGGACATACATGCATGTTTGCATAGTCTTTACGGTAGAGGATATAGTTGTTGGACATGCATGTATTCTTTCTACTTTCATTTCCAATAGACAAAGAACCTTCTTGACTTTATAAGTGGTTTTGAACAACTCGTTTCCCCCGGAAGCATGTTCGCTAAAAGACCTAACAGTGCCATGAAACTCTTATCGGACCAACCGCTGCTTGCCTTCAATTTCAGCAGTTCAAGCACGGCTAACAAACTCGTGTACTTTGACTTGCAGCATGTAAACAAATGTTTCTCCGAATCCTCTATCAAGCCCCGGAATTTAACATACTCTCTTTCATCATAGTTCCCTTCTGCACCGCGAAGCATCTTATCAAGATTGTCATCATTCTGACTATCCGAATCGGAACCACAATCGACATGATCATCCGGTGGCTTATCATTGACTTCATCGGCAATGTCATTATTACTACCTTCCTGTGTAATATGCTTTTCACCATGACTGGTCCAACGTGTATACCCCTTTTTGAAACCCCTTCAAATCAACTACACTTCAATCTGCTCTCGGTTCTTAAACATCTTTAGATTTTCGCAGTAAATGTATGGACAGTATATATATTACATCCCTTATTCAACATATCTTCCTTGCCAGCTCTTGTAAAAGTAGAAACACCATTACTACACTCTTCACTCATATGGTTCACAGCGTACATTCAACTTCGGTCCTACGTTGCGCATATAACAATTTAGTATAACATATTCAATTAATTAATTACTACACTATATATGTACGATCTAAATTAAGTAGCTATATGTAGCTAGATGTAAATAATATTATCTCTACATCAAACTATCTAGATCTAAACCATCTTCAATTCTCCTTTCACCAAAAGCTAGATCTAAATTATAATGCAATTAGAAACAAATTACTAACCATAGCTAGCCAATAACTTAGTGGATGTACAATTACTCTTGCCAAATAATCGATCTCCTTCTACCAAATGGCCTCAAAGCCCCACTTGCAACTCAACACATCATCGTAGATCTAGAATTTAAGATAGAGGAGGTCGACGGGTCTATGCGCTACTAATATAGCAGAATTATCACAGACGTTTTTATAATGAACCATCTGTGAATTATCACAGACGATTCAAATTAAAAACCGTCTGTGATACTTCATAATATCACGGACGGTTCGTGGTTAATGGTTTTAACCATGAACTGTCTGTGATAGTTCACTTTCACATATGGTTTTTATCACTAGCAGCAACACAGACGGTTCTAAACTAAAACTGTCTATGATAGTATTTAATACAGACGGTTTTAAGGAACCATATGTGATGTGGTGTCTAATATTAAGCTTCCTATAATAGGATATGGAATAAGCGAATTAATTAATTAATTCGCTTATTCCGTATCTTATTCTATATTTTTCTCGGAATCGGAGTCGGACGCGGATAGTGCTGGATACGAATATGAATACGAATGCGGAGCGAATATATATCACTCTAAATATGGTTTGTCTTAGTCATGAATATTAAATCGGATAATGTGTGAAAGCATAAACCATATATGCCACATGTATAAAGATCAATCAACCCTATTACATGTCCAAAATGCAACTACATTAGTAACTTAACAAGCAAATTTAACTACATCACACGATAGCAAGGGCTAGTTAAGCAAATAGTAAGTAATAACTACTAAGTGTTAACTAGCAAGTAGATGACAGTGGCTAGTTAAGCAAGTAGTAGCTAGCAAGTGGCAAGTCACAACTCTCACACCATTTCTTCCATTGCTGGTTGCTACAAAAAGAGCATGCAAAATGAGCAGAGTCAAGTTGTACACCAAAAAGAATTCAAAATTAGTTTTTTTTCCAATGAATATGAACAAAAGTGGATAAGGATATGTGGAATTGCAAACTCCCAATTCTTGCAAGAACTCTGCAAGAATTCTACAAGAATGCAAACCCGCTAAAATCACACATCCTTGCAAGAAGACACGAACCTCAATGGCGAATGACCTTTCCCAATGTAACAGCAAGGGGTCGAGGCTGGCAATGAGGGAGGAAGGGCGGCGATGATTTCGCAGCGGCAAGACCGAGTGGTCATAGTAATGGAGGGAGGGAGGCGGCGAGGGAGGAAGAACAGTGATGATTTGGTGGCGGTGAGACCAAGTAGCTGCAGTGAGGGAGGGAGGGCGTCGACAATTTTACCGTGGTGAGACCTAGTGGCTGTGGCGAGGGAGGGCAGCAGTGAGACCAACTGGTGGTGGCTATTTGGATTTTGGAGGTTAGGGTAGAGGGGGCCATGAGTCGGGAGACAGGACTCACAGGAGGTAGGACTGATCGAGTCAGAACTCAGCACTCAAGTCAGGACTCCTATTTCCTATTGGCTATTGTCTATTGTTCCAAATATTTTTTTTCAAATAGCTTCGACTAATTTTTTTGATAGCTTTGAATCCAATGGATACCTCCATCCTGAATCCATTTCCATATCCAAGTAGGAGATGTTCAACTTCAATAGCATGTTGTAGGAGAGCTTATTTTCCATCTATCAGCAGCAGTGAGTTATCCAGTCCAATCCAAGTAGGAGATCTTCTTTCTGGCGTTGAGTGACTCTATGTGATCCACCATCTGAGGTGGGCCAGTCTTTCTTGAAGTTCAGCAAGCACTGGTTCAATATTTAGATATCCCCGGATGTTCAACTTCAAGGCTAGGGCTGAGATGCTCCATTAGTGAAAGACCAATCTTCCCATACCAATCATCTTCCTCGCCCACTCAATGAATCCATCCTCGATTGAACTAGGGCTTCGCTTCGCTATTGCCTCTCCTGCCTTGTGTAGTGCCCTCTGGACTGCTCTAGTTCCCCAGATCTTAGCCAAATCAGTAAAGTTCAATGCTAAGGATTGAGGGTGACCAGTGGTCTTATGTGCATTCGGAAGAACCAACCTAGACTAACATATAAGACCGAAGGGACAGACTCCTTTCCGAATGGTCTATGGGGCAGAAGCTATAATCCTCACTTTTTCCTAGCGTCTAGACACCACCTATTAGTAAATCAAGAAAGCATTTCACATCGTCTGCGTGCATCAATTATTGCAGCTTTCCGAAGATAGACTAAATGCTAAATTAAGATAGACTAAATGCTAAATGAAGAGAAGACTTAATTTTCACCGTTGCTCGAGCCCGAGCTACCGCTGTAGTGCAATGGTTCTTTTAAGGATCGAATTGGGCATGATATGGCCTTCATTCTTGACCAGATCGGAGCTGAGATGAATTGGAAGAATATCTTCTGTCCCCTTCCCCGAATTCTGTTGCTAAAATTGTAAAAGGGTGTGATTTTTGATAGGAACGGAATTCCACACAGTACTTCATGGTTCAAGTGTTTAGCAGGATGGATACAAAAAAACTGTACATTGCAGTATCTGGAAACACACGAAAAAAAACAACTTGGTACCTAACTGTCCATCTACATCTTAATTTGTATAACATAGATGCACATCACATGTACGGTAATTCAAAAAGGTAAGAAATTCTCAAAGAACCTACAAATCTACAGTAAAGTAATATTGTTGGTATTGGCAAGCTACAAAAGTAAACAGAAGTAGTTCTCAAATAACCAAACTGGAACATGTTTCTAATAGGATTGTACAATATGACACCTGAGGTGCATCATCTACACAGGTAGTAAACTGGAGCAACAATCAATATGTATAATTCAAGTATTATGCATACCAAATATATTGATTCCCAGATGAGCATATATTGGAGAGGAAAAAACCATCCACAAAACGAAAGAACCACCATGTTATATAGAATGTAACTGCAATTGGAAAGAGGATTACACTGAAACAAAAGGGGATATCCCATCAAGAATCAACAATACAGGACAACTTCACAAAGAAATAACCAACATTAATCTCAAGTTTCTTACTTAAGCACACAAAGCGCAATAGCCTTTGCAATATCTCAAAGAATAGTGAAGATTGTAAACTATTCACTCATCCAAACATTCTCTCATTCCAAATCTTATGCTCCAGATATCTTTTACAAATGGAAGTATAGAAAAAAAGGCAAAGATAGTATTTATGAGACCATGATTGCTATCATCTAGATGCAGAGAATAGCTTGCAAAAATGCTCAAGTTTTATACTTCCAATCTGTTTGTTCAGTGATGATTTTATTTCATAAGAACCCCCCTCTATCATTGACAATCAAAATAATACACCAGTTGCTTAGATATATATACTGTAACATCCTGATTTTCCAAGCCATTTTGAAGCTTTTAAAATAAAATTCACCATTTGGATTTTTCTGGAATTAATGAAAGCTTAAATTGAATTTTTATGAATTAAAAGGATTTAATAAGACTAATCTAAACTTAAATTATTGTTGAGAGTATTTTATTTGGGTTCCTTGTGCATCAAGGAATTTTCTAGAATTTCCTAAGTTTTATTTGAATTTATTTGCTATTTTCTAGAGCTCAAATGATTTATTTGAATTTCTGGAAATATGAAATTCCCTAAAAACCCTAAAACCCTTTGGGCCAAAGCCCACCACTTCCGACCCATTTCCCGTCTGGCCCACTAAGCCTTAGCCGCCCGATCTCTCAGCCACCATGCATTAGCCACTGAGACCCCCTTGGTTCTGTTCATCTGTGCCATTCAACCTCACCCGCCCGATCCTTCGCCATGCCACATGTCGTCGATCAGCTGAGTCCTACATTGTTCATCATCTTCGGGCCGAACTCCATTGCTGTCCGCGTCCAACACGGCCTCGGTGTCCGTGCCGTACACGCCTTGAACACCTCGGCGTCAGTGCCACCCCTCTTGTTTTCCACACCTCGCAGTCGAGCTCAAGATTAGGGAGAGTATGTTGGAAATAATCTTGTTTAGAAGTCGTATGCAAGTTTTGGTTGTAATCGAAGTTGAGTTGAAGTAGGAATTAGAAGTCGGAGTTGGAATTGGAATTGGTTTTGTATTCCTAATCGGAATCCGAGTAGGAGTCGTAGATTTGAGTATAAAAAGAGGGGACTCATGTAATCAGAAGTATGCCGAGAAAGAAGAAAAGAAATAAAGAGAAGTGGTCGAAAACCAGAAAGTATCGACTTCTTTATGATCTCACAAGGCGTGGTCGAAGTCGACCTACGACCACGACAAACGTGGTCGGAGGGACTTACGACCACGACACAGTTTTGGTAGGCATGGTCGAAAGGCGTTCGACCACGGCAACGCTGAAGAAGACGTCATCGGAGGTGCGTACGACCATGGCAAGGTTTCAGCAGAACCAGTCGTAAGGCTT